>OX465119.1:2317735-2642735 GCA_949987565.1 Luidia sarsii | reverse complement strand
ACAGCAGTTCAGGGATCACACAAAGTGGATGCATGCAGCTTTTGTTTCAATTCAAATCAAAACAAACAAAGGAAAACAACTGACTGGGAACTATCGAATAAAAAAGGCAAGCTTCTCCTTCATTCGTTTGATTCAATTTGATTATTTAACGAGCCTTGCAAAAAAAAACAATTGTCCCAAAATAAGGTAATACTGCTCCCCAGTCCTGTGTAGCTGTGCATAACAAATGCACGCGCAGTTGGTGCACCACACAAACACAGCGAGCGTGCAGTTGGTGCACCACACAAACACAGCAAGCATGCAGTTGGTGCACCACACAAACACAGCAAGCGTGCAGTTCGTGCTACGAATCGTGTGGATTTTTGTTTCCGTTTGGCGGCACTTTGCTGTTGGGATCCATTAAAAATGCAGCATTCAATTACCCAGCCTTCCGAAAGCCAGTTGTTTTTTACGCAGCAGAGATTGATAGGAATCATAGGGGTTGCATGAGCAACCATCAGGTTGTCCATGCATGAATGTCACACACACACGTATGCAATTACTGTAAGTGCCTCATTTAAAACCCCTACACAACATTGGTGAGATCGAAAACCGTTCACAGATTTACATGTACATGTACATGAAACTTAAATACAGTTTGAAGATGGTTATGGTAGAAACCTTGCACTGAAATTTCTGCCTAAATTTCTCCCTTTGGCAAAAAGAGTAAAAAGAAATTGTTTCCTATATCTCACCCCTAGATCTAAACGATTGTTTGGAACAGTTGAAAACTGCATTTTTTAAAGGAAATAAGGAACTATTCTGCTAAAAAAAGAGGAATCACAGAGCAAACTACAAGGGAGATAGAAATACGTACTTGTATTTCCAAGCCAAAAATCAGAATCCATTGTTAGGAACTTGTAAAGAGTGTTAAATTTTTACCTCAAAAGAGGAATGCTTCCGCCAAAATCGGAATGTTTGCCAGCCATGCTGAAGAAGTCTTTGTTTAAAACTTGGGCAATAGCGGTGGCCGGATTCAGAGAATGTGCACAGCAACATCACCGTCACTCCAAAATTTGGAGGTTCCGGCGCGAACTGGTTATGGTCAACGTTATTTCTACAATATTTCGTAAGTTGACTGGTCCAGGCCTTGAACCAGCGGCAGAGGACTAGTTTATAGACTCTGGTGCTTTCTGTTGCATAGACAAATTCAACAGAAACTTGAATCAAATGTGATTCCACAAGATGTCAACCTATAGATGAGAAGTGAATTGATTTTTGAAGAAAAAAAAAAAGGCAAAGAAAACTCAAGCGACGACCTTTCTAAAGAGCCAACAATGTCATCAGCATAATGCACAGTAATTGAGAAAGGTCACGATGGGATGGACTTCTGAATTTCTTTTAGATCAACCGAATCAGCAAGTAATTTGCGACAATTCTAATAATCCATGCTCCTTTATCCTATAATGTTACCAGTTCATTTTTCAGAGCCACACTCCGTCTCACAAGAGATGTTTTACATGGTGTCATCACAAACCATCAATGTCATCCTACAATGTAGCTGTACAATGTACATGTGTACACCTGTACTGATGTACATGTATTGTGCAAAGACAGTGTACATTACTCATGTTACTCGGGGTCAAACATGCATGTACTGAACATGGTCTACAGTGTGCAGTACAGGGGCATAAACATCAAGTTCTGTGAAGCTCATAGAAGCTTACAATGTACGTGTACATGTATGTACATGTACCCTTAAGGGCATGCGTACATGTACTTTGTACGTGCCTAGAATGCTCCTGGCCAAGCACCGAATGGGATGTGAAAACAATGTGGTGATGTTTTACACAAAAAGTATCCAGATGGCTAAATTGCAATAGCAGTCTGGCTGACTTGGTCCATCCTGTGTTTAAAGCCCCTATACAACATTGGTAAGATCGAAAAACAGAAATGTTCACAGATTTACATCAAACTTATACAGTTTGAAGATGGTTATAGTAGAAACCTCGCACTAAAATATTTCTGCCTAAAATGTTGCATTTTGGGAGAAAAGAGTAAAAGAAATCGTTTACGTCTCACTGAGATCTAAACTATTTTTCGGAACAGTACGGCATTGAATGCTGCATTTTCGCAAAACAAATGAAGCGGTTTTCACAATTTTCTTGAGACTCAGTTGGCGGATTGAGCTGAAATTTTCACAGGTGTGCTATTTCATGCATGCAGTGTACATGTATGTTGGATCAGACAACGTATGGATCATATTCTTTGACCTCGACCAATGTTGTATATGGGCTTTAAGTGAGCAACCAGGCTGTTTATACCTCCTCTCACCCGTACACTCTGGCCTCTTCCAAGAAATAGAACAAGGAGTAATCAGAATAGCATAGTGCTTCTCTTTAAAATTCCCTTCCTACATGTAGTTCATGTTTAGTAAGTAGGAGGTTTGCAGTGACACCATGTACATGTACATCATCTCTTAAGAGAAGGAGTATGGCTCTGAAAAGAGCTGGTAACTTAACCTATGGGATAGATAAGATTTGAAGGTTTGCATGGTGGAAATACAGAGTAGGAGGTTTGCTGTGACATCATATACACCATCTCTGAAGAGAAGGAGTTTGGTTCTGAAAAGAGCCAGTAACTCAACTGTTTCGGGTAGTGTGTATGCTGCCTTGTCGTCAGGCAACGAGTTCATGTTTACTGTCTTCTTACAATATGGCCCGTTTTAAGAGGAATTTTATTTCCTATAGATCTCAAGCTTTCCTGAGTTCCTACCTATCTCCTTCCTTCGTTAATCCTTAGCTCTTAACCTAGAGTGGCTTCATAGCCTTGTTAAGGGCAAAACTGTATTTAAAAAAATCCTAAAAACAGAGTATATACACACAAACATGTACACAAATACCGATGTTTGTATCCTTGTGGAGCCATTGGGCACTTGTTCTCGTGCACTACATGCAACCGAGTGAGAAATGATGTTTTAAAAACACTCCCATTTCAACCACATTCACTTCCATAGGTAGAAATTTGGACCATATATCACTCATTATAACACTTAAATTTGCGACGGATTTTTACCCATCACAAATTTCCCATTTTTGAGTTATTTCCAAAAACCTTGTGGAGACCTGTATGCACCTTCACAATTTCCCTGGATACCTAACGGTATTCAACCTATTGGTCTACATACAATGTATATATAGGTCTCCACAAGGCACAAGATTCGCGACCAGTACTAACAAGGATGTACATGTTCTGTATGTGTACCGGTACATGTAAAGTGTACATACATACGTACCAGCATTGTTCCGGCGGCAAGACACAAATTTGTGATGTTCGCTGAGGAATGACACCCGCATTTGGCCTCAGGGACCCCATAACATTGCATGTGCGTGCATTACAATGCAGTGCACCAAATCATTCATGGACAGTGCTCAGCATAATTTTGCAAATCAATACATTAAATGTGCATGTATACAGTGGTACAGTACAATTCAATGAGGATTTAGATTTCCGCGTGGGCATTCACTGTTCACTTTTCAACAGCGCATGCAAAAAGACAAAAAATGCATTTCAGTCAAATTTTGATTCATTGAAGCACTGTGAATTGCCTCTCACACTGATCATACATGTAAGTTTTTACATGTACTTGATGACCTGTTAAATTGTTGTTTTTGATACTGCATGCAGGCCTGTAGTTCTGACATGTCTGATGTACATACTGTATACATGAATACGTGTACACTTTTCCAAGGCACAGCTTTGGTTCAGGCTTACATGTAGGCTTCGTCTTCGTCATCTATCGGCGGAAAACACAGATTGTCTTGTTTTTTCTTTGGTGATAAAGCTCTGTTCTCTTATTCATCGTGGAACAGAACATTGAGGCAGAGGCAGAGGCAGAGGCAGAGACAGAGGCAGAGGCAGAGGCAGAGGCAGAGACAGAGGCAGAGGCAGAGGCAGAGGCAGAGGCAGGAGCAGAGACAGAGGCAGAGGCAGAGGCAGGGGCAGAGACAGAGACAGAGCCAGAGGCAGGGGCAGAGACAGAGGCAGAGACAGAGACAGAGGCAGGGGCAGAGGCAGAGACAGGGGCAGAGGCAGGGGCAGAGGCAGAGGCAGAGGCAGGGGCAGAGGCAGAGACAGAGCCAGAGGCAGAGACAGAGCCAGAGGCAGAGCCAGAGGCAGAGGCAGAGGCAGAGGCAGAGGCAGAGGCAGAGGCAGAGGCAGAGGCAGAGGCAGAGGCAGAGACAGAGGCAGAGGCAGAGGCAGAGGCAGAGGCAGAGGCAGAGGCAGAGGCAGAGGCAGAGGCAGAGGCAGAGGCAGAGGCAGAGGCAGAGGCAGAGGCAGAGGCAGAGGCAGAGGCAGAGGCAGAGGAAGAGAGGCAGAGACACCGAGACAGAGCCAGAGCCAGTTTCTGAAAGGTCCCTGATAATACATGTACATGTAGGTTACAAGTTACAACGCTACGCTACACAAGTACTGTAGATCTGAAAATGAGTTATTTATTACGGGTTGAGAAACAGCCACTTTCATGTAACATGATGACCCATTCACTTATCGAGAAGTGATTATGCTTTTGTCTCATAACCCTGCAGGAGTTTCACGTTTCAAATGATGCGGTTGGAATTTGAAAAGCGCCATAAATTAATACGTACACGTGTATATCAACCGATTACCGTAATCACTGTACATGACAGCAATGAACATACATGTATACATTTGCATGGTAGTTACCGGTACAGTGTACAGAATTCTCCTATTTTCCATAAATCTCTGAAGACATTTTATCGTTATAGATTTATTAATTATTTACATGTAAATAATTTGCAAATAACTGCTTTGACATATTTTATAGTTCATTTTTCATGTACCGGTACATACATGTATACCATAAGTATCAATTATGTACATGTTCAATGTACATGAACCTGTGCGTGTACCTACATGAACCTGTGATGTACAGTGTACCTGTACATGTACCTATATACATGAACCTGTACATGAACCTGTGCATGAACCTGTACATGAACCTGTACATGTACCTGTACATGAACCCTGTACAATGTACATGAATATCTGCATGAACCTGTACATGTACCTGTACATGAACCTGTACACAAACCTGTGCATGTACCTGTACATGAACCTGTACACGAACCTGTACATGTACCTGTACATGAACCTGTACACAAACCTGTGCATGTACCTGTACATGAACCTGTACACGAACCTGTGCATGTACCTGTACATGAACCTGTACACAAACCTGTGCATGTACCTGTACATGAACCTGTACACGAACCTGTGCATGTACAGCATGCCGGAACCTGTACATGTACAGTACTGTACATGTACCTGTACACAAACCTGTACATGAACCTGTACATGAACCTGGACATGAACCTGTGCATGCCAGAACTTGTACATGTACATGTACCTGTACACAAACCTGTACACGAACCTTTGCATGCCGGAACCTGTACATGTACATGTATGTACATGTACATGTACCTGTACTTGAACCTGTACATGTACCTGTACACTATGTACTGTACATGTACATGTACACGAACCTGTACATGTACCTGTACACAAACCTGTACACAAACCTGTACATGTACGTGTTTATATGAAGTGCTTGATTACTACAGACGGGCTGCTTCAAGTTACCAGATTGTCAGGGTCCCATATACCTCTTGACTCGAAATCGCCATGACAACCATGCCACATGCACAGCCACAGGTCTTGTGGGTTTTCTTTTACAACTTTAGAGTGTTGACCAGGTCTATATCACCACTCTCCCCGCTCAATGTCCAATTTAAAGATGGCAGGTATTTTGTGACAAGGACGCACCTTTGAGGAGGATTTTTGTTTTTTTCTTTGGATGAGCTCCAAGTTAGACGCTGAAGGTGTTCAAAATGTCATTGGAGCTTTCTTCATTGCTTCACAGGAAAGTGTGACCTTATGGCGTAAATTGCTATGGCGATTTGGACTGCTCAATCTAGCAGATTTCTCTCAGCTTTTGGGGTTTTTAATTAGGAGGGGCTGACCTTTCAATCCTGGACAATTCTACCTTTGAGAAAGGTCCTGCTACGATAAAAACATCTGGCTTTCCTGATTTTTGAGAGATGTACCGGTACGTACATGTACATGACATGTACATGTACTTTGGTCGATTTAATCAGAAAGCACCTACCTACATGTATGTACATGATAACTTTACATATGTACACATACAGTGTACATGTACATGTACATGTATGTACATGTATGTATAATATGTACAGTACACATGTACTGTATACATGTACATGTACACGCTTACAGGTAGCTTACATACAATGTACATGTACATGGACATATTTGTACAGTACATAAAGATGTACCTGTACACAGTAGCACACAAGTGTACAATGTACATGTACTGTACAACACCTGAATACCAAATGCACATACTGTATACATACGTGTACATGTACATACATGTACACGTACATTTTAAAACAATTAATTTAATCAACATTAAAGGAACCTACCTCCCATTCTGCAATATTTACAATTGCTTGATGGTTTTGTTTTCCTTCTTCTGTTTTGTTGTTATTTCCTCTCCACTTCACACTAACCCGGTAATTAAACAAATGTGGGACGTTCGTATCCTGCACGTATTTACAGGAATTCCATGGGAGGCTTTCTACCATCTGGGAACCCAGTAATGCCTAATGTAGTGGTGAGAGTGTGTGATAGTGTTTCACGGTCAGTTCATTTTATCTCCTAACAGTGCAGCAACACTTCAGTTCGGACAAGACAGTACAGATTGTTAGTACCATGCTTGTACATGGCTACATGTATTAGAGTATGCTGTTCTTGTTCATGTACTGTACATTGTACAATTATGTACAGTTTTTTTGTTTATTTATTTATTTATTTATTTCTGTTTTCCACTTTATTCTTACTTGTGTGCTGTGATGTGAATGCTGTACATGTATCCCTAAAAATGAAATAAAAAAAATAAAAAAAAGTTAATATAGGAAGGTTTGCAGTGACACCATGTATAAGGTCTCTTAAAGAAGAGGTGTGGTTCTGAAATTGGTAACTCGACGTTTCGAGAATGCTCCTGATGACGGCCAGTGCATACTGGTCGAAACGTCGAGTTACCACTCAGGTTCTTTTCAGAACCACACCTCTTCTTTAAGAGACCTTATACATGGTGTCACCGCAAACCTTCCTATTAACCCACCATGCAAAGCCTTAGGCCTAAGTCTTATTTATTTAAATAAAAAGTTGTACATTGTACTAGACGGTATAAATGTACATGTACATTTAACGTACATGTAAATTGCACATTGTCATG
This sequence comes from Luidia sarsii, assembly GCA_949987565.1. Classification (NCBI taxonomy): domain Eukaryota; kingdom Metazoa; phylum Echinodermata; class Asteroidea; order Paxillosida; family Luidiidae; genus Luidia; species Luidia sarsii. The sequence continues at coordinate 2,635,411 of OX465119.1, read as the reverse complement.
TGTACACATGTATAAATTTGTATACTATTCATGTACATGTTCATGTGCAGTACATGTAAATACAAGTAAATGTACAGGACAGTATAAAAGATGAACACATTTGCCCGGGTACATGTACATATGTATACAAAACTTACTCTACACATGGTAAATGTGCATACATGTACATTGTAGTACCGGTACTGTGTACTTTACACATGTATACTATATGTACATGTACATGTATGTGACTGCACATTACATCATGACATCACATGTACACGTATGTACACATACAGTATGTACACATGTACGTATGTGCTGTACTACTGTACTAATCTGTACACAAGTACTGGACTGTGGTGTACTCATTGTAGATTGTACATGTACCGGTACATGTAGATGTATACACACTGTACATGTACGTACACACAGTACCTACTGTACATGTACATGTGTAGTCATCAATTAGAAATAAAGACACTAAGTAGCCTGCTGCACAAACACATGCACAACACCATTAGTTGAATTTACACTAGCAATTACTGGGCATGCTGTGGAAGCTCTATTCCAGATCCTTAGAGTTAGGTTAGAGCAGCATATACGTACATGTACATGTACACATGTACATGTACAATGTACACGTAGCTTTAACCAAACAGATTTTTAACAAATACCAAATTGCATTAATGCTGTTGGTAATGGGGCAATATACATACTGTACTATTACTATGTACACCTTAGGCCTGATTCAAACATTTGAAACATGAAAGTCAGTAGGACTGAAGTAATGATTTTTCTCGGGAAGATTCGCCTAAAACAAGGTTATAAAGCCACTCTACGTAGGTTAAGGGCTAAGGAAAGAAGGAGATAGGGAGGAACTCAGGAAGGCCGGAGATAGGAATTGACAATCCTCTTAAAAAGGGCAAGATCGTAGGCTGGGGGAAAACATGAACCAGGAAGGGAATTCCTGAGAGAGGCAGAACGTGACAAGAAGCTGTTCTGATACCTCTTTATTCTACACCTTGGGATAGATAGTGTACGGGTGAGAGGAGGCAAACAGCCTGGTTGCTCGCTTCAAATGACCTACATTGTAACTGGGTGGACCAAGTCCACTTTACTAAATTTAGTGGAGTGAAAATCGAATGATAAAGTCATGGTTCTCCCACAGAGTAGTTGTTTAAAAATTGAATAAATTTATATAAAAAATTGGGAGTGCCTGACATACACCATCATAGCAGGGCCTTTGAGAAAGGTCCTGATAGGATCGAAACGTCAGGCTCCTCCTAATGTTCAATATAATTCACTTTTTGGTCATTTTAGTCACTATGCAGTTTGCCACATTTGTGCATGTTACTATATTAGTATTATCAGATTACCAAATTAAATCTCAAAAGTTAGAGGGCCTGACGTTTCGATCCTAGCAGGACCTTTCGCAAAGGCAAATTAGGCGAGTTTAATCTACGCCGACATTTGATCTTGAAAGTGGAAAATTTAAGCTGCCTTTTCCGTCAGGCTGCACAGGTCGGTGGGATACATGTAGGGCTAATACATTTGTACATTTCCTGTATGGCCAATGAATTGCAGAATTTTTTTAAAGGTCCAATACAACATTGGGAAGATCGAAAAACGATGTCCACAGATTTCCTTTTCATTTACACAGTTTGTAGATGGTCATGAAAGAATCCTCATGTTGAAATCTTACGGTCTGGGATGCTGTGCTTTTTTAGAAATCTTCACTCAAACATCCACAAATACCGTAGTCTATTACTTGCAAGTACATGTAATACTCTATTTCTTACACTACAGGCTGGTGCGAAAACCGTGACACTTTTTTTGCCTTTTTCTTCTTTCTCAGATTACCATTTGAGCTCAAACCTTCGCAAGGTTTCTTTTTTTGGAATGTTTAATGGTTTAACACACAAACTGTGGCAATCTTTTGATCTTTACCAATGTAGTATAGGGCCTTAAAACTTCATTCACACACGTAACTACCGGTACAGTTATATACATGTAGTACAGTAATGTCAGCTGCTAACCAGTTGGCATCGATATGCTCTACATGTACATCTGGCCCACGATATCACAGGAAGTAGAGAAGAAGGATCATTTTTTAGAGCAATCAATTTTGGGTTGTGTTTTACCCCCCTGATCTATAGTACATGGCTAGGGTGTAAAGGTTGCTTGCTGCTGTGTCTACAGCATAGGAATGGAGGGGGGGGGTGGGGGTGAGGGGGTGACTCCTGTGGTTTTCACTGTATTATATGGAGATTTCTGAGTCATACTTCTATTCAGGCAGGCGTGTACAATGGGAGGTGACATCATCATATACACACGCACACGTGTGTATGTGAACTCACCAGCACTGGGCTCACAGGGAAATGTGTAATAATATTGCAAATGCATCCATACATGTATGTGTGCACTTATAGGCCTACTAACTCATTTCTGTATCCTTGTGGAGACATTGCTTTATTCTCGTGTACATGTACTATACAATCGTGTGAGAAATAAGGTTTTTCAAAATGCTCCCAAGTCCCATTTCAACAACATTCAATTTACTGGGTAGAAATTTGGACCGTATGTCCCTCAATTTGCAACAGTTTCTTACTGATCTAAAATTTCCCAATTTTGAGTTATTTCCAAATACCAGTTTGTGGAGACCTTGTGGAGACCTACATGTACAGGTATACACCTTTATAGTCTCCCTGTGGAGACCTATTCAAACTACTGGACTAGACGCTAGATTTGCGACCTTGCAATACCATTAGTGCTACCGGTAGGTGCATAAGTGTACACATGTGTTGTATGCACAGCACAATTGCGGGAAATACAGGGACTGCTTTCTGTGTCTGCTATGGACATTTTTGGTTTGCGTGGCGAGGGCGATGGCTTCGTCTTTTCGTCATCTATTGGCAGAAACCACAGCTTGTGTTGATTTATACTGATATCAAAGCCCTGTATTCAGTGTGGAACAGAAAATCATTTTCTAAAGTAGTTGCACCCTTTCACCCAGAGATATGTAGATGCCAGAAATGAACCCAGTGCCTGAGGCAGAGACAGAGGCAGAGGCAGAGGCAGGGGCAGAGGCAGAGGCAGGGGCAGGGGCAGAGGCAGGGGCAGAGGCAGGGGCAGGGCAGGGGCAGGGGCAGAGGCAGAGGCAGAGGCAGAGGCAGAGGCAGAGGCAGGGGCAGAGGCAGGGGCAGGGGCAGAGGCAGGGGCAGGGGCAGAGGCAGGGGCAGAGGCAGGGGCAGAGGCAGGGGCAGAGGCAGAGACAGGGGCAGGGGCAGAGGCAGGGGCAGGGGCAGAGACAGGGGCAGGGGCAGGGGCAGAGGCAGGGGCAGAGGCAGGGGCAGGGGCAGGGGCAGAGGCAGGGGCAGAGGCAGGGGCAGGGGCAGGGGCAGAGACAGGGGCAGAGGCAGGGGCAGGGGCAGGGGCAGAGGCAGGGGCAGGGGCAGAGGCAGATGCAAGGGCAGAGGCAGGGGCAGGGGCAGAGGCAGGGGCAGAGGCAGAGGCAGAGGCAGGGGCAGAGGCAGAGGCAGAGGCGGAGGCAGAGGCAGAGGCAGAGGCAGAGGCAGAGGCAGGGGCAGAGGCAGAGGCAGAGGCAGAGCCACACCCTGAGCCACAGCCACAACAATAGCCACACCCTGAGTCAGAGCCAGAGCCTCAGCCACACCCTGAGCCAGAGCCACACCCTGAGCCAGAGCCAGAGCCTGAGCCGCAGTTTCAAAAAGGCCCCATGAAATCCCACAACCAAGATCAAGTGCTTTATTCATCCCAAAGATACATAATGTACATGTACATTGTAGCACTGAGATATTAAGCATGAGGCCCATTGTACTGGGATGGCATACATTGTAGGTCCACTCAATACATGTATTGTAACTCGCCCACGTTATGTCTGTACAGAATGCATTCTGATTTATGAGGAACACCATGACTTTGCTGTGGACAACTTGAGTGACAAAAACCGTTCCACTATTTGCAAACCCAGAGCCCACAGCCAACATCATTGTACTCTGAAAGGTAGACGTAAACATTTGGCCCATTGTACTACTAGGGGGTGTGTTGGTCCACAACACACTTTTCCAAATACATGTGTACACGTAAAAAGTGTGCATATGTATGCATATATATATGTATGTAATGTTATTCACCCATAGATACAGCATGTCTATAGATGCACAATGCACTCTAATAAACACATGGCTTAGCTGTGATAATTTGGACATGCAGCACAAATTGGAATAACAGAGACTGTTTGATAATCTGCTATTCAAGCATTTTTCCTTTTGAAAGCAATTTTCTAAAGCTATCTGCTAAATATTATTAAAAGCATTTTGTTCATACATGTACACTGTACATGTGTTGTAAGTGGAAGGTTTGCGGTGACACCATGTAGCACTTCTCTTTCAAGTAGGAGTGTGGCTCTGAGAAGAGCCGGTAACTCAGATAAAGTTTGCATTGTGGAAATACTAAATTGGAAGGTATGTGGTGATACCATGTAGAACTTCTCTTTCATTAAGAAGTGTGGCTCTGAAAAGATAAATGTTTGCCATTTCACCACACTCCTTCTCAAAAGATAAGCGCTACATGGTGTCACCGCAAACCTTCCACTTAGTATTTCCATCATGCAAACCTTCAAGTGTTATCCGAGTTACCGGCTCTTTTCAGAGCCACACTCCTTCTCGAAAGGGAAGCACTACATGGTGTCACGGCAAACCTTCCATTTAGTATTTCCACCATGCAAACCTTCAAGTCTTATCCAATTTTTTTTCATCAAAAGACAGAACTGCTTTTGAAAAAGGTCCTAGTATCAAAATATCGGGGCCTCCTATTTTTGGATAGCATTTTGGTCAATTGAATCAGTAATTCAGTGAGAATCCTTCCTCGACGATTGGTATCTGTACATGCTGTTGACTAGGGGCATTCTGCAGTGCCTTGCAGCACTATTATAGCCATACCGATGTACATGTATGTCCGCACAGATCTATGCAGCTTGCTCCGGCTGTCGCACTGCACATGCCACCCATTATTTATTGGCTGGCGGTTTGATCTCCAGAAATGCCTGGCACTAACCCAAAAAACCAATAACTCATTCGGCACGATCCCAGAGCTGCCACCAGTCACTGCCCATGCTGCATTATTATCAGTCTGCAATCTCAATGTACATGTGTACATGTAGTGTACTGGTTTTACAATGCCCCAGAAGCAGATGGTGTCACTGCTGTATAATGCACAGCTCAACCATGGTGTTCCCCAGAACGCATTGTGTATTTGACATACAGTACTGTAGGCCTATCCTATGGGTTTGCATTACTTAATACCAGATAGTGAAATGTTCGCCATTTCATCAATTGTGCTGTATAATGCACAGCTCAACCATGGCGTTCCCCAGAACGCATTGTATACCTGACATACTGTAGGCCTATCCTATGGGTTTCCATTACTTACATGTAATACCAGATAGTGAAATGTTCGCTATTTCATCAATTGTGCTGTATAATGCACAGCTCAACCACGCAATGTGTACCTGACATACTGTATCCTATGGGTTTCCAGTGCCCAATACCAGATAGTGAAATATTCGCTATTTCCTCAATTGTGCTGTATAATGCATGTCCCAGCTAAACTTTCCTTAGAATGCATTGTGTACATATACCTGACATACTGTATACATGTACAGTACATGTATGGTTTTCTATTGCTCAATACCAGATAGTGAAATGTTCACCATTTCACCAATTGTGCTGTATAATGCTAAACCACGGTGCTCAGAATGCAGTGATCTACAGTAGGTTTTTCAACGCTCCAACTGTCCAATCATAGATAGTGAAATGTTCGCTATTTCACCAGCTGTACAGTATTATGGTGCACAGCTAAACCACAGTGTTCAGAAAGTAGTGATGTACTGCACAGTACCGGTAGGTTTATAAAACACTCCAATCACAGATCATAAAATGTTCACTATTTCACCAGTTGTGCAGTACATGTATAAAGCACAGCTAAACGGTGTCCCTTAGAAAGCATAAATTGTACATGTATGTAGACATCTAAGGTTTTATAATGGCTAGCTATAATACAAATGAGAGAAGGTAGTGAAATGTTCACCAATTGTGCAGTTTCTAAGCCATGGTTTCACACTGCCCAAAATCTGGGCGACGGAACCAGGTCACTCCCACAGATTTTGTTTTTCAACTATTTCATACTTGAACATTTAACCCTGGTAGAGGGGCCATCACCAGGATTGGAAAACTCAACCTGGTTCGAAACTGCAATACATACATACATGTAGGCGGGTTGAAAGTTACACAGTTTTACGTGCATGTATAAAAGCTGGTTCACGAAATACGTTGTGTGAACATTGCATCTCTCCGACCCTGTTCGAAAACTTGCCAGGCTGAACCAGGCGAATCTACATGTACATGTACATATGTACATGTTGATGTACAGTGTGTACATGGAGGTTGGTTTCAACATTTTTTTTTTCATTTTTTTTAGCTGAATCACATTACTATCTAACGGCGACATATTTCGCTATATTTCCCAATCATTGCCTATTCCTCAAATTCGTTTTTGTTTTCTCTGCTAAGTGTATAATGTATCTAATTAGTCCTTGTGTATAGTTTTCTATGTGTTTTGTGTTAATACTAAGGATTTGTGTTCTATTGATTGATTGCTTCACTTGCATTGAGCCCTCTCCCTACCGTTTACGGCCTAAATTAGCATGAGCATTCCTTTTCCGGCTCAGTGCAAGTGTTGCAATGGGGCCCAACACTTAAAAGCTGTGCTTCTTGATGGGTCCCTCTGCAGTATCGCATTCATTGTTTATTTATATTAAGTTATCACTTAATGTGCCAGTCATTTCCCTATTAATTTTGCCTATTCATTCTTTGTGATGTACATTCTGTGATATGTGCTTTGTTGGTTGATGCTGTGGAAAAAGAAATAAACTAACTAAAACCAACTAAAACTAAACATGGATCAAGAAGGAGATAGTGTGAAGCAAAAGGGATAAAGAGAGCAACACTGAAAGGGGCTATAATCTAATTTGTCAACAATAGCCATGATAGCAGGTGTGCTACTGTGGTGATCATGCTACATGTACATGTACATGTACAGTGATCATGCTACATGTACATGTACATTGTACATGTAAGCTACATGTACATGTAAGCTACATGTACGTGTACTGTATGTATAGTAGATGTACATGAACATGTACTGTAGTACAATGAATGTGTACACGTACTGTACATGTACTGTACACATGTTCAGTACATACATGTAGTGTCCAGTGTCTACATGTAGAGTTACCAGTACATGTAACTGTACATGTACAGTACATGTTCATGTACATGTGGTGTAGTGGATATAATTATACTCAATGTTTCACCTGGGAATTTAGTGAGTCTAGTCTAACTCTAAGCATAGTGATTAGACCATGGTCTGACGTGGCAACTGATAATTTGCTCAGTAGACGAGTTTGGTTATTTTAAAGATACACTATTGACTATGTTCAGTATGTTGAGGTTCCACCGGTCACAGATTGGACAGGGAATGAGTCTAAAGCACAATCAATGTACAAAGAAACATTACACTATATGATACACAGCCCTCGGCACTAGCTAAGGTGCTACAGTTTTTTGCATGCAGCTTTTTTTCCTAGCATGATTTTGACCCCTAAGATGGTAAGTTTTGGCGACAAATGTCTGAGATTGTCCATCAAAAAGTGTGAGATGGAGCCAACTCACAGTTTAAAACACAGGCCAACTGTATTCCTCAACGTGGCCAAAAAAAAAAAAAAAAAAAAAAAAAAAATTGTCCAAACTAGCCTGGAAAAGTCAGCGTACTGTACATGACCAGTTGTACATGTACCTACATATTTGTTGTTTGTACAGGCTACAAGCATGTCGGCACAGCATTTTAACTACAGTTATGAGGTCCAATCTCATTGAACTCGGTCATGCAACAAATAATGAGGCCACAAAACCTGTCCTTTCAACAGGAAGCACACAAGTACATGTACATGTGCACTTGAGCAGATTCAAAAAGAACCTTCAACAATTGCTGTTCTGTCCACACCTAGTAGAACTCTAAATTGCACCGAGGGAAAGTGACAGCAAAGATATACAAGTGGATACTTATTACATGGTGCGCGCACACTTCACAAGAAGGGCAGCCATTTGCACAGGCGTGCGTCATCAATACGCAAGAATGATATTCCCTTCCCCCCCCCCCCCCGAGTGAATGAGAACCCGGTGTCAGGAATCGCGCAGGCATCTCAACAGTTGCTGAAGAGTCCTCTCCTCCGAGCAAACTTTTGAATGAAATTTCCAGCGTATTTTTAACCAAAAAAAAGACGACACCCTCAGAAGAAAGATGAGTGGCTCCCCGCGGCCTCACCTCCGACTGTGACGATTGCGACTCTTTGGGGCTACGAGTGGGCGCTGTCTAGCGCTGACGTCAGTCCGCCAACGTCCCCCACTTGTTTTGAAGTCGGCGCAAGAGGCCCAACAAAAGCGCCACCCGGCGGCATCGCGACACGCTTTAGGCGCGGCCGTATAATGGCCCAAGCACTTATGCGCACGAGCACTGCGCGATCTGCGGCCCGTCGATTTCACCACACTCATCGCAACTCGCAATCGCTGTATCAAAATCTACATGTACGATGGGTTATCCATCGTAAGTTGAGTTTTGACGTCGTAAGGCTTTGTGAAATCCACCCCTGTACATCTACACATAAAAACTGATGTGCACGCATACGTATTGATTACTTTCTATCAAACTGCACCAAATCGGCACTTTCTGTGTTTGGGTTGAGAGCGAAATCAAATTCATTTTCAAATGATAATCTCATTCGGGGCAGGGAACCAGTATGTAAACCAAGTTTTTTGGATGCAGGGCACTGACTTTGACTCCATCTACATTCTACATGTATGACTTCAATTAGGAAACAAGTTACAGCATTCAACTGGAAGCTTTCAGACAGATATACAATGGAATGTCGCTATAAGGAACGGCGATATACAGAACATTCGGCTAAAACGAACATGCCCTTTGACTCAGCTCTCGATGATTTTGGTGAACAAAATATGTAGCAACTGCTATAGGCCTAATGAACGACCGCTTTACAAAAAAAAAATTCATGGATCCCGGGATGTTCGTTATAGCGACCTTCCACTGTATACAGTATAAACTCTCCTACAGACTCCTAGTCCACACCCTATTTCTCAGCTGAAGTGACCTGCGGTCAATTTCAATTAAACCCATCATATCTTACACGTACGATCAATCGCTAGATGATGAGCAATGCAACAATACAATGTATCACATCGTACAATGGGTTATTCATGGTTAAGTTGAGCTACGACTGTACGATGCACATGTACTGTAAGGCTTTGCGAAATCCATCCCCGTGCAGGTGAAATTTCGTTTGAGCATGCTCAATCAGGAGGTGGATAAACGAAATGAACAAGATGCAAATTGCTTTTCTCCGGCCGAAGCCAGGGAAAAGATTCAGCAGACCGCAACCAGATGAGAGTTAGCAGATTCAGGTGCGGGCAGAATCACACGATGTAAATGGTATGGCCAAGGCCCACTGCAAAGCGCAAATGATTAGGGCGAGTGCTCAACAGACCTTATGGCAGGAACAATCACATCGCCAGGGGTAAAAATGGCGATTGGTGAGTGAAGAAAAACGTCAAAAGACCTTCTCAGATGACACTGAAAACAAACTCGCAAAGCTTGAGATAATATCTCATGCATGAGAAATCTTACAAAAGTGCCATCGTGTGAAATGTAACTCATGCTTGAGAGTGACAGACGTCCCTGGTGAACCCTTGAGAGATTTTGTTGTTGGTCCAGACCTCTGCAAAATCTTCCTCTAGCAGAGGATTTCTCAAAAACCCTTGTCAATCGATCATGTGAAGTGAGGAAGGAACTGTTTATTGTACAACGTCCCATGCTATACTCGACTATATTCTCTCTCAAGCCTTGTGAGTCTTTTCAGTGTCATCTGAAAAGGGCTTTTAAAGTGTCCAGCCCCGCATAAGGTCTATTTGATAGGAGAGTGTAGTGCATTAGAAGTTATAGTGGAGGTGATGGTCAGAGAAACCTCAATACATGTAGCAATTAGTAGGGAGATAATTTTGTGATTTTTTTTTTAAAGCAGAGCAAAATGGAGATTAGACAAACGGGAGTGAACACAACAAAACAAGAATCTGTTTACTCTTTTCGGCAAGGGCAGCCTGTCTTGCTTCCCTAGCCTTCTTCCTAGAGCGTGGTCTCCACGACGCAAACGACCATCGACTACGGGAGCGCTCCTTCATGGCACTGACAACATGCAGACCACGAAAAGACGACGACGCCTTTTGGGGGCGGGGGGGGGGGTTCGTGGATTTCCTTGGCGGATTGCGGAGGCTAAAAGGAAGGGCCGGGAAGGGTTGCGAAGGTTCAGAGGGAATGGGTAGTGCTATGTGTCTGTGTGATTGGGGTTGGTTGACTGGTTGGTTGGTTGGTTGACTGGGGTGATTATGGGGTCAGTTGGTCGCTTGTTTGCTCGATTGGCAATTGAGTGCTGCCTACTCGACTGTTGGGTTTGGGTCTAGGCTTCTGGAGAGAAATGAAAAAAACAAAACGGGAAGGGGGAGGGCAAGGGGAGGGGGGAAGAGAAACCAAGCCGGTTCATGCAAGGAACATAAAGTACAATTCAACCAAAACAAAAGGTACACTTCTGCCATGAGCCAAAAGAAAATTGTTTCTTTCCAGTGCATGGCATGCACTAATATTACACTTACAGTGTACAGTAACTGATGCATACAGTGTGCACTTTATATGCATGTATAGTGCCCTTACATGTACATAGTTTTTGCATGCAAAAAAGTAACTACCGTTCATAAACAAACAGCTACATGTATAGACCCACAGTGTCAAACAAACCAAGGAAAAACTGACTGAGAACTTGTTGAACAAATTGAAAATTTGACAAAGAAAACTTTGACTGAACTCGAGACCTCTGGATTAATGTAGAATTACCAGTGCTCTTCCATCTGAGCTATCCAGCCCTTACATTGTAGATGGTGGCCTTCCCAAATAGTCAACTAGTCTTTGCCGGGGTGGGGGCGCCACTACTGCTGTATTATCTCCAGGGATCACACCCCTGCTTTCATTCAAATGCAAACCACTAATTGTGGTTTGCATCTTATAAGAATAAGATGTCTGCACTAGAAAGTGGGAGTCGCGGGTTCTAATCCCGCCCGAGCTACCTGAAAGTTTTTCATCAGGCATCGGGCAAATCACTGAGCACTCAGTGTTTATCACGTCGAGCAGGGCAAACCCCGCAAACCCTCATTACATTACATTACATTATCCTTGACGCAAACATAAATATAGATCTACATGTATGATACTCAGTCAAGTGTTGTTCATAAACAATCAATTTCCGAAGACTTACATGTGTGTACCATAATTCATTATCATTTATCGAAAATAATGCACTTTTGTTTTGGAAGCATGATTTGCATCTCCCTATGGCTTCAGTACATAGCACTTTCAGATGATCAAGGTAATCCCATCTGTAGTAATCCAATCCCGGCTAATTACACTTTTTACAGCTAATCCCTAGTAGTACTAGTACTGTAGTAGTAGGGTACATGCAGGCATTTTCGACCGGGGGAGGGGGGGATTCAACCAGCTGTATACAAAAACTACAAAGCTGGTCGAATGTTTGGCGTTTAAATGGTGGAATGTCCCTGCTGTTTTACCCTATAGGGCCTATATTTAAAGAAGAATGAAACCCAGAGAAAATAGTTGGCTTATCTCTTTGGTTGATTAAACCAACCTACAATTACCCATGTGCAACTCACCTACGAGTTTCATAAAGAGGGAAAAATCATGGAATTCGGTGGTCGAATTCGCGTTCCCTGTACCCGCCATGTTTTCGAAATTCCCGGCAGGTCACTGCGGGGGGTATGATATAATGACGGGCAACCCCCGCATGGGCCCGGACGGACGTATCCCTACAAGTAACATGTGTGTACACAACACATGTATACTGCGTGCAGTTTATATACACTCGCGAGCATGAACGATGGTGTACTGCCAGGCTTTTGGTTGTAACAATGCCAGCGGAAAAAAAGCTAGGGAAATCTGTCCATGCAGTTCCTAACAAGGCCAAGAGACCTGAGTTGTTTGGGAAGTGGGCTGCGGCCATAAAAGCAGAAAAATTTATCAATGTCGGCTACAAATATAGTCGAAATGACGTGATTTGTAGCGATCACTTCACGGAGGAGGAGTTGGGATCGAGGTTGACTTGCGGGCCAAACTCACCGGCTCGAAGCCGAGAAATATACTGAAAGAACATGCCGTCCCTGCAGTATTTTCACATCGACCAGCGGTGGCATCACGTTCATCGACAGCTTCACGCATTGCCGCATTGGAATCCAGAAAGCTGAGTTAATTTTGATGTTTTTCCTGTATGATACGATCGACTTTTGATGTATGTTTTCGTTTCGGTCCTAGCGTGATTTTTCTCACATGCACGTTCTGCCTAGTCTTTCTCGCAGACCGCTTATCTGTAACTCATGGAGGGTAAACTCCATGGATATACATGTATTGTACCAAGAAGGGGGGATATACGTACCGTGCCGTATTTTTATTTGTGCTGCAACAAGAACATGGAGCTAGGACTAATTTACACGTTATCGGAACGCGACTCCAGTCGCCCACACTGTTTATTCCCTGGTCGCTGACCGCAACTCCTGTCACCCAGAGCTATTGTGTGCATAGCATACGCTGGGAAGTGCATGACCCCTGACCCCCACTAAGCTCCACACAGCTTCGCTAACGTGTACAACTGAAATCTCTCCAAAACATCGACTATCTCTTGAATCATTTCTCGTATTTTCCTATGAAAATTACGCGAGCTGAAACAAAAGCCGGACACAGTGGGCTCCCAGTCATAGTTGTCGGACCTTTATTAAACTCAGCCCCTGGTGTATAAGTTATTTTAGGCCTACTTGTTTAGCTGTTATAACAGGGCGCCATTCGGCGAAGATCAAGAAAACAGAGAACCAAAATTGCACAGCGTTTATTTTGTTACAGATACCAACGTAATGTACACATGTACAGTAGTACATTACAAGTAGGACACAACGTGTACATTGTACACGTGTACAGTACAGTAGTAGTGTGTACATGTACTGTACATTACATGTAGTACACAACGTGTACATTGTACGTGCACTGTACGTACATGTACATATACATTGTACATGTACATGTACAGAACGTGCAACGTATGCAATCAGGAAGCCGTGAAAGTGTTTGTAGATCAAGACTATACGCAATCCCCAAGAATAATTCAAATAATGACCAAAGCGAAAAACAATAAATCTGCAAGGATTATAAGATTATTTTCCCAAACATTGAGGTATAATTCTGTTTTAAATGTTGATTAATATTTGTAGTTTAAATTAAAATGATTGAACAAGCCTAACTGACCAATCAGACAGGGTCGTCTCCGCCGTGATGTCATACCCCCGCAGTGACCTTCCGGGAATTTCGAAAGCATGGCGGGTTGAGGGAACGCGAATTCGACCACCGAATTCCATGATTTTTCCCTCTTTATGAAACTCGTAGGTGAGTTGCACATGGGTAATTGTAGGTTGGTTTTATCAACCAAAGAGATAAGCCAACTATTTTCTCTGGGTTTCATTCTTCTTTAAACGCAGTGGCTGTTGTTACGGCAGTCGTCCGTGTGGTTCCCTGACTTGATTGTATTTCGTCAGCATTGCAGGCTGGTTGAACCAGTGAGTATTAGCTGATAGTCTGGTTCCAAGAGCTAAACATCCTGACAAATACTGTGAAGTCAGGGAACCACACGGACGACTGCCGTAACAACAGCCACTGCGATATTTAAAAGTTGAAAATATTATAGGCATTGAACACAATCCTCCCTTATGAGCAGTATTACATACTGTGCATGTGCTTACTGAATGTAAATACTAATTAACTACGGATACTACAGATACATGTACTACTAAAAGTAAAAGTACTAGTAGTAGTACTACTTACTTACTACTTATTACTATTCAAAATTGGCAGAACTTTAACTTCGGTATTTTAATTTGTTCTTCAAACTGAGGAGCACTGGTCTAAGTTCTAACAAAATGACTCACCAATTCAGGGCTAGCTTCTGAGAACTCAGAGGTCATGTAGATCAAAATACATGAAGTTCCCCCAACATTACCTCTGCACCCTCCACCCCACCCACACAGGTGCATGGTTATACCATGGTTATACCCTCCTGTACCCCTCCAATTTTATACCTTGGCCAATTTTGGGGGGTTTTGGGGTGGAGGGGGGTGGGACGAAGGTGCAACATTTGTCGGTACTTACAAGATCGCCTAAAGATCAGCAAACCCGACGGAAGTCGCTGCCGAACCTCTGCATCGCTGGCAGAGGCACAAGACACCCTTTTCGGGCCAGATTCCATAACTTTCTGGGGCAAAAAGGGGTTCGTCTTGGTCCGATGTTCCTTCTTTTTTTGACAAGCTTCGGCGAGACCCCAGCCACACTAACTCACCCCGGAAGGATACACACGAACAAACCTGGGCCGAGTCCATTCGGGTTTTTTAGGGGTGAGCAACGCATCCTGAGGGGAAGCATCGACTCAGCTGAATGAAATGCGTCGAGGAAACCGCCGAAAAAATCACCAAAAACCCTGAAGCGATACATATTTACGCTGCCAGGGAACAATACTCGATCAGGATTTAGTCCACTTTGTGATATTCCGTCGACTATTTTAACGAAGAAAATGAGTGACTTACCAGTTTTATGAATGGTCGATGCCATCAGACATGTTGCATTTGGATGCACGTAACATAGAGTATGCCGCCGCCAGGGAAATGACTCAGTGACGGCAGACAAAATGTGAGGCTAGATTTCGACCCTTTCACCTTCTCCTCCCGAAATGGCGATCGGAAAGATGCCCTCCCGAAGCACCGGCTGTAAATATCACCGGTGCACTGGGCCGGAGAAGCCCGCAAAAAATCCCGGAGAAATGCGGGTCACTTGAGGTTTTTGGCAGGAGCTGCGAGCAGAGGGCAGGTGTACATGGGCGCACCTCGCACGAACTAGGCTTGATCAATAATGTGTGTACATGCCCTGTACATGTACATGTACATGTACATGTACATGTTAATGTACATGTACATGTACATGTGCATGTGTACCGTACTGTATCCTATGCGCACTGACATGTACTGTACTGTACACGTACAATGTACATGTACATGTACACATGTACATGTACAGTACATCACCGTGCAGTACTGTCTGCGCACTGACATGTACTGTACATGTACATGTACATTGTACAGTTAGTACATGTAGTAGACTTACATGTACAGTACATGTACATGTACAGTACATGTACATGTACATGTAATGTAATGTACAGTACATGGGCACAGTCATGTGCACATGTGATACGGCATGCCCTATGACTGTTACCTTAGAGCACTACAGTACTACTATTAGAGTATTACATGTATGCGTCCACATGCATTTTGCCCGCGTTAAGTGCGATGACCTTGTACTGAAGCGCCATCGTAGCCATTGGCTAACGCAATCATCTATCATCAATAATGAATAATTATCGCAATAACGACCTCGCGTTGTTTTACAAAGCGTTTCCGTCCTGAAAATGATCGCGAGTAATTTATAATAATAGTCTCATTTGTCAGGTGTATATCGGTCCGTTACACTATGGAGGAATGAAGGTTAAGTCCTCCGGCCATGGTTACGATCGAACTTGCCCCAACTCTTTTGGAGGGGCGTACAAAAATGATTCCAATACTAGGAGAAACAGCTATAGATGCGTATCTCAGCAAGTAATCTTGGTCGAAATAAATACAAAAATAAACACCTTATGAAATGGGGCACCAGTCGAGATCTGTCTTTTTGCTGTCAATGCTTAGCTAATGCTTACATAATAAAATAGATGGTAACACTTGACAAGACTAACTAGTAAATAAAATTCAAACAAATCAAGTAAACACAGACTGGGAACTTTTGAACAATTTGAAAAATTGGCAAAGAAAAAAAGGACTGGTCCAGTCAAAGTTTTCTTTGCCTTTTTTTTCCAAATTAGTAAATAAAATGAGAGATGAGTTTTTCGTTAGTACCGGCGCCATACGTCAACCTTGCTCTATGCTTCAAAATATGCAGGTAACGTAGCTCATAAAGCTAATGCCTCATTTTAAAGATGTTTCACTATAGTAATGGTATAAAGGAAAAACTGACTATGGGAACTTTGGAACAAATTGAATTTTTTTTTTTTGGCAAAGGAATGTTTGACTGAGCCAGAACTTGAACCCGGGACATCGGGATGAACGTATCAGTGATCTTCCATTTGAGCAACCCTTGGATGATGGCCTTCCCTTATAGTAATAGTCAACTATAATAGTCTTTACTGGGGTTAGTTATGGTACTCTTACCAAGCAAAATCAAACAATATCACTTGAAAGATATGGTTTAGTTTATCCTGATCTTAGGAGGAAATGCTGTTAAGTGCTAAGAGAAACTCATTTTTTAAGCAGCTCTATATAAGAGCAGCTTCTATATTATATTATATGACTCCAGGCCAGGGCATTGATGGGTGAGAGTAATGAACGTCACCAGGTCATTTTCCAAAAAGCAAGTCCAGTGATATTCCAAAATGTTTTAAACTGCTTACTGATTGAAATTACCAAAAGCGAATTATCAGAAATTAGGAGGACCCGACGTTTCGATCCTATAGCAAAGTCATGCTGTTACTTTGTTATTATGTTATTATGACGTCAGATGATTATTAAAACGGCACATGGAAATTTTGCGGGGAAGCTAAAGGGGAACAATGAGGCGATCCATCGGGCTGATAAGGGACAGGTTTCGTTGAGGGCATCGTCTCAGTGGTTACCGATGCAGCAATTTATTTATTTATTTCATTTTCCGGGATCATTTATACGCTTGACTTTACACATCACAGCACTGCACACACAAAATAATAAGAATAAAGGGGAAATAAAGAGAATTTTTTTAAAAAGCACTGAAAAATACATAAAATCAGTATTTCCCAAAAGAAACTAGAATAATTTCTGTCAAGGGCCTCTGCAAACAAAATGGATGGCAAAATTTACAGATAGAAATATTATATAAGTTAATAAAGTACACAGTTATTTATAAATTACTTTGATCCCTTGTCATTGCCCTTCCCTTTGATCTCTCCCTACTGGCATTCATCTTTGTCCTTTGTTTCTCATCTATGTCCTATTCACTCTCTTCCCCCTTCCTTCGTGTACATGTATCTGTTTTGCCCTTGTCATTCTGCCTTTGAGAAAGGTCCTGCTAGGATCGAAACGTCAGGCCCACTAAATGTTATGATTTGCATTTTGGTAATTTTAGACAGTAAGCAGTTTGAAACGTTTTTGTATATCACTTTAATTAATTATAAGCACAAATAATAACCATGATGCCTTGTACAGTACCCATTAGAACTAAACGTATCCCTATCACTAACTGAGTGCGTATGATCTCTGAAAAACGGAAGTATGGTTTGGATGTGGCGGCTTACAAGACCGGCCAGTATTTATTTTATCGATAATTTTATAAGCAAAAGCTAATCAAACTTTCGCGGGCAGATTTCAAAGTCTAGTCCTTGTTAATCATTCACGCAGAGTCCATCCACTGGACTTACTGCAGATGGGCTTGCAATACGAAATCATTATCAAGCCAACGCAACAGTTTTCCCCCGCCTGCCAGCGATCTTGCCCCTTATTTTGAGGAATGACAATTCCTATCTCCAGCCTCCCTATCCCCTTCTTTCCTAAGCCCTTAACCCTGAGTGGCTTTATGGTCTTGTTTTGGGTTCAAAAAAAAAACAGTACGGGATTGATCACAGTTCAAAAGGCGACACGATTAATTATTATTTTGGGAGTCCCGAGTAAAGAAACAAAAAAATAATGTTAGTCACGAAGGTAACGTTGGGGGCGGGCTACCCTATTCGTGGACGGCCAATTGCATTAAGAAACAATAATGTGCGTCATGAAGGTAACGCTGAGGGCGGGCTACACTTTTCGTGGATGGCCAGCCGCGTTTAATTTGAGCGGCGGTTACCTGACACCTTTTTTCACAAGTGGAGTTATACATACGCGGTATCACTTTTCATACGTTGCACTCCGAGGCAAGAATTAATTTTACTTGACGCTTATTAATTCCTAGACAAAATTTAATGAAAGTACTCAGTAGCTATGCCTATATCTAGTAAAAGCCTCCTTTTTTACATACATAATTCCATTTGTAGTGGCTTTCAGTTACACACGGAACAACGGGAGCCACCCAGTAGCGGCTGCAGACAATTCACGAACACTTTGATTTGCAGTCAAAGCCAATAATATTACATGTAATACTTTATATTTGGACATGACATCACCTGGGGATACATGTATCATATCTTATGCCGGGTGCCACAATTCACCGACAAACTCAACGTGCACAGCTAAATAAGTAAATTTCACATGATATCTGCGATCAGTTACTTCCACGGCCACAAAAGCATCATTCTGTTTACGATCAGCAGTGATATTGGTGGCGCCGCGACGACTTGATTAAAAAATAAGGGAATTTGCCGCCAACGTGAATTTCTATTGGCCACCAGGCATGACGATTGACCAATCGTGAACCCCGTTACATTCGTCTTGGAAGAAACGAAACAGAGCGCATGCGCCAATTTGACATGTAATTTGAACTTTCAACCCGCTCCAGCGATCGGGAAAGTGAGTGGAGGTACGTTAACATGATTCTCATACTGATCTTTTCTAGTATTTTGTGATTTTTGTCCGACAAAAAGACATTCAACTTTCGAATTCATGGCTAAATTATGTAGTTAAGCGTTTGCGTGGCTTTTATCCTGATCAGGGAACTCGATTTGGAAAAAAAGTGGGTATGAACTGCCGATTTCGACATACATTTTGTAGGGGGTTGACTCAGTCCGTTTGCTTGTGACTGCGAGATGTAGCATTAATTACGGCGCACGCTTTACTCAATGGGAAAGACTGGTAAAACCGACACCTGGTAATCTTGCTCCGAATTTCGTGGGGCGTTGTTTAGACTTTTACGCTCTAAACGCCTGATTCGGTTCGAAACGATGTGACTGGGATACCTATCTGACGTGTAGGCCTATGTATGTGTGTATGTGACTTATTGAAGTTACTATGATCCCAATGCCGACAATTTTCAGAGGTTCTGCTTTAGTTTTGAGTTGACTTGAGATTGAGATTGAGATTGCAGCTCGGCTGGAAACATCAACATGTTACCGGCGTCATACACATACACTGAACAATTTTTTTAGATTTTAATTTTAATCCATTTGTCTGTGAGCGGTTCTCAGTATATTGCTTTATTTCCAGAGAGGTGTGAACCCGATTAGTGAGTTTTTAATCGGCAAATGAACTTTAGCAGAACTTAAGTTTAGTTAAGAAAACTTAAAAGTCAATCAAATTCACAGACATGTACTACTACTATACTAGTACTACTAGACTACTACTACTATAAAGTACTAGTACTACACTTGACTAGATGTAGCTGTTCAATACAACAATCAACATTATTACATTAATGGTGCATTTCATCAATAACAGAAATACTTATTGTTATTTAACTGTTGATTACGGCATCTTAAATTCAAGAATTAGATGGATTTAAAGTAGCATTGGGATCATTACTAATACTAGTTATATTCTTGTAATTTGTATTGTACCCGGTGACTCAAATGTACCTTGCTAGTGGTCAGGAGACCACACAAGACAATAAAGTGAATAGACTTTGAATGTACGTGCACAGTTCATGTGCAGCAGTTGGTGGAAGGTTTGCGGTGACACTATGTGAAGCACTTCTCTTTCAAGAAGTGTGGCTCTGAAAAGAGCCGGTAACTCAACGTTTTGGGCAGTGTGTAGTGTGTACTCTGCCCATCATCAGGAGAGAAGTACTAGTAGTACACTATCCGAAATGTTGAGTTACCAGCTGTAAGACTAGCCACACTTCCTGAAAGAGAAATGCTACATGGTGTCACCGCAAACCTTCCACTTAGTTTTTCCACAATGCAAACCTTCAAGTCTTGTCTAAGTAGTCACACATTTGCTCTTAATTACACAATAATAACATGTACTAAACATGTAGATATACACCATGTACATACAATACATTAGGCCCTACCATGATACTACCAGTAATTCAGAACGCAGTGGCTGTTGATACGGCAGTCGTCCGTGTGGTTCCCTGACTTGATTGTATTTCGTCAGCATTGCAGGCTGGTTGAACCAGTCTATTAGCTTATAGTCTGGTTCCAAGAGCTAAACATCCTGACAAATACTGTTAAGTCAGGGAACCACACGGACGACTGCCGTAACAACAGCCACTGCGAATTCAGAAAGTTCTGCACATGAATGTATTTGTCTTGCACAGAAGTCCAAGTTATGGACAGGTTTTCTTCGTTTGCATGAACTCATTGAACTGCATTGCATTTCACTGTGGAAGATGAAGCAAATTACTATAGGGAAAGGTAGTCCCCGTGAATGTCTGGCTTAAACCAGGTAGATGCATCGGTACCAGGGTCTGTGTCTCTGGCCAACATTTTAAGGCCACATCCTGAGTCCTCCATGTTTTGCTCTGGATTCCTTGTTGGCACTCCATGTTGAGACATAGCTGGCACTGCCAACCATTCCTATTTTGCAGGAATCATTCCCTTTTTTTTGGTTAAAATTAAAAATTAAAAGCTCTTCACAACAGATTCCGTTTTTTGGCTTGGAAATTCACATGTATTCCTATGTAGTTTGTTCTGTGATCATCTTTTTTTTAAGCAGAAGTATTCCTAATTTTCTACAGTAGATTTACTAGGTTGACAGCTATGGTGAGATGGAAGTAAGCACCACGCCCCTTGAAGATTGGATGTCCCTCATATAGATATGTGGCTTCATAATCCAATCTCAGCGGCTCTTGAGGCAAATGCGATCAAGTGTACATTGTAGGTGGCAGCATATTATTGTGGGGGCCTTATCAAACCAAACCCATGGCAAATTTGGCAATGGCAGTTAAAATTGGTTGAAATGCTTCTGACTGGCACCGCCACCCTGGCAAAGACTAATTGACTATTTGGGAAGGCCATGCATCTAAGCTTTTCTAAGGGCTGATTAGCTCGGATGCAAAGAGCACTGATACGCAAAACCAGAGGTCTTAGGTTCAAATCCCAGTCCAGTCAAAGTTTTCTTTGCCATTTTCTTGTCAATTTGTTTGTTCAAAAGAACAAAAAAATTGGGGGTAATGTGGACGTGGACAGTCTACATGTACATACTACAAAAAAGTACATGTACATGTACTCCCTTGATGTTCCAGGGGACAGGGTTTTCCATGTATAATGAACTGGGAGGTGGTGTACGTACGGTCTACCGTACCTCGGTGCTTTGATTGGCCAACTCAAGCGTTTGTTTCCAACACTGCCACCTCAGAGTGGGTGGGAGGGTTGACGTCAGGCACAGCGCTTTTCCATGCACACGGTGACTGAAAGTTATTGGGGTGAACAAAATCTGTCCCAAATCTGAGAAAGTAGAAAAAGGTAAAAAAACGTCACGGTTTTTGCACCATTCCGTATTGTAAGAAATAGTTTATTACTTGCATGTAATAAACTATTTGTCGATGTTTGAGTGAAGATTTCTAGGGAAGTACAGCATCCAAGACCGTAAGAGTTCAACATGAAGATTCTATCATGACATGACCATCTACAAACTGTAAATTAGAAGGAAATCTGTGGACATTGATGTTTTCCCATCTTCCCAATGTTGTATTGGGCCTTTAAGGTCCTTATTTTCTGATTTTTATTTGGTGATTCAAGGCGACTTGAATTTTCATTACTTTACAAGTAAACTGAGGTTTTGTGGGCTAAATCCCTGATCATGACATGAATCATGATTTATTGTTATTGTTTTATGTGACTCTTTTTCACAAGGCCAATCACAAAAATTGGTTGTACACACAATACACCACTAATCAGGCATACATTGATGTGTAGGCCTTTGCTCTTGGTACATGTACATGTACAGTACTTGACCAAAATATCCATGCACTACATGTACATGATGTACATGTACCATGGAGGTGGATGACTGTACAGTGCGTAGTATGACTTCTCCTGTGCTGAATTCCTATAATATGTTTCAATTACCGGTATTGCATCTGTTTACACATGTATGACTTCATGTCATGTGCACATAATGACAAAAATGACATAACATGTAATGTAAAGCATGTGCACTGAGAAAATGTGTGTGTGCACTGTACATGACCCATGTACATGTACTTGCATGGTGGCAGGGCAGGAACTCTGCAAGTGATACAGGAAATTGCATTGTCCTTGGTCACAAAAAAGCCCCACAATGATTGGCATGATGTGCCATTCAGTATTGAAGGGTGAAGTTATGCTGTACAGTTTTTGATACATTGTTCTGTAGTCATGGAGTTTACCTAAGTATGCATTGTGTAAATATGTAGCTCATTGAGAAGGTACACACTGTACCAGTACATGTACGTCACAATTGTCACATGCTGCAGACTATGTTCTACATGTACGTACTGTCATGACTGTGCGTATCCTGTACAGTGTACATGTACATTCAGGTCAGTGTGCTGTCTTGTACAATGTACATGTACATGTACATGTACATGTACTGTAGATACATTGTACACTGTGCAGTACATGTACACAATGTACATGTACATGTACGTGGTAGTATACCATGTACAGTAGGCCTACTTGATGAGTGTTGTTCCACTACATAATTACACTGTTAGTGTATTTGTTTGTAGTAATACTTAAGTATGAAATAGTATACAGGTGTATGTGCAAACAAGCCGGGAACCAACGTATGAAATGGTTGATGCGCATGTACAGTGTACCGGTACTAGCTAATGTTTAATGAACAGAACACTGCACAAGTGTGCCCATACTCCGCATCTTCTGGTCTGTTCATGTACATACTGATATACGTACATGTACATGTACTTCATACTGATGGCATGTACAAGCAGTGCCACCCACTTCCATCCAACAAACCAGTGCATGCTTCATTTACCCAGCCAGACATGCATAATGTGTGCTCATGCATTGTGCATTGATATACTGTACATAAAGCAGTTTTTTCAGTTATCACCGGCTAGTCCCACCACAGTCCCATAGTGGTACATGTTGGTAGGCACAGGCAGTACTAAAGGGGCTCTGTGAATCACTCCCCACCCCTCCTGCCTTGGAGCAGGCTGTCTGCCCGATAATCATTTCCTCATTAGCAATGCCAGTCCTTCCCCCTGTCTTCAATGCATTATGCATGAGGGTGAGTCACGGATTGTGCCTTTTGCACGCGCAGCCTCTGGGGGCACTCCTACCCTGTGTGACATGCACAACCTGCATACATAGCTGTTCATAATTGCACCGTAGCTATGATTCCACCCAGTCAGGCCACTCCGAGGTCCTCCCTTGACTGGCTATTGAGTGACTGCATTCTGTTCCGACCGTAGTTTGCCAAAGGCATGGGTTAGGGGATCGAGAGTGGATTTGTTTTGTCATTCTTGACTCCTTCGTCTTGCCCGCTTTCCCCCCCTAAAAAGCAGCAAAAGAAATTGTGTTTTGAGGAACCCTCTGCTTAGTAAGTAGCCCCCTGACTTGCACCCACCCCCAAACCAAACTAAACAGAATATCAACAGCCCATGTAGCCTGTTCAGAAATGTAAGGGAACTGTGTGGTCATGTGGCGGATTTGAATAATGTATAGCAGCGGGCACGGCGTTGCATCATAGATATAACAACATGATGTTTGCGTCGAGGAGAATGTAATTCAATGTACAGAGTAGTGTGTACAGTAATTGTCAAATTTACATGTACATCCCAAGATGTACAGAATATAAGGTAACACAGTCACACTAGTAACAAAAGAGGTCGCATTGGTTTTCCATTAGGTACATACATTAAGACAGTATCTTGCCGATGAGTAATTCTATAAGTCTAATCTTAAGTTACTTAACCTGCAAGATGTGCCCTGAAAGTGTACACTAAGCTTAGTGTACACAAGGATATTGAAATGTTACACTGTACACGATATTTGCAAATTGCATGAGCCCTAACAACCATGGATGCAGCTTTTGGGAAGTCTGGGTAGGCTCCGGATTAGTCCAAAGAGTATGATTTAAAGTACATGTAGCTAATTTGGAGGGTATTTTTTCAGTGGAGTATTACCTTCCAAACCAAACCAAGGCTTGTCGTGTCAATGTTCAGTTTGCGCTTAGTCAAGTGTTATTCAGGTGGTGGTGTTTTTTTTTCTGTCGTCGTTCTGCAGAAAACTCATCTTGAATAGTAGCATATCCAGCAGCTTTCCAAGATGGCTTGCATAAACGTGACTAGCACGAATCAGAACCAGGCCAACCTGAGTCGAGCGGACATGCTTAATTGGATCAACAGCTCCCTCAAGTTGAACCTGTCCAAGATTGAGGAGCTGTGCTCAGGTATGTTCGCAGTGCAGCACCTACGGTAGTGAATGTGTCTGATGCTGTAGGAAGCCGTGAGAAAGGATGGTGTCTTATCCTGGGCCCATTTTATGGAGCTGCTTAAGCACCAAAATTTGCTTAAAGCACAAAATGTCATGATTTTCAAGATCACTTTGCCATCCCAAATGAACTTTTGTTTCATGCTACTGTAAGTAAAGAATAGTCAAGGACAAGTAAGATGCAATCAACTTTACATGGTAATGTGCTCTGTAAACCCATTTTACTGGAGGTCGACCGTTCACGCTTAAGCGGCTCTATGAAATCAGGCCCTGGACTTGAATTGTCCGATCAAACCATGTTAAGCTCAACCTTGGCCTCATTCAATGCTATAGCATGCCCCCTCTTCCAGTCCACCCACAGCTGGCCTATCCATGTTGAGCTTAACCTCGGCCTCATTCAATGCTATAGCATGCCCCCTCCTCCAGTCCACCCACAGCTGGCCTAGATCCAAATTGAGCTCAACCTCGGCCTCATTCAATGCTATGGCATGCCCCCTCCTCCAGTCTACCCACAGCTGGCCTATCCAAGTTGAGCTCAACCTTGGCCTCATTCAATGCTATGGCATGTCCCTTCCTCTAGTCCACCCACAGCTGGCTTATACAAGTTGAGCTCAACCTTGGCCTCATTCAATGCTATAGCATGCCCCCTCCTTCAGTCCACCCACAGCTGGCCTATCCAAGTTGAGCTCAACCTCGGCCTCATTCAATGCTATGACATGCCTCCTCCTCTAGTCCACCCACAGCTGGGCTATCACAGGAGTTGTTACCGCCAGTCAAAGAGTGGCACCAAATTCCACGTGGCCGCATGAACAAAAACAGTACACAGTCCAGACTTGTGCTATGAATAACATTGAATATACCGGTAGCTCTTCTTACAACGAACAGACTCAGGCCTGTCAAATACAAAAGTTTGGATATGCAGTTCTACCACAGATTTCCCCTTAGTCACGTACAATAATCAAACTCCATCCCACTGATATACATCTCCGTATGTGAACTCCCTGACAGGTGCTGTCTATGCCCAATTCATTGACCTGCTTTTTCCCGAGGCCAACGTAAGTTTGAAAAAGGTCAAATTCACCACGAACCTGGAGCACGAGTACATCAACAACTGGAAGTATGTACAAAGCTTGTTCAAGAAAATGAACATCGACAAAGTGAGTTGAGCTTTCAAGTGGTGTAACATTTATTTCTGTAGGTGCTTTCCTTTTTGAGATAGAGCTGTCCAAACACAGCTGGTTGTGCTAATTAGTCAAAAGTTTGTTAACCCGTATCTCAAACCCGTACCGATTTACATAAACATTTCGGTTCTGGGGGTTTCTCAAGGAGTTCAAACAATTTTGTTCAATCTGTGACAGTCAGGGCCAAAAGCGTGTTGAATTGACACGGAATGCCTCCACACTGCCAAATATTTGGTAAACACTGCCGGTGCAAAAAGGTCCCGCAAAATTACAAGACAGCTTGCCCATAGACTTGCTGAATCACTCCACGTTTTTCTCTCTATGCCGAAGGTGATACCCGTTGACAGGCTAGTCAAGGGTAAATTCCAAGACAACTTTGAGTTTGTGCAGTGGTTCAAGAGGTTCTTTGATGCCAACTACCGGGGAAACGAGTACGACCCGACAGTAGCGCGGAAAACGGTCAAGGTCACCACGGGTGTGAAGAAGGCCGCCCCGGCCCC
The DNA here is from genome assembly GCA_949987565.1 of Luidia sarsii. Lineage (NCBI taxonomy): Eukaryota > Metazoa > Echinodermata > Asteroidea > Paxillosida > Luidiidae > Luidia > Luidia sarsii. Next base: position 2,609,126 of record OX465119.1, on the reverse strand, counting down.
CACGCAGAAAACTCACCGTAAGAACCTTTCATATTTTGTTTCCCGTGGTCGGTCGTTGAAATCTGCCACTGAAACGGTTCCAGGCTGTGCGAGGGACAGAGTGGCAAGCCTGTGTACCGGTATGTGTCTAGGCTCTTACCTTGATTCTCAATCTTGCTCTGAAATTACCAGAAGTAGAAAAAAAATGATAAGTCTTGAAGGTTTGCATGGTGAAAATACTAAGTGGAAGGTTTGCAATGACACCATGTAGCACTTCTCTTTCAAGACCATGTAGCTCTTCTTTTTCAAGAAGTGTGGCTCTGAAAAAAAGAGCCAGTAACTCGGACTAGATAAGACTTGAAGGTTTGCATGGTGGAAATAATAAGTGGAAGGTTTGCAGTGACACCATGTAGCTCTTCTCTTTCAAGAAGTGTGGCTCTGAAAAGAGCCGTTAAATCAACGTTTTGGGCAGTGTGTACTCTGCCCATCATCAGAAGACTCTAAATCTGAACCAATCCAAGAAGGGATGTAAATATTGCAAACTGCTCACTGAATCTAAATGTTTACGGCCTGATGTTTCTATCAAAGCAGCACCTTTCTTATAGGCAGGATGGTGCCTTTAAGCAACATTCTAGTCTAAAAAGTCTCCAAATATTTGGGTTTTTCACAATCTTGCCCCTTGCAGTCCCTCCGTATTGCTTTGAGGTTGTTGAAACCCCCCCCCCCCCTGAAAACCTATCCAGCATGGCACCTTTAAGCATAAATGTTTCTCCTTTGTAAAACCTATGAATGTCAGCAGAGCCAACCCCAGTCAAACCACAAGTTGAGTCTGAAGGTAAACTTCAATCAAGACAGTTATTTTGTTGTGATATGGGAAGCAATCTGCACTACATGTGTATATGTATGTGCTCAATACACGCTTAACTGACTGAAAACACAGCCATTCTTTATTTTATTTTGACTGCACACATCAAATAAAAAAGTTTACACTTGATTTGTGATGCAATATCTGATTTATCGATTAATTTTTGTCATTATTTAAACCCCACAAATTCAAAGATTTTAAGTTTTCTTAGCACTGTTTCCGTACAGTATTGGTGTACCGGTATGTGGTTTTGGTTTTTAAGCTACTTCACACTACAGTGCCTACTGCCTTCAACACATTATTTTGTTTTTTCTTCGGACACTATGTACATGTGTATGTGCACTTATGTTTGAATGTCTTTATTTTTTCAACGCCACCCAAAAGCTGGGGATTATCGTAAGTACCGGTATTAGTGTATTTGTGCGTAAGGGTTGCATGATGAAGTTGTGTGAAGCAATTCCTGTGATCCCTTGGTCTAGTTTGGTATTCCGCTTGGTAGCCCTGACACTGTGTGAATCAAACACAGCCGGGGTAATTGGGGATTTCAGGGAGGCTTAGTGCACTGTCAAAGGTTTGCACAGTCGTGGAATATCCACCGTATCCAAATTCATTGGCCTTTTCTTGAGCAAGGATTAGTGGCAATGTCTGTGAAAACTGGCTTTAGCCACCAGCCATGGCTTGCCATTGACTTGTGCACAAACCATTTGAAGCCGTACATGTACCTGTACGGTACATGTAGATAATGAATAAGGAGTTGGTCTGGTCTACATTCTTAGTTGTGTCGGATGAGGTTCCGTATCCAATTTCCCTTGGTCACTCTGATGTCAGTACCCCTAACTTACCCAGCTTGAAAGCAGAGGTATTTTCTATGAGTTTCTTGGTATCTCCCATTTAAGCTAATCTAATGTACATCTGTACTTAACAACAGCGGCCTCTATCCGTACATGTTCGTGTACTGATGAAGGCAAGCCAGCCATAATGTACAGTGTACTGTGAAGTCGTGTAGAAATGCTGTATCACAGTACTGGACTACTGGTACATGTACAGGTACATGTACATCTGTACGTGTATGTCTTCCTTGCACAACTTGTGTTTATCTACTTGTTACATTGTGTATGTATAAGTATGTACAGTCACCCTGCACCCAGTACATGTAGAAGCTATTCTTTTTGTTCAGTTCGAGCACTGGCAGATTGAAGCATAGCCCATATTTGTGGTAGTGTGTTGTCCAAGGAAGACGGCAGTCAGCCTGACTGCTTACAACCGACATGTACATGTATGCACATTTTCTTTTGGGTCAAAGAAGTAAAGCAATCCTAACACTGTTATTCAATGAGAGTTTGCCCTGCTCGACGTACGTGTAATAAGCACCGAGTGTTCAGTGCTTTACCCTAGCCTGATGAAAAAAATATCAGCCAGCTACCCCGGTAAGGCGGGATTTGAACCTGTGACTCCGGCTTTCTAGTGCAGATTTGAACCCGTGACTCCGGCTTTCTAGTGCAGATTTGAACCCGCGACTCCTGCTTTCTAGTGCAGATTTGAACCCGCGACTCCTGCTTTCTAGTGCAGATTTGAACCCGCGACTCCTGCTTTCTAGTGCAGATTTGAACCCGCGACTCCTGCTTTCTAGTGCAGATTTGAACCCGTGACTCCTGCTTTCTAGTGCAGATTTGAACCCGTGACTCCTGCTTTCTAGTGCAGATTTGAACCCGCGACTCCTGCTTTCCAGTGCAGATTTGAACCCGCGACTCCTGCTTTCAAGTGCAGATTTGAACCCGCGACTCCTGCTTTCTAGTGCAGATTTGAACCTGCGACTCCTGCTTTCTAGTGCAGATTTGAACCCGTGACTCCTGCTTTCTAGTGCAGATTTGAACCCGCGACTCCTGCTTTCTAGTGCAGATTTGAACCCGTGACTCCTGCTTTCTAGTGCAGATTTGAACCCGTGACTCCTGCTTTCTAGTGCAGTTTTGAACCCGTGACTCCGGCTTTCTAGTGCAGATTTGAACCCGTGACTCCGGCTTTCTAGTGCAGATTTGAACCCGTGACTCCTGCTTTCTAGTGCAGATTTGAACCCGTGACTCCTGCTTTCTAGTGCAGATTTGAACCCTTGACTCCTGCTTTCTTGTGCAGATTTGAACCCTTGACTCCGGCTTTCTAGTGCAGATTTGAACCCGCGACTCCTGCTTTCTAGTGCAGATTTGAACCCGTGACTCCTGCTTTCTAGTGCAGATTTGAACCCGCGACTCCGGCTTTCTAGTGCAGATTTGAACCCGCGACTCCTGCTTTCTAGTGCAGGTTTTGAACCCGTGACTCCTGCTTTCTAGTGCAGATTTGAACCCGTGACTCCTGCTTTCTAGTGCAGATTTGAACCCGTGACTCCTGCTTTGTAGTGCAGATTTGAACCCGTGACTCCTGCTTTCTAGTGCAGATTTGAACCCGCGACTCCTGCTTTCTAGTGCAGATTTGAACCCGCGACTCCTGCTTTCCAGTGCAGATTTGAACCCGCGACTCCTGCTTTCCGTGCAGATTTGAACCCGCGACTCCTGCTTTCCAGTGCAGATTTGAGCCCGCGACTCCTGCTTTCCAGTGCAGATTTGAACCCGTGACTCCTGCTTTCTAGTGCAGATTTGAACCCGCGACTCCTGCTTTCCGTGCAGATTTGAACCCGCGACTCCTGCTTTCCAGTGCAGATTTGAGCCCGCGACTCCTGCTTTCCAGTGCAGATTTGAACCCGTGACTCCTGCTTTCTAGTGCAGGATTTGAACCCGTGACTCCTGCTTTCTAGTGCAGATTTGAACCCGTGACTCCTGCTTTCTAGTGCAGATTTGAACCCGTGACTCCTGCTTTCTAGTGCAGATTTGAACCTGTGACTCCTGCTTTCTAGTGCAGATTTGAACCCGCGACTCCTGCTTTCTAGTGCAGATTTGAACCCGCGACTCCTGCTTTCTAGTGCAGATTTGAACCCGTGACTCCTGCTTTCTAGTGCAGATTTGAACCCGTGACTCCTGCTTTCTAGTGCAGACATTTGCACTAGGAAGCAGGACTCCGACTTTTGAATCCCGCCCGAGCTGCCTGATTTCTTTTCATCAGGCATCGGGCAAAGCACTGAGCACTCGGTACTTATCACGTCGAGCAGAGCAAACCCTCATTGAATTACATTCTCCATGACGTAAACATCATGTTATATCTAGAATCCTAAGCATGGTTAAGAGACTATATGTTGATGGTTGAGATTTCTTTTTGCACCTTTGAGAATGTGGCAAGGCTCTGGCTGACAATAATCTCATTCATACAACTGTTGACAGAACAGATCACTTGGTATTATTCCGTATAAAAAATCACGACATCACTGATCGTGTTCAAAACTGGCCGTTCCTGAGGTAAGTCAGCAGATCGGGATGATCAAGTTCAGTGAGTGGGCAGGGTGGACCAGTCATTGATGACATGATCATGAGTCTGGATTTCACGGCACAGACCAAGATCTGAGTCCGCAATAACCACCACTATGTCGCAATACAGTGGAACGTCGCTATAACGAACATCCCGGGATCCATGAAAATGGTTCGATATAGCGATCATTCTTTATAGCAGTTGCAACGCATATCCATGGACGTATTCAGCGGGAGCCAAAGGGCATACTCATTATACTTTATAGCCAAATGTTTGGTACATGTATATGGGCTTTCATTATAGCAACGTTCCACTGTACTTTGAAAACAAACAGCAGAAGTGCGGCCATAGCGATAGCCGCAGCCCTTGTGTGTTTTTGAGAAGGCCTGTGGTGTACACGTCATTGATAGTGGCTGTGTCTTGGGCTGGTTTTTGGTTTGTTTAATCTCCTAGAGCCAGCAGGGAGGGCGGGACGGCCTGCGGTGACAGCCCAGAGGGTTGGAGCAGGAGCGGCCACAAAGAACACCAGCAACGCCCCTGCCAGGGACAACATTGAGCTGGCAGGACTCAAGCTGAAGGTGGGCTGCCCCGAACCCGCCAGACTGGCTCCACAGATCTCTCCACAAGCGTGGAGCCATCATGTAGAATAATATGATTTTGAATCGGGGAGAATGTGATTCATTGAGGGTTTGCCCTACTTGGAAGTGCTCTGTGCTTTACCCAATGGCTGCTGAAAAAGTACCGGCAGCTCAGGCGGGATTTGAACCAGCAACTTTAGCTGTCTCAACCACTTGACCACGATTTGAATCTGATATGATTTTGAATCGGGGAGAATGTGATTCATTGAGGGTTTGCCCTACTTGGAAGTGCTCTGTGCTTTACCCAATGGCTGCTGAAAAAGTACTGGCAGCTCAGGCGGGATTTGAACCAGCAACTTTAGCTGTCTCAACCACTTGACCACGATTTGAATCTGATATGATTTTGAATCAGGGAGAATGTGATTCATTGAGGGTTTGCCCTACTTGGAAGTGCTCTGTGCTTTACCCAATGGCTGCTGAAAAAATACATGCAGCTCAGGCGGGATTCGAACCTGCAACTTCAGCTGTCTAGCTCAGATGTCCACACCACTTGACCACGATTTGAATATGACATGATTTGGCATTGGGGAGAATGTAATTCATTGAGGGTTTTGTTTACCCTACTCGAAGTGCTCAGAGCTTTTCCCCGATCGCCTGCTGAAAAGATACAGGCAGCTCAGGTGGGATTCGAACCTGCAACTTTCTAGTGCAGACATCCAAACCAGTTGACCATGATTTGAATCTGTGTAGTGGCATGTACCTTTGTCAATCCACCTACATGTAACACTAACAGTGCGACTTCTGCAAGGATAAGCAATCAGCATTGTCTGGCCCTTGGCCTTAGCTTTCGGCTTGTTTAAGTCAGCAAGCAGTGCTGTATGAATTGGTAAAAGTAAATGATAGTGAAGCTAACTGGTCCTTTGTGCACTCACCTTTCAGCTGAATGAGTCGGAGATGGCGATAAGCAGCCTGGAGAAGGAGCGAGACTTCTACTTTGACAAGCTGAGGAGCATCGAGGTCATCTGCCAAGAGCAGAGCAGCGAGAATTCGCCGGGCATTCAGAGAATACTGGAGATCCTGTATGCCACGGAGGTGAGAGACGGGACATCAGACACTATTAAATTGTGCTTGCTACTCAAGGAGCATGCTAAATTATGTGTACTCCACAAGATGCAGGAGTGGGTGCATTCTGTGGGAATTCTGTGGACCCTAACCATGCTGCACTCCACAAGATGCAGCAGTGGGTGCATTCTGTGGGAATTCTGTGGACCCTAACCATGCTGCACTCCACAAGATGCAGCAGTGGGTGCATTCTGTGGGGATTCTGTGGGCCCTAACCCTGCTGCACTCCACAAAATGTAACAGTGAATGCATTCAGTGAGATTCACAGTAGTATGCAGCTGTACCCTTACCTGGTTGCACTCAACAAAATGCAGTTGTGGATACATTGGCATGTGGTATAACACATATAGACAGTATGTGCGACCATTAGTACCCAAGGCTTAGTGACTCTACAGAAATAATAGCCACCAAGTAAGTACATAGCAAAAGAAACAAAATGTTTGGTTTTAGAGCTCATGTGAAAAAAGACCACCTATCTCACTGAAATATTGGTACATGTGCACACATTGTAGATAGTGACATCCTTGCTAGCTAGTGAGTGGCTCAGGCCCTGTCTGAATTTAATGGCTACAGCTCCAAATTGCACACGACTCTATGGAAGTCACTGGCAATAGGCTGCAGCCAATTCCCATAGTATCGTGTGCTTCTAACAGCCATAGCCAATGAATTGGGATCTGACCTCACCTTACTCTGGAACCCCACTTGCATAGATAAACTGTCCATTCATTTCTGCTTGGTTTTTTTGTAGACTAAATTCACTCATCCTTTCTTCTTTTTCACATCGACTTTTAACAATCTTGTCCATGAAGTAGTGCATTCAATTTGCAAGTCTAATTTGACCATTACTAGTATTAGTCCCCCCTACTAACATCTTGAGAAAGGCTTGTTACGGTTTTATTGGCTATGCCTTGACATGACACACCAGTCTATGGGAATTGGCTGCTGCTACTACTGCAAGCCGCTTTCAAGCCTTCCATAGACTCGTGAGCAATTGTAAGCCATAGCTGATAAAAAAATCGGGATCAGGCTGTTGTTGTTTTTCCTTGCTCGTGGTGCTGCACATGTCTACCAGAGGACTGTACTCTTAGAGTTGCATTTTCAGTCTCACAATTGCTATTGTATGCAGTGGCATGATGCCTGTTGCCCTGGAAATGCTCAAAAGACTAGTACATGTCTAACACCACTCGGGGTCTTGTGGCATTTTATAGCACTTGGTTTTTCCATGATTTTGATTTTTTAGAAGAAAAAAAAAGAAGGTTAATGTATGCAGTGGCATGGTGCCTGTTGCCCTGGAAATGCTCAACAGACTAGTACATGTCTAACACCACTCGGGGTCTTGTGGCATTTTATAGCACTTGGTTTTTCCATGATTTTGATTTTTTAGAAGAAAAAAAAGAAGGTTTCAGACAACCAGTCCAATGGGGTCAGACACTGTACAAGATTGATGCTGAAATCACAATCCACGGTCTCGCAGATATTGAGACCCCTGTAGCTTTGTGTATCACACCCTGTCTCTCTCTCTCTTTCTCTGTCTGTGCATCTTTCCGTACTTAACGCTTGCTATCTTGAAAGGATGGCTTTGCACCGCCTGAGGACTTTGAGTCGGATGACATAGTCAGTGACCCGGGCAGTTACGACGACCACGCTGAGCAATACTAGGGGGTTAGACACTGTTGTGCAATCTCTAAATGTGAACCATTTTGTACGCCGTATCTTGCTGGAATTTCTTCTTTCTTTCTTTCTTTTTTCACCCCCTTAGCTTTTGTAGTTTTTATTACCCTCTGTGCCTTGAGTTCACGGCAGGTGTGGCCTGAGCCTTCAGCTCAATAAGAGAATCTTCCAGTCTTGACTTTCCTGCGACAAATGAAAAACGTAGAAAAAGAGGGAGAAAAAACACATGTTTTCTTTTGTCGTGAATCAAGGGTTTGTGTGCGGACTGTGGATAACAAACCTGATGAGAACTGGAGAAAGAGTGAGTGGTTCACTGGTTAAGGCTTCGTCTTCTAGCATATGATACGAGGCAAGCGGCAATTATGTTATGTCCCTTAAGCGCTGCAACCAGCTCAAAGGTTGTGGGTTTGGGTAAGTGAGGTCCACATCCTCTGGTGAGCAGAGGTCTGAGCACTCTCTAAGAATACGCTGCGCAGTTTGTTCAGGCGCACCGCATTGACTTAAATTGGGCAAAGAACCTTTCTACAATTCAGTCGCTCGATTGAACAGCTATTTGCCATTCCCCTATTAGCCATTCCCTGTGGCTGGCTTTTATCTTTTGTCCCCGACGTGGGAAACTATCTTTGCTGGTACCTCTCCCCACACAACCTCAACCTGAATCTCAAGCTACAGCATGTGCATTGACCTTGGCTCAGTGACTCCCTACACCATGCTGTCTGCTACTTGAGCCAAATTCTGCCTCCCCCCTCAAAAACAATTGATGAGAAGTGGTCAGTAATTACCTTCTTATGATATAACAGAAAAGTGAACCAAATCAATGGAAGTCTTTTAAGACTTTTGTGTCAACTTGTTCATTCTAATTGATTAGTGACGATCACAAATTTGAATTGGGAAGTGCTGGCAGCTTAGTGCATATGCATCCGTGCGGCCCATCCCCTCTTGACCTCTGACCCCACTGTACCAAAGTACCGCACTTGACGCTGTCCAGTGTCCCAAATTCTCTTAGAGACGGCCAGAGCACTGTGGACGGATCATTGAGTGCTTCCACGGCCTCTTTCCAGAACCACTCGTTTCTTTCTCAGTTTCTCGGTAGGGATGAGTTTTCACACATTGTCACCACAAAGCCTTATACTGCAACTTTCCTCTGCAATGCAAAGCCTCCAGTCCTATTGTGCATTCCTGAAGTGGCCATCTGTGTGTGTACATGTACATGTATTTGTGTACTGTATATGGGAATTCCATAAATCATGGGTACAACTTGTACTTGCGACATTTTGGTGTCCCCACGTACATATAAACCCATTCAGCTTTCCTTCGTGTAATATTGCAACAAATTAATTGAACAGTAGCACAGTTCAATCTACAAAGTGGTTCATTATTACATGCAGGAAAGCTGAACTGTTTTATATGTGGGGACATCAAAATATCACAAGTTGGATCCCTTGTTAATGGAATGACTCATATGTGCTGTATTTGTGAGTTGAGTGGTTGGTGAAGTGGAAGTGGAAGCCCATATGTGTGAAGTCAATTCATATGATCGTGATTTGTGATTCATAGCTTCATCCTGCCTGGTGAAAAGTGTACTCACTGCTAGGGCCTTACACCTACTTCATACATGCCTCTTATTACACATTGCTTAGCTCATTGCCTTGTCTTAAGTCTTGCTCGCTGATTGTCAAACCCTAACCCTGCCCTGACCTCGGCAATACCACAGCCTAGGCCCTGTTTGTTTCCTGCAAGTGTGAGGGTTGATGAAACAGTAATTTGCAAAAATGTTCCAAACTGCTTAATGACTAAAATGACCAAAAAGCAAAAATCAAAAATTAGGGAGGCCTGATGTTTCGATCCTAGCAGGACCTTTCGGAAAGGTCCTGCTAGAATCGAAACTTGCATTCTGCCTTTGAGAAAGGTCCTGCTTGCATGGCTAGGATCGAAACGTCAGACCCTCCTAATTTTTGTTAATAAAACAGCTTCATGTTACATTTGCGTATGTTGTTCTATGTATGCCATATGCACTGGCTTTTGGTTGTAAGGTGCTCAACCCAAAATTATGTTTGCTACGTGTAAGCACAAACATTTTGCTAAGCAGCTGTGCTTGCTCAGCACCTTGGTTTATCATCCGGACTCCATGGGCATCACAACACACCGTCTCCATTGTCAGTGGTCACATGTGCTACTGTTTAAGTCCAGCATCATACAGATCCGTGTTTGTGTGACTCTTTCCTTTGTGCCTCGGTGTGTGATAATTTGTATGACACTTTGTATGGAGATTGCAAATTGTTGACGATGCCGTCTGCCATTTTGTGTTCACCATGTGTGTTATTGGTTCTGTCTTTAAAACTTTCTTTCCCAAATCCCAGCAAGGCATTTTGTGTTTGCCAGGCGGAGTGAATTGGGGAAAAGACTATTTGCTTCAAAAGTTACGCTGCACTTTAGTTCAATGACATGTGTCTTATTGCATGAATGATTGAATAAGAGTACTGCTCGGTGGTATGTCTGGATCTGTACTAGGAATGGATTGGAGCCAAAGTAATGGCTGCAACTGTGGCTATTGCTTGCATTGCTAATGCACTAGCCTATGCCTCAGTGCAGCCGGCTGGATGCACTCTTGCCGGTAGTAACAGCCCAAGCTGCACCCGTTACTTTTGATCTGACCATTGCCAGTGGTGATTGATCGATTGATTGATTGATTGATTGATTGATTGATTGATTGATTGATTGATTGATTGATTGATTGATTGATTGATCGATCAATTGATTGATTGATTGATTGATTGCTTGATTGCTTGATTGATTGATCGATCAATCAATCGTTTGATTGATTGGCCTGTGGGCGATTTCACCAAACTCAGTGGAAGGTTTGCGGTGACACCACGTATAACACTTCTCTTTCGAGAAGGAGTGTGGCTGTGAAAAGAGCCGGTAACTCAGATAAGACTTGAAGGTTTGCATGGTGGAAATATTAAGTGGAAGGTTTGCGGTGACACCACGTATAACACTTCTCTTTCGAGAAGGAGTGTGGCTGTGAAAAGAGCCGGTAACTCAGATAAGACTTGAAGGTTTGCATGGTGGAAATATTAAGTGGAAAGTTTGCGGTGACACCATGTACGGTGTAACACTTCTCTTTCAAGACGGACAGCATCTATTAGAAACAACGTCGTGATACTGTAATGCTGTGGGTGACCGGACTAGGACAAAAAAAAAAGATCTGTGGTGAATTTCACAAAGCCTTACTGTGCATCATAACTCAACTTATGATTGATAACCCATCATAACTTGTGATAGGCCGTATGGTTTCTGCACATCGCTCACCGTCTGATTGATTGTTGTAAGTTAAGATGAGTTTGGTGAAATCAACCACTGAACCCCAGTTCTTTTCCAAGGTCACAAGTGGAAGCTTAGACTGTTTCTTTCTTATCTTTCTCTCTCTCTCTCTCTTTCTCCCTTGCTGAGCCAGGAAGGTTTCGAAGCCCCGGAGGGAGAGGAAGGCGGGGAGCAAGCGGAGCAAGGGGAGCAAGAGCCAGGCTTTGAGGCCGAGGAACCCCTAGACGACGGAGAGGACGGCCAGTATTACTAAGACTTTGTTTTGTCTGCGCCCCTTACAACCCCCCCTCCCCCCCAAGAGGAAAGACAAAGTAGCCTCCCCTCCCAATTTGCTTCTCTCCGATGTTGTCAGCGTCTCCACAAAGTGGCAGATCGTCTTCGAATGAAACATCCGCATGAAAACCCACCTCAATAAACCACCTTAAGTACACACTACACATACACTACCCATTTAAAGGCTCAAAATATGTATAAAAAAACGTTGACTGATAGCTCAGATGGTCAGAGCGCTGGTGCACAAGGCCAGAGGTCTCGGGTTCCGAGTCGCAGTCCAGTTTAAAGTTCTCTTTGCTGTTTTTCAGAAATGTTTTGAAAATGTTGCTAACTTTCTTAAGTGCTTTGTCAGAACGCACATTTTCTGCGGTATGGAATGGATGGCGTTTGCCAGTTTGTGAAGGCGACGACTAGAATGTGTCTACAATACATGTATAAATATAGCTCTGTCATTGTTGAGTGTAGATACAGGCTGGCACATTCCCTTACATTGTGCCGTTACTTAACCCCAGTGCCCCCGTGTCGAAGGAATTATCGTCCCAGGGGAAGCACACCCCTACTCACATTCTCACGATGCATGCACTTTGATTAATTAGGCACCCTTAGGTTACTTATGCCATTTTCATAGCCTACATTCAAGTCTATTGGCCTTTTCCAAACCTCAGCTTAGGCTCAGGCACCGGCTTTGTCTCTCGTTCTTCAATACATTTTGAAGCACAAGGCATGAAAACGAAAGCCTTTGACAAAGAATCCAAAGCTTCAACTCCGACCTGTGATTTCAGCTTTTGGATAACAGAGACGAAGCTGGAGCCGAAGCTTAAGCCGGGTTTTGGGAAAAGGGCGCAGGACCCAATCTCAGTGATCCGCTTAAGCGTGAAAATCTGCTCCGCGTGAAAAATCTTCCTCATGTAAAGGATTACAAACCCCATTAGGATGCAATCTCGGTTGCTTTTGACTTGTATTCCACTCTTCTTTGCTTTAGCATGAAACAAAAGTGAAGTTTGGGTTGGCTAGCTGAGCCTATGAAACGTGACTCTTTTCGCTTAAGCAAATTTTTACGCGGCTCTACGATAGTGGCCCTAGGGCCTTTCTGTCTAAACCTGGCGTCGGCTCTGGCTTCGTCTCCGTCATCCAAAAGCTGAACACTCGGGTTGGGGTTCTTTTGTGGAAGTTGAAGCCTGGGGGGTCTTTCTCAAGAGACTGTAATCTCCAAAATCAAAGCTAAAGTTCTCCCGTTCTCATGTCTTGCGTTTAAAAATGTATCAAAGAAACAGACAAAGCCGGAGCCTTAGCCTAAGTTTGTGGGGGAAAATGGCCCCGCAAAATGGAAGTCCGATTTAAAAAAGAAAAGAAAAAAAACCAAACCTTGTGCATTATTATTGTCTTATCTTCACCTGTGGGGATACTTACTCGTTTCACTTAACTGTATCAAGAATACTGCCCTGTCACAGAACCACATTAACGTGTGTCTGTTGTCATTCCAATGTTGCTGTGTCGTCCCCATTTCCTCCTGTGAAATTGCAGGAACGTCAATACTTTTGTTTTTCATTTTCATTCGCCTTTTCCTCGAGCTCTCACACTAGACTCAGTCCGCATGCAGCTACATTTATGCACGTTGCATTGAGCTCTGATCGAGAGAGCCTTCGTTTGTTGGTAATGGTTCCTGGAGGAGACATTTCCTTAAAAGCTTGTGCACGGTTTACATATCTATCCCTAAACATTAGCCCCACACAATGGCATTGTTAATTCATAGAGTAGTCTGAGGCGTAGAATACAAAAAAGAACTCTTTTAGTAAGGAAAAAAGATCAAAGATGTGATTTCGGAGACCCCAAAACTTGCTTGCTTAAATCCATTGTCTCCCCGCACCGCCATTATATAAATCCAAATATTCTTCTTTGGTTCTCATACAGCATTTATTTTTTGTTTGATTATTACTTATTTTTTGTTTTCCCTTGAGGTGTTTATCTCTGTATATAGGTAGTGACTTAGTGTGAATGTTCTCTTGGCTCTGACAGAACCAAGGCTAGAACCAATTATGTCTTGAAAGCTTGATATTGTACAGTGTAATGAAAAAAACAATGGTGAATTCATATGTAATGAAGAACAATGGACACCACGCATAAAGACAGCCCTTGTAAGTGTAAGACAAACTTTCTCTTCTGTCGTCTCTTGAAGACTAAAATTTCCCTGTGAGTAGATACACCTGCGTGATGTCTTTGATATGTGCCTAAAATTGTTGTAGACGTTCTATCATTAAATCAAACTACAGGTCACAATGCCTTGTACTCTAAGGTAGGAGATGCTCCTGATTGATCTAAGTTCTCCCATCTAAGTTTAACCAAAAGTTATGGATGGAGGGCGTATGGCTTGGAGACCCGTAGCAAAGGATCCCCTCTCCTGGATCAAACTCCACTGTGAGGAGACTACATCATATGAGTAGTGCAAGGAGCACATTGACAACTTTATTTTGGACTGAATGCATAAGGAATTCAAGGTGTCTGTGATTTGCTGTAAGGAGATCCTGAAACCCAATGTAAGCACCACTCTGATTCTTCTTCATCAGCAAACCTCCCTTTAATACTCAAAAGCATTGGATCTGTCTCATTCACACTGAGGTCACAAGGTAATCACATCAAGGAATGAATTTAAATTTAAACACCTTGGTGTACACACATGTACAAGGGGTCAACATGGTACCCTTCTTTTAAATTCTATCTTTATTTCGCTCTTCTGTATTTAGTATACAAAAAATAATGTTTATGAATGGAATGGTGAGAATGATTTCATTCGGTGACATTGTTCGCCTCATGGAATGGAAAATTTCATCTGTCACCAAACTTATTGTTACCATTCCACGAATGTGAAACATCATTATTTGTTTTATTCAATGCCTGCATAATTCCCCATATTTTTTTTTACCATGGAAATAAATTGGGGGGTGTGGAAGTTCTATTCAATGGTACCCGTTGAATAGAACTTTGCTGTGCTTATTGTAACAAATAATTTAATGACATGTCATCAAGATCCACCAATCGGATGACAGGGATTTATGCGGGTATTGTGTAATACACATTAACCAATGAGAGACCGTGTTCTGTTATTTGCCAGTGGCCAGCGAATGGTCAGAATTGTGGACTTAGTGGTCTGGAGTCGGAGGCTAGCCTTTCAAGAGCCACTGGCCGCACATGGTTTGGGACAAGTGGCGTGTACTCTCAGGTGTCGTGTGGTCAGTGTGGTCAGTGTGGCCAGTCCAGGAGCCGGTCAAAAAGAACTCCCACGGCTTTGGTAATGGTTTCAACACAGCATTAGTAGCGGTACAGAGGCGGAAAACCACCAAATCAATATCAAATCAATATGCAGCTGCAGTTTTAAAAAGGAATCCTGACGTTGTTATTTCAATGCTACTCGTGCCAGTGTTATTGATGAAAAGAAGTTTGAAATTTGTACGTATTAACGGAAGATGAAAAGTTGGCAGCAGTGACCAGACATACAGGCACTGATGTTTGGATTGACTGCCATGATCTGGCCACACCAAAGGTGCTAGGCATATGTAACTACCCACAACCATTGCCCTGTCCCTGGTATGGTATGTTCAGTTTGTTGTGGCACCGCTCGATAAATTTGTTTTTAGAAAACAGAACCGTTGAGCCGAGACCCTCTCATGTTATTTGATCCTGTGATATCAGGCATACACTGTGCTACGCCATATCTGTATAACAATTGCAGTATCTCTCTGAAGTAAGAACGCATTAATATGTGCAGGGAGAATCATCTTTTTCTGTTCTCGTCTTTTTCCTGACAGCTATTCTGTATAGCTGGGTATAGTGCTTAATTCCTTTCTTGTCCAAAGGGGGGGGGGCAGTGTGATCCTAAATTCACGCTGCTTGTTGTAAGACAAAGGGTAATTGCTTTCTTTACTCCATGCAATATATATTACTTTGTATATATATTTCCATTGTAAGTGAATTAATAATCCCCTCATCCTTCCCCTAATGCCCCCCCCCTCCACTCCCCTCCCCTTTCCTCCCCCTTATCATTTATACCCGGTTGTTCTTTGTGTCAGTCCAGTTTTGTTTGCTCAATTACTGTCACGCCAGTGACTTATCTCCTCGTTATTTTACATTTGTGCCGAAAAATGCATGTTATAAATTTGTTTTTGGAAACCAAACTCCGAGTGTGTGGTGTCCTCATTTCACTGTGCTGTAGACTCGTGTGTTCGTAGGTATCTGGGTTCAAAGGGTGGGATATCGGAGGGATGGACTGACGTGCATGCAATGGTGGTTAGAATGAGAAAGTGGTGGTTGTTGAAGTGAGACTTATTTTATATTTGCCATTTGCCATAGTCTTTCATCTTACACCAACCCTTCAACCCACATTAGTATAATCGGTTGATTGACTGGGACAGGGTTATCGTACAGCAACCTAAATTGATTAATTGGGTCATTCTTATGCCAACACTCTGCAATCTGACTGCCAACTTCAGGTGACTGAAGACAATAAGTATGATTATTACACAGGCTCCTAACACATCAACCCTTTGTCTACCCACATCAGGTGACTGAATACAATTGGTAGACAGGGTCATCGCACACCAACCCTTTGTCTACCCACACCAGGTGACTGAATACAATTGGTAGACAGGGTCATCACACACCAACCTTTTGTCTACCCACACCAGGTGACTGAATACAATTGGTAGACAGGGTCATCACACACCAACCTTTTGTCTACCAACACCAGTTGACTGAATACAATTGGTAGATAGGGTCACCACACACCAACCCTTTGTCTACCCACACCAGGTGACTGAATACAATTGGTAGACAGGGTCATCACACACCAACCCTCTGTCTACCCACATTGTTGCTAACAATAAACTGTTTTTCACACTCGTTCTGGGGTGTATTTGCAAGTTTTCAGTTTTTATGCTAATTAGAATGTCAATATTCTTGAACAAATTTGTGATGTCATTACAGAATCATGCAACTTTAACCCAATTGGTGGTGTACAAATGTTTCTGAAAATGTCTGGTTTTTCCTGCAGGCCTATCCCTAAACCTGTTAATTTACTTCCAAAATCAATGCTTCATAATCATTTAGTGTAGGAGTTGTTCATCAAACCTTATCCAAAGGGATTAATTTGCTGTTTGAAAGTTAATGTTTTTCTTATGTTTTTAACCTGCGGGTTCCTGACATGACCTTACAATAGCGCCCTCATTTTTAGAGGTCAAAAAGATGGCCAATTTCTGACTCCACTAAGAAAAAGAAGCTTGCCAGTGTGGTTGTACACTAGATCATAGATGACAGCAGAAAATTAGCTTGACTGTATTATTTATTGCAGAAACCCAATGGACCACAGCAATGACTTGCAATTATTAACACAAAACCGTCTGGCTGACGCTAGTCCGAGTAACTTAGACCCGACAAGTCACCCTTTTTTTTATCGAATTTTGATTTTTTGAGATTCGGGTGACCGTAGGGTCCGAGTAAAACAGAGTCCCAACATGGCTGATGTGTACAAAACCGCCAAAATATTTCGACCGAAAAACTACCCGACCGAAACCCCCAGATTTACCGCCGAAAACTGCCGTGCCAATTTTTGGATTCAGTGAGAATCACAGATTTCAATAATGGTCATTTGTACTACTCACGTTTGGGGAAAAGGGAGAAATTTCCCCTCATTTGATCGAGAACATTCTCTCCCGTGCGATGAGCCAAAAGGCGGCCATCTTGGAATTCAAATTGAAACGGTATGACTGTATACACGTAAACCGATGACGTCAGTATGCTCGCGGACCTGTCAAAACGTCAATGATTTGCGTGTATACATGTACAGTATAAACGTTTCAATTTGAATTCCAAGATGGCCGCCTTTTGGCTCGTCGCACGGGAGAGAATGTTCTCGATCAAATGAGGGGAAATTTCAAATCTCCAAATTTCAAAATTCGATATAAAAAGGGGTGACTTGTCGGGTCCAAGTTACTCGGACTAGGCCGACGCATACTCTATAGGCCTTTTTAAATATTTTATGCAAATTGTATGCATTGAGCCAAAAAAATGCTTTTCCAAGACGACGGTAAATTCAAGGGACCTTATAATTTATTACCGTTGTTCCTAAGATAATGTTCGGATTTGCTGAAGAATGTCAAGAAAGGATAAAAAAAACCTAGCCTCGCTTTCATTTTGATGCATACAATTTGCATATTACTTATTAGGCTAAGAAAGCCTATACGCGTAAAGTTTTCATGGAGCTGAGAAAAAAAATACCAAGGAAGAGGAAATTTACTGATATTTTCAAATAAATTCTGTGTTTAAATCCCGGTCCCGTCAAATCGTCTTTTCTATTCGTAATAGTTAGGCCTATACATGAATCATGCAAAAACATTGTACACACTAACAGTACAACTTTCACGCGACGGAGAAGTTTCGGTGGCGTTTGTTAAAATCTCCCGCCAACGCCGCGTGGAAAATAACGTCCAGTGCTGCAATCAGAAACTTACCTTTTCCTCTCTCCCTGCCTCTCTCTTGCTTTTAAGCGAACGATGGAAGGGGATGGCGAGGTTTAGCGCGAAGAAAGAGGAGCTGCACTCCAATGTGACGCCCGCGGCTTCAATTTAAACATGGCGGGCGTTCGGACTTTTCGTGCGTGCGCGCGCAGTCGCGACTTGTGGTTGGTGGACACGTGATTGTGTGGGGCCTGATTGATCCTCTGCTGTCGTGGGGAAAAAAGAGTAGTAGAACGAGAGACGACAGTAGATAACGCTTATGCAAATGTCAAACTTTCATCCTGTTTTAAATATTACCGAAGGATAAGGTTGAGTGTTAGTTGTCATGTCTGAACCAAAGTAACGGTATGAATATTCATCGACGAATATATAACCAATAGCAAGCGTTTGGCCTTTCCAATGCTGGGGGAAAAATACACACCCGGTCAACCTCTGCCTCTCTATCCCTAGCCTACCTCCATCGTCTCACTCAAATATAAAACTAAGAAAACAGAAGTGAATTGTTGCAATTTTTGTTTGGCACCTTAATCATAATATTTATTCCATTCTCCGATTTTAGTCGTTCGCCTGACCTGACCCATCCGCATTTGTAAATTGAGATTTATTTGATTACATTATAATGTCATAATTATGATAATGGTCACTTGGTATTCACTGTTCACACAATTGACATTTTACACCAAACTACCGTAATTTTCGGAATATAAGCCGCGGCGTATACGTTGATTCTGCACATTTTAAGGTTTTACTGCGGCTTATACTCCAGGCGGCTTATATTCCGAAAATTACGGTCTAAATTGTCTTTCTAAAATAAAAATGTGCATTCACGAGATCTATCATCTTGCAACGTACCTGGTGCTTACAGAAAAGAAAAGAAAAATTGATAAAGACATACTAAGTATTTTCCATGGGCATGAAAGGCTATATTGTATAGATTATTATTATGTATAATATCCTTCGCCATTTCGTTCCGGTCAGTATTTACAGACAAACCAGTCCAAGTCATTTTTTCCAGTTCCATTTTTTTGATTCAGCATCAAATGAAATATGGCTGGCAATCTTGAATCAAACAAATCTCAAAAGTTAGATGGCCTGACGTTTCAATGCTAGCAGGACCTTTCTCAAAAAGAGAGGTCCTGCCTTTGTGAAAGGTCCTGCTAGGATCGAAACATCAGGTCCTCTGACTGTACGGACGAGTCGGCGTCCACGGTTTGCCACTCGTAGAAGGTGCAGCCCTCCACGTCCTGGAAATCGGCGGTGTCGGCCTGGCCGCTTGTGGCGTCGTTGAGCTCGCACGAGGCCTCTCCGCCCGAGCCCCGACGGAGATTGAAGGAGTGACACCGGGGCTCGGCCCAGCAGGCCCGGGCGCAGTCGGCGTCACTCACGGCAGGCAGCGTGGCGGCGGCAGGGCGGAGCAGGCACGTCCCGGCGGCGTCGGGCGGCACGCAGAAGGAGACTCGACGTGAGGTGCGCATCTTGCAGACCGTAAACTTCGCGTGGTCGCAGTAAATGTCCCCCCACCGACCGTCAGCGGTTCCCAACATTCTCATGCACTCCTCCTCACGCGAGCTCGGTTCGGTCCCGTACCAGTTGGTGTACGGAAGGCCCTCCTCTCCGCCTGGGCACACCAGCCTGTCCCTGTCGTCGTAGGGGTCCTTGCAGCCGAGCCAGATGCCGTCCAGACTCAGCCCCAGACGGTCTATCTCCTCCTTCATCTCCCGCCAGACGAAGTCCTGCTCCTCCTGCGAGCGGGGTACGACCATGCCGGTGCCGGGCCGGTCGCACATCTCCCTGGCTCGTTCCCAGATCACGAGCTGGGGGGTCAGGACGTAGCAGGCGTCCCGCCAGGCCAGCCAGCCCGGCGGGCAGGGGCAGGCCTTGGGGCAGGGGCAGGAGTCGGGCGGGCAGGGGCAAGACCTCGGGCACTGGCAGGACTGGGCGCCCGTCGGCACCGCCCAG
Source organism: Luidia sarsii (assembly GCA_949987565.1). Lineage (NCBI taxonomy): Eukaryota > Metazoa > Echinodermata > Asteroidea > Paxillosida > Luidiidae > Luidia > Luidia sarsii. The sequence continues at coordinate 2,589,459 of OX465119.1, read as the reverse complement.
ACTCCAAGCAGAAGCAGACACAAGAACACCAACCCTCGGACAGCCATTCCGTTCGTCTTTCTCTCGTCAGCTGTCTATGGCCGACTTGTAACTCCCCCGTCCTTTATATACGCAGCGCCCCTCTCCCTCGCCTAATTTTTGGGGCCAACCTGGGGACGATTTCACCAAATTCGTCGTAACTTACGATCAATCGCAAGACGATGAGCGATGCACAGAAACCATACAGCCTAACACAACTTACGATGGGTTATCCATCGTAAGTCGAGTTACGAAAGGCTTTGTGAAACCCAACCCTGGATCTGCTTCATTCATTATTTCTTACCCATTAAGTCAATTTCCCAGAATACATCAAGCCGTTCAATTATTTCCCATAATGGACCCCATCTTTGTAATTTTTTAATCTCGCACTCAGCAGGCCAAATTGGTAAATCTTTAATTATCACCGTTGGTGGCGTTAAGAATTAAAGATGCACTTTTCATCTACAGTCGTATTTCTTGACCTCAATTTTCAACCCATTATCACTCGGCTTAAGCTCCATATATCAAAATGAATTATTACTCGATAACCTCAATTTTTAACACAAGCTTTACAGATCAGAATGAATTATTGCTCCATAATTCTGACCTCAACAAGCAACAACATGTACAGTACCTTTTTCAATCTGCAGGACTATTTTTTTCTTTTTTGGAAGTCGATGCTGGATGACAAAAGACCCAAAAGAATAAACTTCATTTACCAAAACCCCATTTATCACTTCTAGTCAGCTAGTCAGCTAGCCAGTCTAGTCTAGTCCAGTCCAGTCCAACCAAGTTCAGTCTAGCCCAGTGCAGCCCAATCCAGTCCAGTCCAGTCCAATACAGTCTAGCCTAGTCCAGTCCAGTCCAGTCCAGTTTTTTGCAGTCCAGTCTAGCCCAGCCCAGTCCAACCAAGTTCAGTGCAGTCCAATCTAGTCCAGTCCAGTCCAATACAGTCCAGCCTAGTCCAGTCCAGCCTAGTCCAGTCTAGTCCGATTCAGTCTAGTCCACTTAGTGGAGCAGTCTTACCCTGTCCAGCCCAAAGCCTGGCTCTTCTTGGCAGCAAAATTCACAGAGCCAGGGATATACGTCATCCTCGAGTTTGTGCAGGGAATTCGGCTTGATAATTTGTTCTGATTTGGTTGATGCAATGGATCGCGCGTCAATACAGATAGGTTTTTTTTTTTGCATCTTTGCTGAAATCGAAGGTTTACCATCTCAATCAAACAAGGAGAATTTCATCCCCAAGACCCAAGCCGAAAGAACCCTGTCATACCTGTAATCTTTTTCAAGAGTGCAAGCCATGGCGGTAACGAGTCCTGGAGTCAAAGACTCAGGCTGTGTGTCAACAAAGGAGGCTCGTCAGTGACGGTGGGATCTGCCGTAACAAGGCGAAAGAAATGAGCAAAGAGGAACATGACAAATGGCTTGTCTCAAAAGACACGTCGTCTATACAACTTTATTCAGATCTTTCCAGGGTGCGTTCACCCAATGCACTCACAAACAAATTTTAGCCATCAGCTTTGCTTGTTTTCACTTTTTTGTCTTTTGCCTTTCCTAAGGGACCCTCAGGTGGTGTTACATAGAAGATAGTCCTCCCCTTTCCCCGGTGACAGCCGGTGTGGCATTAAATATCGTCCCCCCCTTACAAACTCCAATCAGGAAACTCAAAGACGACCTCTTTGCCCGTCAGCTTCTTGTAGACGGCGCTGAAGGTGTCAGTCTGAAAAGAAAGAAAAAAGACGGGGAAAAAAAAGGAAAAAAAAGTGTGACCTTTGCAATGCTATTGTCAACTCTGCCCAAGACCGCAGTGGTTGGAGACAGCTTGTATTCGCCTGCTCCACAGCCCACCGATGATGATGTGACCTTTGCAGCAGAATTACTGCCAACACTCTAGTGGTGACTCTTGGTGGTCACATGGTCACGCTCCAACGCTGTTCAAGTAAGCCAGGGAGTTGTGCCAGACCATGTACAGTGGAACGTCGCTATAACAAATGCCGATATACCGAATATTCGACTATAACGAACATGCCCTTTGGCTCCCGATTTTTGTGTACAATATATTTGGCCGCAACTGCTATAACGAACAATCACTATACCGAACAATTTTCATGGATCCCGGATCATGGATTTTCATGGATATGTCAGGCACGTGCAGTTCGGCAATAATTTTTGAATTGCGATCCACTTTCCGAAAATATCGCCGTGTGTAAACTCGTGCAAAAAAACAAATCGATTCTTGAATTGCGATGATGCGGTCCTTTTTTCGACAGTTTTCCTTTTCTAGCGGGATTGCACCTAATGATAACCATGGATAAAAAGACAACCCTATTCAATGACGCCAAGAATCAAATTTTGGGATGATACAAACTTGGTTCCTCTTTTAAAGTATTGAATCGGATGCCACTGCGTCTTACACTCTCATAAACAAAGTAACTATACATTGAACTATTCGGATACCCGAACTCCCCAAAATGGAACTGGGTATCCGATGCCTTCGGTCAGGTTTCGGATACCCAGGTTTTCTGCAGATAACAATATCCCATTTGCAGGAGAAGAATTCTTCGAGTTACTGGCTCTGATCAGAGCCACACTCCTCGTAAGAGAAGTGCTACATGGTGTCACCGCACAAACCGAAACAATTCCTGCGTCAGAAGGAAGGTTTTTTTTTTGGGGGGGGGGGTCAGACGGTCAGATTAGGCTGCCTGCTTGCCTGCCAGAGCCGAGATCAAATCCTTTGACCAACAGCGAAAAAAGGGAAGCCATTAACCCTAACGCTTTGCACTTCCCACACAGGACACACACTGTATACCGCAATTTACCACAGTGCCCACAGGGGTGTAGGCTCACATACCACAGGACACCACAAAAACCCCGCTGTGGAATGTCGGTGTGCATGGCCCTTATCCTCCCACAGGAAAAACCATGTGTGGTTAATTGTGGTTTCAATGCAGGTTACATTTTCCAGTCTGACTTCTGACAGGCTGCTAGTGGTGTCCCAACGGTCTATCAGACTAAGGGACAAGTGATTATCACCTATGCTGCCATCCCAAATTTAGTTTGAGATCGACAAGCCTCCACATCGGTTTCATGATACATGGAAGCTTCTCTTTTGAGGTGGGAAGGGGGAGTGGATGACGGAGGAGAGGGTCAAGCTTACCTTGTAGTCCACCTGGATCTGCTGACTCTTCTCCAAATGCACCTTGATGATTTTGGTGCCGTCCAGTTTGACCAGGATCCGCTTGCCCACGATCTCCGAGGGGAAGACCAGGTCCTCCAGGATGGAGTCGTGCACCGCCGTCAGGGTCCGGCTGCGAGGGCGCTTCTGCTTGTTCTTCGTCCGCGACTTGCGCGTGGGCTTGGGGAGGATGCGTCTCTGCGAGGGAGGGAGAGGGGCGACAAATTACCGACAAGCCAAAATGTTTTATCGAAAGGCCGGTGAGCCATCAGTGGGCTCGATGCGACACTCTTGAGCGAGGTCCATCGAGCGGGGGAAACCAACCAGACTCGTCTGAATAGGGCTTGGGTGCTTGGTCCAACTGGCATGGCACTCTCGGAGAGGAACCCCCCAACATAAAGTCCATAGTCTATCGCGGCAGTGGAGAGTGATAACAGGCCCTCATGCAAAAGATTTTTACTCAAGGTCACGTCCTAAGTCCTAAGACCGATCTTAAAAATAAGACTAGTTGCATGAAATGGGCCCCAGCACTTCTCAGCACCACACTCTCCATCAGATGGGACTGCGTACACGGCAGGGTTTCCCCTGAAACTGTGTGAGTCTGAGGTGAGATGAGTGGCTCAGATGAGCTGGTACAGTGTCAGCAGCACACTTCACGAATCTTCAAATGTTGCGTACGCAACATTTTGCTGCGTAACTTACGCAACATTTGCTGCCTTTGCTGAAATGATCCATTGAGGCGCAAGACTTACGCAACATTTGTTCGGGGCATAACTTACGCATCTTTTCTTGAAATCAGCTGCAGCTCAAATACAATAGACCGATTGCGCGACCACTGTTTACATGCCGTCACGAGACTTATAGTGGGTATTTTTCCATCTCATTTGGCACAGAGCAGCGATTGAAGCATACAAAGAATGTGGACAATGAGTTTTCTTTGCTCATTTCCACTCCTGTTCTGCACCAAATTAGATGCGAAAATACCCCACCAGAAGTCACGTGCTGGCATGTATAACAGTGGCCCCTGCAATCGGTCTATTGGCATCACTCGTGCAGTCGGGAACGGGCGCTGCGAACCTCAAATGATATTCGAGCTCTGAGAGGGGGGGGGGGTGTGGGTGTACGGGACCGACAAGAACAGCTCAGCTCGTACCTGGGCGACAAAGACGACATGCTTGCCGCTGAACTTCTTCTCCAGTTCGCGCACCAGCCTGCTCTGGATCTTCTGGAAGCCGCGGAGCTGGGGCACGGGCACTAGGATGACCAGCGCCTTCTTTGTGCCGCCCACGTCAATCTCCTGCCGAGGGAGTCCAGTCAAAATCATACAAATCCCTGATAAGACTCTGAAGGTTTGCATGGTGGAAATACAGTGGATCGTCGCTATAACGAACATCCCGATATCCATGAAAATTGTTCGGTATAGCGGGTGTTCGTTTTCGTTATAGCAGTTAGGCCACATATTTTGTACACAAATATTGGGAGCCAAAGTGCAAGTTCGTTTAAGCCGAATGTTTGGTTATCAGTGTTCATTATAGCAACGTTCTACTGTAATAAGTGGAAGGTTTGCGGCGACACCATGTAGCACTTCTCTCTCGAGCGAGGAGTGTAGCTCTGAAACTCTATCCGGTAACTCTATCCCGTTTGAAGATCAAGAATTCTTCAAGTTACCGGCTCTTTTCAGAGTCACACTCCTTCTCCAAAGAGAAGTGCTACACGGTGTCACTGCAAACCCAAACAATTCCTGCGTCAATAGAAAGTTTTCTTTGCTATTTGTTAATTTTCCAGTTCCCAGTCAATTATTCCGATTTGTTTGACAAGAATTCAATTAAATAAATGAATTCTTCCGTCTTTCCTATCAGACCAAAAGAACCAAAAAACCAAATTCTCTGTGCTTGGCACCACAATGTTAGCAATCTTCTAGCGATACAAAAGGACGGGTCCACCCTTTGCATATGGCAGAAGAATGCATGCTTGCTGTTGTCCATCAGCGAATCTCAAGATCTGTTGGGTTCGGCAGCTTCTGAGAATTAGTATAATGGACAAGCAACCCGCGGTCTTTGAAACCCCTGCCCCATTCATGACCTCGTGACTCCATTACCGACCTTGGCTCCGGTGATGAAGAGCTCTCTCAGCTGGCTCTTGAGTTCAGAGTTGATCTCCAGTTCCAGGAGAGCCTGCACGGGGAAAGAAACGGGACGGTTATCAAAGTTGAGCTCAACCTCGGCCTCATTCAATGCTATGGCATGCCCCTTCCTCTAGTCCACCCACAGCTGGCCTATCCAGGTTGAGCCAACCTTGGGCTCATCGAATGCTATGGCAAGCTCCCTCCTCTAGTCCACCCACAGCTGGCCTATCCAAGTTGAGCTTAACCTCGGTCTCATTCAATGCTATGGCATGCACCCCCCTCCTCCAGTCCACCCACAGCTGGCCTATCCAAGTTGAGCTCAACCTCAGCCTCATTACATGCTATGGCATCCCCCTTCCTCTAGTCCACCCACAGCTGGCCTATCCAAGTTGAGCTCAACCTCGCCCTCATTCAATGCTATGACATGCTCCCTCCTCCAGTCCACCCACGGCTGGCCTGTCCAAGTTGAGCTCGACCTCGGCCTCATTCAATGCTATGGCAAGCCCCCATCCTCCAGTCCACCCACATATGGGCCTATCTTCAGCAGTTGTGATATTAGTAATTTACATGACGGATGGTTACCTGGGAGATGCTTAGTTCAGTATCATCGACTTTCTCGCCAGCTGGCTTGATAATCTTGGCTCCAGCACTGAACACCGCCATCTTGGACCACTGTCTACGTAAAAAGAGGACAAAAACACGCTACACAATTTCATCCACTACAATTATATACATGTAGGCCTTGTAGGGTGTTAAAATCTAATTCTAATTGATCTGTTTACAGCAGTATGTCATATTTAGTAACATCCAAAATCAGTCGAAATTTTTATTGCAGGGGGAAATTTGTTGGGTCATACTAAAAACCAACAATAAACGACAAAAGCGTCAAACTCATCATTAGTTGTAATGTAAATTAAAAAAATTACAGAGAAAACTGTGATTCCAAAATCCTCTAATGAACAGAACTCCCACCATGATTAATAATGGTCCAAAACTCCAAACATGATAACGAACAAGATGGTGGGCAACAATATGTTCAGCCAAAAAAAATGTTTAAAAAAATCACATGTACAGCGCACATGTTGTACCCATGGTTGTATACAGTACCAGTCGGCTCTTCACAGGGCGATGACCTGCGCGCGCACCACGAGTGTGGACTGTTATTGCGCTACAGCAAATAGCCGTCGTGCGGGTATACGTCACGAGACTAAGCGCTGATTGGTCGAGGCGCCAGGTTCGGATTCCAAAGCTGGCGGAGACGTTGACGGGACATTTACAGACAGTATTTGGGTGAGTTTCTGCCCGTTTTTCGGAAACGCAGTGGCTGTTGTTACGGCAGTCGTCCGTGTAGTTCCCTGACTTCACAGTATTTGTCAGGATGTTTAGCTCTTGGAACCAGTCTATCAGCTAATACACTGGTTCAATCAGCCTGCAATGCTGACAAAATACAATCAAGTCCGGGAACCACAAGGACGACTGCCGTAACAACAGCCACTGCGTTTCGGAAAAGTATTTTACCCACGATCTTTTGAGTTATCTGATCACATTCAGTATACATTTGGGATCAAGTGCATGTCCTTAGATTGTGTGTGACGATTTTCAAAAGGGTGGAAAAAGGGGGCGATCGGGACAGTGGTGTTTCCAAAATGGTAAAAACAAAAACCTCGCTATAAATCTTGTACATATAGTTCCCATAACACTCAGGTCTCCGACCTTCGGAAGGATGAGGGTTACGGTTACCGCAACTAGTGTTTTATATACTAGTTAGGGGAGAAGAAAAACCAAGATCAGACGGATTTTTTTTTTACGGATTTTTTTTACGGATTTTAAAATACGGAATAAAAAAACCGCAGAAATCCGCGGATCCGCGGAAAAGTTGCATGCCTGCCTTCGGTAACGAACATATATTCTTCAATGCAGGTGGAAATAGTGAGTTTACCCCTCTGACTGGCTCTAGGTTTTGAACTAGCTAAGGATTTGGGGCACTGGATATAAAATTATTCATATTTAACCCATGCACGATCATGCTGGGAGTTCAACATGGCCGCCCGACTATCCCTTTGCCGTATCGATAAAAGCGCACTCGCATATTCCATCAATCTCCATCATGGCCATCATTGACTACTGTACACATAAAATCTCATAATTCATAAATTTACTAATGTTCTTGCAAACTATTTATGTATTTTAATATTTCCGCTTTTAGTCTCGTCAGAAATCTACGTTTTAAAACCAAGTCAAGCACTCAAAATTCACTCACATTAAACACTGCGGCCGAAAAGACCACCGTTCTCGCTATGATCTCGGACGGTAACGAGATTGTGCGAGAACAACCTCTTTCTAAAATTAGCAAACTTTAATAATTTAAATTAAATACTAAACAGATTTTGTCAATTGTGTTGCAAAATCAAAATACATTTAAAATGCAAAATACTTTTTTCATTCATTTAGATTTTCATATTTTTTAGATATAAATGTTAAAACTATAGTTATAACTTTACTTGTAAGACTGGCTGAGGCTCCTGGCTATAGTCTCTTTTCAAGGCCTAATTTACCATGCTATAATGAAAGGTGCTGTGTAAAATATAAACGCAGTGGTTATTAGTACGGCAGTCGTCCGTATGGTTCCTTCGTTTCAAGGTATTCTTCTGCATTGCAGGCTGGTGGAACCAGACTATTCGTTGATAGTCTGGTTTTAAGAGCAAAACATCCTGAAAAATTCTGCTAAGTACGTCAGGGAACCATATGGATGACTGCCGTGAACACAGCCACTGCGAAAAGCAAATTACGCGTGCCGGATACCAGTCGTGCTATCGTGGCGAACAAAATGGCGACGCACTTGGTCGACCTAGACTTCCCTCCCTACATCATAAAATGCGTCGACGAAACGCACTTCCTCGTCGCCGGGGGAGGCGGCAAAGCGAGGACGGGCGTCCCAAACTCGATCGTAAGTCCGCAAAGTCGGGTTCCGTGTCGGCACGTTTCTCGAAAACCTCAAATTTTTAGACCAGATTGTAACGTCATTATTTTGAGACTGACACGTCAACGTGTACCCGAGTAACTTGAGTCCAAACTAGTCCGAGTAACTTGGACCCTTACATTTACAATCGCCATTTTAATATTTTTTTTTAAAGGGCGATTGTAAGGGTCCAAGTTACTCGGACTAAGTCCAAACAGGCCTTTGTAAACGTCACGGACTGGTTTACCACAATACTACTACAGTACTACTACTAGGGACTAAGGCTGTTGTCGTGAAAAAAAAATCTTGTCGACATGTCGATAGAATTTTATGCCGACTGTCGACATTGTCGCGACAAAGATCCGAGTTAGTCAAAAAACTGAAGTCACAATGTTGGAATTTTTTAAGTTAATAAACAAATGGGGCATGTCAAACCACCATGGTTGTGAACTTGTGAAATTAGTTTTCATAAATAATCTTAATTTCAATAAAAATTTCATATTTAATGGTTTTGTATTTAAGATTATACATAACAAAATAATTTTTGTGCCGATATTGTGTGTTACAGTCGTAATTTCCTTAAAAATCATAAAAAAGCGATTGCTCATTGTTTATTCATGATGTCATCGATCGGCGATGCGTGCGTTCTCACTGCAAGAAATAATGAATATTTATGAATTCGCTGCCGGGGCCGACATTCTTCTGCAAACGCTATTTTGCCATTCCCTAATTCTGATTTGCCAATTTTCATTATTTATTTTTTATCATGCCAGCCTTCTTGCTTTAAATCTTAGATTAAACATTGACTTTGAGTTTAATCGTTATTTTGCCGGAGAAGCAAAAACTTAAAAGAAGGCTGCCATCAGATATTACATTTTAAAATTAAGGGAACAACAGTAAAGAATTTGTAGAAGAATGCCACTGCGAGCAAAATGTACACTTTCTTTATTTTAATATTGATCAGTAGTAAAATCTGTGGTGTGGGACTGTAGGTAACATTTGCCTGTGGTGCAATAAACACTTATTTGAATCGATTTCTGTTCACAGGAAATCTTTGAGTTGCAACGGAAGGGACATGTCCTGTTTGCCGAGAGCAAGATGCAGCATGACACGGATGACGGCGAAGATCGCAGTGCCATCATGAACGGTGCATTACGGTAAGATTGAAGACTGCCCTCACTCGTCAACAATCCAGCATTGAAAACAAACAAAAATACCGAATTAAATGTTGAGCGCAAACTTTCAACTTGATTGCGGTCTTTAAGATTGCGCAGTATCTGATTTGCAAACTTCAAACACAACTTAAGGTTGGGGCTCGGATTGAGAATTAGAATTAGACTGGCCAGCCCACTAACCCAAACATGAAAATTGTTCAGTGTAGCGGTCGTTCGTTATAGTAGTTGCGGCCACATAATTTGTACACAAAAATCGGGAGCTGAATTGCATGTTTATTATAGCTTGGTGTTCAATATATCGGTGTTTCTTAAAATTTAGTGGGCCTGACGTTTCGATCCTAGCAGGACCTTTCTCAAAGGCCCCTGCCTTTGAGAAAGGTCCTGCTAGGATCGAAACGTCAGGCCCACTAAATTTTAAGATTTGCATTTTGGTAATTTTAGTCAGCAAGCAGTTTGCAACATTTTTGTATATCACTTTATATCGGTGTTTGTTAAAGCGATGCTCCACTGTAATTGTAATTCCGCTGTAATCCCCCCCCCCACTGTCCCCGTTCATTTCAACCCCATGTAGCTTTGACGGCAAGGAGTACACATTAGCAGGAGGCAGGGACGAGCACTGCCAGTTCTACAGGTTCACCAAGATCCAACGGGCGGTGGAGGAGGTGGGTCAGGGCTCCGGCCCGGCCCAGGCCTCTAACAATGGCAACGACGCAGGTAACCAGACCACCATGCCATTTGACTCAGGCTGTTTTCGTGCTGGCCTTTTTTTATTTAACCGAGACCTTGGGTAACATTGCAATGGGTAAATCTTAGCAGCGTCCACACTTGGGTACTTGTGACTTGGGTAGATAACCGCAATGTCGGAGTTAAACTTAACCGACTGACTAAATACAAAGGCATGAGATGTTGCCTCCACACTAGTCATATGTCAGCCCAAATCTGTTATCTTTCATAACCATGTATCACCAAGACGACTGCTCATCCCCAGCACGTTGAGTGGTTGCTAACGGAAACCATATGCCAGCTCAATTCTCGATGAGACTTGAAGGTTTAAATAAATAAGACTTAAGGCTTTGCATGGTGGGTTAATCAATATAGGAAAGTTTGCGGTGACACCATGTAAAAGGTCTCTTAAAGAAGAGGTGTGGTTCTGAAAAGAACCAGAGTGGTAACTCGACGTTTTAACCAGTATGCTCTGGCCGTCATCAGGAGAATTCAAGAAAACTTGGAGGTTTGCATGGTGGAAATGCTAAACGGAAGGTTAACGGTGACACCATGTAGCACTTCTCTTTCAAGAAGGAGTGCGGCTCTTTTCAGAGCCGCACTCCATCTTGAAAGAGAAGTGCTCTGCGGTGGCAGCGCAAACCTTCCACCCAGCTTAAATCTGTGGCCTTTCTTCAACGCAGGCAGCACCAGAAAGCGCAAGAAGGGGAAAGACGCTAAGCAGAAGGAGCAAGCGAGTACTAGCAAGTCGGACAAGACGGAAAAGAACGCCGCGGCCGACATCGCCACCGGAGAGACTGGCTTCCGGTCCCGCTTTGAGCTGGAGAGACTAGGCTCTGTCCAGACGGACTTTGCCGAGGGTGACAAGTACCAGAAGGGCGTCTGCTTTGCGCCCAACGGCCTGTTCTTTACTACGGGCGGCGCTGACGGACGTGTTCGCATGTGGTCTGTAAGTAGTCCTTGGTTTGCCTTCGCAGGGCAGATTTTCTTTTCCAGTCTTACAGCACATCTGTAATTCTCAAAAGTTAGAGGGCCTGACGTTTTGATCCCAGCAGGACCTTTGTAGCAGGACCTTTCTCTTTGCCTTTGAGAAAGGTCCTGCTAGGATCGAAATGTCAGGCCCTCTAACTTTGAGATTGATGTATTGAAGGTCATTTTAGTCAGTGAGCAGTTTGCAACAGTTTTCTATATTTACTTCATACTGAGCAGTTTGCAACAGTTTTCTGTATTTACTTCATGTTTTACTTCTGTAAAACATTGAATCCCTGCCAGAATATTGACATAAATGCTACCTTAGAATGCAATTTTAGTTGTCCCTTTTTTCATGGTTGTCTTTTCCATTGACAGTACCCGGCCTTTGAGAAGCTTTTCGAGATTGAAGCACATTCCAAAGAGGTCGACGACCTCATCATCAGCCCTCTGGGAAACAGGGTGAGTGTCCAGCGGTCGATTTCACAAAACTCGTTGTAACTAACGATCAATCGCAAGACGATAAGCGATGCACAGAAAACCATACGTTGAGTTATCCATCGTAAGTAGAGTTACAATGCATCCGATGCATCGTAAGGCTTTGTAAAATCCAGCCCAGGAATCTGATTTGAAAATACATGTGCTTGCTCGGGTACTTTGCTGATGTACCCATCGAGTTGACTGTTAGGGATGGCCACCATCTAAGGGCTGGATAGCTTAGATGGAAGAGCACTGGTACGTTAATCCAGAGGTCTCGGGTTCAAGTCTCGGTCCAGTCAAAGTTTTCTTTGCCAGTTTGTTTAAATTTGTCGTCTTTTTTTTATTATTATTATTTTTTTTCCAAAGTTGGTGTCTGTCTCAAGGGACGCCACAGCCAAAGTGTGGAAGACAGTGGACGGAAGTGCAGTCTGCGAGCTGGCCTGGGACGGGGTACCAGCCGAGCAGGTCGCCAGCTATCGCATCCGCTGTTGCAGGTAGTGGCCCGGGCGGGAAGGGGGAGGGGCGGAAGAAAACGTTCTGCGAGACGAGGGTGTTTTTCTGATTTTGCGGACCGGCTTCAACGACAGCCCCAAAGATTTGATCAAGCTTCAAAGGAGAGTTGTTCAGTTAAGGTGTTCAGTACAGTGCCAGGTTGAAAGGGGAAAGTTTGCAGTGAGGCCATGTAAGTCATCTCTTTTGAGATTGACTCTGGCTCTATTCCTCAATGACTTAGACCTGTTGTCTAGTCCCTTTCTTTGTCTGCTAACTGCTAACCAACTAAAATGACGCAAATCTTGGGTTTCGATCCTAGCAGGACCCATTTCCTGTCTGGCCCCAATTTCGCTTAGCAGGAAAAGTCTCCCTCATGTTACCATGATTACAAACCGCACTGCGATGTGATGTCAAGCGCCTTTGACTTGTATTCCACTCTTCTTTACTTAGCACGAAACAAAAGCAAAGTTTGGGATGGTGAGGTAATCCTATGAATCGTGACTTCTTGCACTTCAGCAAATTTTGGTGCTTAAGTTAAGCAGCTCTATGATATTGGGCCCAGGTCTTTGCGGGACATTCAAGCTCTCCTCCGTCGCCGTCGATTGCCTTGCTCCTGCAGGTTTGGCTTCATCGAGAGCGATCCCAGCAAGTGCAGCATGTACACCATCCACGTCCCTCGCATCCAGGGCAAGAAGAAGGCCTCCTACCTGACCCGCTGGAACTCGCTGAAGTTCCTCCCTGAGAAGACGGTCTGCACTGGCACCGATATCCTGTCTGCTCTCAACGTCAGGTCAGTGGATAGGTTGGCCGTGGGCTGTGCGCACCTGCATTGTGTGGGATCCTGTGTTTTATCGTGATGATCCTTAGCCATATACGAAGTGAAGGCTTAGGCTCGGGCTTACCGGGATGAAACTTGTCCGGATATATCCGGAAATCCGGATATTGGCGCGACAGAAAATGTTTCCCGGATTTTCTGTTTTTTTCCGGATCAGCGCCGCTATAATACTGTAATAAACATAATAAATACAGCTTTTCGATGGAAATGGTTGAAGGAGAAGGACGATATTTTGTAACAGCAATTTTTTGTCGGATTACATATGGAAAATAGACTAGCCAGGATACACAATATTGTTCGTGGTGCAACGATATGCGTACAGCTCCTCCGGTAATTTTTTTATCACATTAAAAATTAATAGGTATCAAGGTGGTTTAGTTTCCATTTAATCAGTGATTTTTTCATCCCTAGGCTTAGGCTTTGGTCTATTTCTCCCTCTCATTATACAATGTCACAGGCGTGTAGAAGGACCGTCTGACCCCAGTTTCTGGGTGAATACTGTGAATACTTAATAAGCCAGCAAACCTTCAAACGTGGTAATGGTCTCGATAATGTCTTGATCATTTCTGGGGACAGATGCCTCTAACCCTACCTACGTATTTTTCAATCAGCTGTCTAATATTGTGACCCTGTAAGATATAGAAATATGAAATGAGATGCATTGCTAGAGTCTCTGCCCTGGACTAACCTTGAGCTGTTTCTGTCACTCTGCAGTCATAGCGGCCATTTTGTGGGGATTGGCACCATGTCTGGCTCAGTGGCTATCTACATCTCCTTCAGTCTACAGGTAAGCCCACTGCCAAGGAACAATCTCATGTGTAATTCCTAGCCGGAAGGATGTACAGTCCAACCTGCTCATCCGGCCACCTCTATAAAACGACCTCTTGTCCATAACGGCCGCCTTTCAAAGTCCCGATCAACATTGCATGTGTTTCAATTGACGCAAGTTACGATATTGCGGTCACTGTCCGACGTGACCAGCAGCCAGGCCTCTTGGAACGTCGCGTGTACATATGTATTGAGATTAAACTTCCACATTCTGGCCAACGAAGAAATAAAGGACACCCTCTTTTGGTGCACCAAGTTTCCAAAGTCAAAAACCTAGACGTCTTTTATGTTGGTCACTCATGTTGAAGGTGCCGACTATTTTTTACCGATGCATGGTGACACGTTTTACGCGACTGTTGTCGACGTGATCGCGCATTCTTTTTACTTCTCTCGTCTTTTTGAATTGACATCGCACCCCAATAATTCAAATAAAATACATAGTCTCTTTCTTACTGATCATGGGTAAGAACCGAACATTGTTGGATGAAATGTTCTACTACATGCATGTAGTAGTAGTAGTAGTAGCCATGAGAAAATGTGGATGAAGCGTCTTCGGACTATTCAACCACATGGTCTCAACATCCAGGAGGGTAATGACTAACACCATGCAGCTTTCTGATAATCCTTCTTTTGTGTTCACTCCTCCACTCTTCTCTCTTTGATCTTTCTCCCTCTTCTCACTAATCCCTACCCTACTCCTTGCCCTTCCCTTTGATCTCACCCTATCAGCTGTACTCTTTGTCCTTTGTTTCTCATCCGTGTCCTATTCACTCTGTTCCCCTCTTCCTTTGTGTACATGTATCTGTTTTGTCACTCTGCCTTTGAGAAAGGTCCTGCTAGTATCGAAACGTCAGGCCCACTACATTTTGTAAAGTTACAATTTGTCAAAAGGAGAAGATAGAAACTACTGTTTCCTCGTTTGCCCGTCCTCCAGAAACTGCGTGTGGTCAAGGACGTGCATGGCATCTTTGTGACTGGCCTCTGCTTTGTCCCTATGACTCGGACGACGCGACAGCTTCTGGGAGACTTGGAGACGGCCGTGCTTAGCGTTTCAGCCGACAAGAAAGTCTCCATCGTTGCGCTGGAACATTCGAGTAAGTGACGGGAACGCTCCCTCCCCCCCCCACCCAAGAGAAAAAGAACGAGAATCCGTCAGTAATTTCAACCCCAAAAATGGCAAAGAAAATTTCAACAGAACAGGGGTGGATTTCACAAAGCCTTACGGTGCATCAACTCAACTTACGATGGATAGCCCATTGTTAACCACACGGTATGGTTTTTGTGCATCACTGACTTAGGACGAGTAACCCTTCCTAAGAGGCTAAGACGCGCCTTAGCGTTTTGTGAAATCGGCAACTGGGCTTGAACCCAATATCTCTGACTCAACGTGCCAGGGCTCTGGTCCAGTCAAATTGTCTTCAATTCAAATTTTATACAAATTCACAGTCAGTCATATAAGCCGTTTACGAAATGAAGACTTGGGCTTAGGCTTCGGTCATTATTTATCTTACTCGTTATGATATCACAGGCATCTAAAAACAAGCATTTGGCCCCAGTTTCTTGGTGAATACTCTGTACCTATCAAGCCAACAAACCTTCCAATTCAGAAACAAACCAAAACCTGGATTTTCAGGTTTTTGTCAGACGGAGACGAAGCCTGAGCCCGAGCCTAAGCCTTCATTTTGTTAACGGCCTTAAAGGTTGAGAATTCTGAGGTAAGCAGACGAACTAGCCTTTTATTCCTAGCTGGATCTTACTCCAGATAAATACTGCATGCATCACATCGCCACACACATTTCCTTTTCTGAGACTTTGTCCATTTCAGATCTTTTCATTGCTCTAAAAAAAAGGTGATAATAATTGTTACCCGAAAAGTTGATATAAGTCGTGCTATGCATTTGCACGCAATGGCCCACTCAATGTTGAGAGGTTGGAATTTTCCGTCAGATTTTGATTTTGTTTTTCATTCTGAAATCAAATCTTCAATGCTTACACTTTCAGGTTTTATTCACAAAAATGAATGTGGTTATGAGTGACACAGGGACATGTTGGTTGTTGGTTACTAAAGTGATATTTACGTGTCTGTCTACACCTCACAGCAGAGTCGGATTTTTCAAAGCCTGTTTTCTCGCCTTTTGTAATTTTAACTTCATGGACCTACCGGTATTTAATATTCAGATATGTCATAACTGCAGAAAGGAAGGGGGAATAGAGCTCTGCTATATACCAAAAGAAAGCTGATTTCCATTCATGTATATAACTTGATTTTTATTTTTTGCAACTTATATCACCTTTTCCTGGAGCTAGTCACATTTCTTTTTGATAAATCGGTCTGTCTTTGTAATTTGTTTAGATTTGTACATTTATTTCTATATTTGTATTTTAGTTGTTGTTTTTTTCTTTCTTTCTTTTCAGTGGAATTTCCAGCCTGGTTAATGTTTGTAGGTGCATTTGTACTCATTGTCCTTCTCTTCACCGGATTGGCTGCTTTTGGGCTTAGCTTTTGAACTCTGACCTCTAACCTCTGCGGACAGTACCACCTAAGGTCAAAGGACTTCCACTGTGTGAAGACGGTTCCCTCCCTCCCTCCCTCCCCCGTTTGGGACGTTCCATCGGTTATATAACTGGGTGCATTCTATGGGGATTCTGTGGACCCTAACCCTGCTGCACTCCACAGGATTCGTTTCAGTCCTTACCGTTCTCAAAGGCCTTTTACCAAACTTATGACAAGATCTGCATTCGTTTATTAGGAGATGGCATGGCTGGATCTGAATATCTCCTATTAATTTTCTTCTTGGAGGGTGGAGTGGTATGTTAAATTGGAGGCCCCAAAAGTTCAAGAACACCAGAAGGCCGCTAGCCAACAGTGTTTAAGTTTAACTTTAAGCCAGGGATAAATCCATGGCCATCAGACATCCGACACTGGTACCACATGTAGATGTCCTTATAATGTGAGCGTTTACCAGTGGGGTTGGAAATACACTATTTACTGTTGATTGTAGTATTTATTACCGGTAGTCAAGCTCCACTGCGGGAAAGTTGGGCTTGTAAACTGCCCTACTAAAGCGGGTTTATTGTGACTGGAATGAGTCAGAGTGGGTCGAAATCATCAAGTCAATCCGTATGTTTGATGATTGTTTACATTTTTTCCTGATTGGTTTATTTGTTTGGTGGCAGGGGCGGAGGACTGGAGAAGAGGCCTATTATGTGTCCCTTTGTCTCGTGTATATTTTAGTATTACAAATACATGGGTTTGTTTTGCGCGGTGGCATGGGGCGTGTTTGTCTGGCTGTTTGGCAAAACTGTTTGCTTGTCTGTCGACGGAAGATACCAAAGCGATGGGAACTGTTTCCTCGTTTGCCCACCTGTCCCGTCGTCCATTGATCGCATGGCATTTGCCTCAATGTTCCTTTTTTTTACCTCTTCCCAACACTGCCAGTGAAACGGCCTCTCTGAACGAAGATGCGGCTGTGTCTGTATCTTGACTTCTTGTCCGTAAGAAGCGTTAACTTTGCTCGAGGATTTTTTTGGAGATGATCTTGAAGCAGTACTTTTTTATTAAGCAGCAACTTGTCGGAGTAATCACCATGTTTAGAATTTAGAGACAAAATAAATGAGTTCTTGCTATAATTTGCGTATATATGATGTAATAAAGTGCTAATCAAATTACAGGTATATCTAAGACATTGTCAGTGCTCGCTGCATTTTGTTTAAATAGAAGATCATATATCCCCTGGTCATTGCCTTGATGCCCCTGGTCATTGCCTTGATGCCCCCTGGTCATTGCCTTGATGCCCCCTGGTCATTGCCTTGCTGCCCCCTGGTCGTTGCCTTGGTGCCCCCTGGTCGTTGCCTTGGTGCCCTTGGTCATTGTCTTGGTGCCCCTGGTCATTGCCTTGGTGCCCCTGGTCATTGCCTCGGTGCCCTTGGTCATTGTCTTGGTGCCCCTGGTCATTGCCTTGCTGCCCCCTGGTCGTTGCCTTGGTGCCCCTGGTCATTGCCTTGGTGCCCCTGGTCATTCCCTTGGTGCCCCCTGGTAATTGCCTTGCTGCCCCCTGGTCATTGCCTTGCTGCCCCCTGGTCATTGCCTTGGTGTCCCTGGTCATTGCCTTGCTGCCCCCTGGTCATTGCCTTGGTGCCCCCTGGTCATTGCCTTGGTGCCCCCTGGTCATTGCCTTGCTTCCCCCTGGTCATTGCCTTGGTGTCCCTGGTTATTGCCTTGCTGCCCCCTGGTCATTGCCTTGGTGTCCCCTGGTCATTGCCTTGGTGCCCCCTGGTCATTGCCTTGGTGCCCCCTGGTCATTGCCTTGCTGCCCCCTACATGGTCATTGCCTCGGTGCCTTTGGTCATTTTTGTCACCGGCGCATTGCGCCCATGTCATCGAGAACGAGAATAAAAGTGGCGCCGGCAAAGTTTGCCTCCGACCAGAGAGAAACACTCCCACCCCCCCCCTGCCCACCCCACGCATAGCAGATGTCAGTGGAGCCAAGACAATTTTACACGGATCATTTGATCGGCAAATGCGACCATGTTTGTCAGACGGACGGATCGATATTCAGACCAAACCATCCTGGCTGCCCTTGATCAATACTGTCAAAGTCAAGATCGCTGTTTTGTTTTGTTTTTAAACACCTATTGATTTCACAAGGATGCATCTTTCCGGAGTGCAAGGGCGCCATCTTTAATTTTCTATGGGTTGCTTTTGTAGGATGACTTCACTCAATTATTGAGGGGGTAACGATTACTGCGTGCGAGCTAAACAGTTCAGTCTGCACGGGTATCGCCCAGCATTGCTTGGCCGAGTGCCAGGGCGCTTCCATTTGAATCACGCAGGGGCGGCTGCATTTGTATCTGGCTGAAACGTGCGAAACATCAATATGTGCCGCATCCATCCGCCCAACTTGACCCCCTCGTATTGTTAATGGTAGTGGCCACCTCATCCAATATAAAAGCCGTCTCCGACTACTTGGAGACAGATGAGAGCTCCTACTGGGTCATCGTACATGCCGAACAATGTAAATGGTATGCAGTGCACTCCGTAGTTTGCCGTCTGCACCAAGAATATAGCAGCAACCAGATAGGAAGACTCGTATTGCCGACACCGAGGGCCACTCCCCTCCAGCCTACACGCTGCAACACACCTGGACACAAGGTAAGCGACCCCGAAATTACTACGGTAGTATATACATGCCAAATAGGAAAAGACATTATAAAAGATCAAAAGAAGAAGCCACCATTGCCAGTTTCACAGAGATAAACAATGTTTTGTAAATGGTGTAGAGCTATTTTTTCTGGTTCATTTTTCGAACTGACGACTTCATTTTCGTCGACGTATTGGAACGACGTATTGTAGGTAATTGTTTTGTCGTAATGCGCGAAGTGACCGGCAAGGTTTTCGACGTCAACTTGGTTTTAGTCTTGTTCACTCATCATTAAAGACCTTTCTTTTGCTACGTCACAAGTCAGGTGACAAAACACATCCGCCATTTGGGGTCAGCAGTGGCACAAACTTTGTATACAACCATGATACAAAATGCCTATAACAGCTCTCACAATTAAGTTTACATTTTGTCCTGAATGGTGTTCTGTGATGGAAAGTGGCATTAATGAAGTTGTTGTTGCTGTTGCTGCAGCAAACGATACAGAAGAGATTAGGAACGATTTTCCCCCGTTTCCCTGAATCCGAAGCCCATATATAGGCCTACTGTACAAATCAGCGTCTTGTTCCGTTCTGAAATTTAACCGTCGGTTTGTCATTATATCTTTCTCTTGACAATCTGCTTGCTTGAATTACAAGTAAGTTATGCCATCAATCAGCATGGGTCATTATCTCAGGAAAGTCATTGTAACTCGACTTGGCCTGGTCAATGCTTTTCCCTTTGCATCTTCAATGATCACCTCATTGAACTATTTTACTATTGTGCATTCAGTATTGCATCTCATGTACATGTACATGACTTGACTTGACTTGACTTGACTTTATTCGAATATCAAATGATCAAAGCAGTTTCAAAAAGTTACATGACATATCAACAAAAAAATTGGTCTATCAAAGCAAAGATATTGATATTCGGGGAGCCCGTAAGAAGCAAGGCTTGTCTGGTACTGGCTCCCTGGAGAGATAGATTAAGTTAATATAATAACATACACGGTAAAGCAACAAGCAGAAAAGCTTGACGTTTGAGTTGAAAAATGACATGAAAATGAAATAATCATCAGATGATAATATTATATTAATTAAGTCTCTGTAGATAGGAACCAATTATTTGTAGCAGTAATTTACTTGGAACCAAACAATTCAATAAAAGGTTTTAATAAACAGCATATAGATTTACTTATCAGGTACATTAAGCGTGTTTTCAATAAGAGAGAGAAATTGAGTATCAAAAATGTGATACAATTGATGCAAACGACATCAAAGACAATTTTCAGTAATTTACATTCAGATGCAATTGGACATTTTGTACGTATTTAGAACAGCATCCTTTAGCTCCTTCTTAAAGAGAATTATCGACTTTTTATTTTTCAATGATAACTCTAAAGCATTCCATAGTATAGGGCCGCTGTAATGAAGGGTTCTTTTGCTCAAAGAAGTACGTGCTGGAGGCAGATGATAATGGGAGATGATAATGGGAAGCCACATCTCATGTGGGAAGCCCATTGATGATGCCTTCCACATGTATAAAACAATGCCTTCCAGAACATTCTTGAAATCTTCCAGAGAAAAGGAGGGGTGCCGCTTTTTATAAACTATACTTATGAGGGTGTAAAAATACATGTACATGTACATGTACATGTGCCCAGCACACCTTCTATATGTTCAGTGTGCATGTACAAGTAGTGTCACATGAACATGTATGTTAGAGATGCAATTAATGATGCATTTTTATAGGATTGTATACAATAGGGCCTATACACATAATTTGTTAAACAAATGATTCAATTTCTTGTGACATAACTTTATAATGCAATACAATTGTATGGCATCGTTCCTTTGTTTTACATGTAAATGAAATATTCCTAGCTTGTGACTCGCGTGACATACATCATTGTGACTCGCGTGACATTGTTTTTCTACAAGGAGTGCCACAGCAAACAGGAATATTCATGCTTAAATAGTTAGACCACCACTATCTTATTTACAAATATCAAACACTAGTTGAATCTCTCTCTAGTTTTTAAGTAATATGAAAAATGTCCTATTTTGTGACTCGCTTGACATATTTTTTAGGGTGTTTTCAGGATGAAATGGTGGGAAAATACTCAACAAAAATTGTAAAATTCTCAATGTTTTATCAGTTAGACTGGAATAGCCACCAGATGTATGCAGATGAAGCACAATCTTATCAATTAGTTTGAATTACTTCCTCACTTTGTGATTTATACCCATGACCCTCCATTTTGCCCACAAAGTTCATCCATGTTCGGGAGGCTGTTAATTTAAACAAAATTATTTATCTTAAAAAATCTTTTGAGATTTAGATGGTTTTAATATTCCTCTTATCAAATATATAACTGATAAAAAATTATTCCTTTCACTTAAATTTTTGAGTTTGGTGATGACCCTTACATGGAATGGCTGATAACAGGATGTCAAATTTGTGACCTGTGAAACTGAAACATAGGATGATCTTCGGTAATTTGGTCAATATCAGACAGCACCGGGTGGAATCCGGAAATATTGCCAACCAATAATTGAGTGTGCATGCGGGGGTTTCCGGTCAATGTTTGCAAACAAAAGAAAGGTCTATAGTTGCATTCTGAACATTGTCTAGATCCGAGGTGTTTTTTTAGCATACCCCGGGACTCAGTTTTAATATCCTACACTTTAGAAGCGCTGTATATCAATGACGCTGTCTTGTTTTCCCTTGAGATCTGATATCTCACCCCCGCCCCGACCATATAGTAACAAAATGTCGTATCGAGCCAAAAAGGGTTACCATTTTTTTTTAAGGAATTTATGGGTAAATTATGGGCCATATAATTGGTGATGACTTTTGGTGCAAGATGGTTCATTGGTTTACCATCGGTGGTTCAGCGAAAAATGTTGGCGTGTGAACACAGCTTTGCTGTCAACTTCGCTGCTAACTCCCCGAGTTCAGCGAATGTGGGATGCCGTGTGTACACGACCAAAGATGCTATAGCGCGCCAAGGCGCGCAAGATAGCCTACTCTTGCGAAATCACACGCATCCGGCAGTACGCACTGCACGTCACATCACTGGTCACATCACATCAAAAGTTATCACCTTCTGTTCACGCATCCAATGTAGTATCTTTGTCATTGTTTGTGACTTTCCCGCTTCACTTCCGGAACACGCAGACGACAGAGGACAAAAAATGGCCGCCGAGTGACTTCACCTTTTGCCTAGAGATGGCTATTTTGCGCCGCAAGTGGCGCTATACTATCTTAGGGGTGCAGAACACTAAATCGAGCTCCCATTGAACACTGTACAAAAACACTCGCTTTCAAAGCCAATTATCCCACGCCCAAAAGTCTCTCAGTTCTTGTAGCTATACTGAAAATTGTAGTTTGGACCTTCATCTCTCAGATTCTTTTAAATTTTAGTACCCTTAGCGATTAGATTTTTTGCTAATTACCCCCAGAAAAAAACACCCCCAAAATGTGTAGTCGTCCCGGCCGAATTTCTGCAAGGATTTTGGGATGGACCCCTCCACTTCCGCAGCCAAATAGGGCCACATTTAAAGCCAGATATGGTCCACATTTCATACCAAATTGAAGAGTGAACCCCCAGGTTGTCTTAAGCTTTACTTGTTGTACAATGTATCAGTTAATTAGCCTCCAAAGACCCCTTATTAAAAAAAAGTTGTGTGTACACACTTAATGATAATCAGCTCGGCGGAGCCATCTTGGGCACATGGATTTTGTGTGCTGCACCCTTAGGTACAGACTGTCGATATTGTGTTTGTTGGTACATGTCATAGAGTTCTATACGTAAACTAGAGTGCGCACTCATCGCGTGACGCGTGCCGACAACGGGACTGCGACGCCATTACCAAAGAGGGCAAATGCATGGATCTCTATGGGGCAAACCACGGCAAACTAAGCCCAATTTTTTACAAAAGAAAGTAGGACAATTCGCCAATCCCTTGAGGTATTTATGGCCTTTCCTTTCATGACTAAAAACCATTTCTATAACATTTTAGTTTCCGCATTCACAACCTTTCGGCTATACCTTTCCCCATTCATAATTTTACGCGCGATTGCTACTGACATCCGGCCACTTCGAGCTGAAGTGGACCTCTTTGGTAATGTCGGCACACGTTCGGCACACGTTCCATGTCGGCACACGTTCGTACCGCGCGTTGGTAGGGGAGTGCGCTCTCTAGTTTACTAATAGAGCTCTATGGTATGTATAATATTATTTGTTTGCCCGTAGTCTCACTGCAGGCCCACGTGATGTATCTCACACGGCGACTTGCACTGGCGCAGATACATGTACTCGCCGTCTGCCTCTGGGTTGTCCCGGGTAAGGATGGCGTCACGGATCTGAATATTCATGACCTCCTCGGTCATAGCCATAGCTGTAGCCGTTGCCATAGCAATAGCCATAGTCAAAGCCTATATCCACAGCCATAGCCATATAACTTATAACCGTTGTAATTATTGCAGTGTAGCAAATGTTAGCCTACATGTATATTCACAGCCATAGCCTATATATAGCCGTTGCCACACCAGTAACCATTGCCGAAGCCTATATCTAAAGCCATAGCTATAGCCGTTGCCATACCATTACATAGCCATAATCAACGCCTGTATCCACAGCCTTAACACATAGCTTGCTATACCAGTAGCCATAGCCAAAGCTATATAGGCCTAGATAGCCGTTGCCATACGAGTATATAGCCAAAGTGAAAGCAAGCACACCCATCATGAACTATAGACCCTTCTTACTGACGTCACGTTGCTACTAGAAACAGCGAGATCCGCCATCTTGGAGTACACACATACGCTTTCGCTCGCACGTTTGTGTTCGTTTATCGTTACGTTAGTCATCATGGCGAATTCGAATGCTGCACGGTCGGCTTATTACAGTTCTCTCGACATTCTCGGCTTTATTGCTGGAATAGATCCGTACACATTAACCCGCGACAACCATTTCGTCCATCTTTTTAGCGAAAGTGTACGAGTTGCGTCACCTTCTCTTGTCAGTACAGCGGGTAAACGATAAAAAGATTTCTTATCACGATTCCCCCTGCGTCCACAGCCAAGGACAGCGCAAAAGTTAATCATCTTTCAACAAAACAAGTACCTCCAATCCATGGTACAACCACGGAGGAAAAAAAAGAGATTCCTTCATGGCACAACTAGTAATTAATACTAGTAAAAAGTAGCAGTAGTAGTAGTACAAATACGACGAGTTCAAAACTTGCCGCCGTGCATGTGGAGTCGTTTGTATGCACAGCTGACTTAGTAACGGCGGTGACGTGCTCATGTGTGTAATCCAAGATGGCCGATAAACAAAACCGTGACGTCATCGAAGACGGGTCTATAGCCGTTGCCGTAGCCGTAGCCATACTAGTCAAAGACAAATGCTGAAACCAAACCCATCCGGCCTTGTCTCGCATCAGGAGTGCTGTGCAACGGACCCCCCCTAGAGCTCACCGACCAGGTCACGGGTACCAGATTTGTGTACTTCCACAAGGACCAAGACAAAGTAAACAGTCTGCTAGCAGCGATGGACAAATGCCACGAGTTCGACCATAACGCACGCGTCCTGGAAATTGCCGACGACACTACCGAAGATGCCACCGTGGAGGAGCTGATACAGATGGCAATGCCCAACCGAGAGTAAGCATCACATTTTGTACAGTTTTGCTGGTGTTGAGAAAATCTTTCGAGCACCAATTTTAATTACAGGTGGTGATTCGGACAAAGTAATATCGGTCGAAATAGCTGTCAATTTGCAGTACTAAAATATTAATCTTAGTGGCCGTGTTTACGGCAGTCGTCCATGTGGTTCCCTGATGCACTTAACAATGCAATGTATTTGTTAGGATGCTGGCTCTTGGAACCAGACTATCAACGAATAGTCTGGTTCAACCAGCCTGCAATGCTGACAAATACTTTCAAGTGAGGGAACCACACGGACGACTGCCGTAACAATAGCCACTGCGAAAATTAATAGGCCTAGTCCTGATTGAATAACATTCAAATCCGCCACACGACCTCGACCAACTCGCGGAGGTTAAGACATCCGCACTAGAAAGCGGGAGTCGCGGGTTCGAATCCCGACCCAGCTGCTTGTATTTTGTCAGCAGGCAGTTGGGCAGAGCAATGAACGTGCAGTGTTATTTAGTGGTTATACAGTAGTAAATAGTGTTCAAAATGTTCGTCAAATAATTTATCAGGCCAAGTGTTGGTCAAATACTGCCATAAATAATTTGTCTGACAGTGTATTCAACCTGCATGATCAGTAACTGTAATAGAAACCAATATGATTATGTACAAATCCCTCTCTCGTTACCGTTGTTGACAGCCTAAGATGTCTGCGTCTAAGATGCAATTTGCAGAGCAAGATGTGGGTGATGCAAAGCTTTTTTGACATCCTCTCTCGATTTTATTTCAGCCTCGGTGAGTGCTGGATGGGGTTGCAAGACTTTTGGAAAGAAAATAAATTCTACTCGCTACTCTCCGGTGCAGATGTGAAGAAGCACAGTATGTGGGAGGATGACCAGCCAGTTGATGATATGGGCAGCGAGAATTGCGCCATGATGACGGAAAACAGTGGTAATCTGGTCTGGGTGGAGGTCGGGTGCAGTGGTAGTTACAGGAAAGTAATCTGTTTCATCCCGGCGAACCCCACAAAGCCAGGTACGTCGTTTGCCTTATGTTGAGACCAATGAACTGTTTTTCTCTCCTTCCGATGAGGACGAAATTTCCAACCTAGCTGCACCACTGGCCACTATGCCATTAGATACGGGTTCTATGTGTGTTGTCGTTTTGTGGTAGTTGTATGTTGTGGTGCTTTCTAATAATAACAAAAATACATCGACTTCTGTTCCATGATTTTAAAAAGTAGGATCTATTATACCTTGGGCTAAGCCAACCAATTTACTGTGATCTCGCTGGATAAAAACCGCTCGTTCTTGATTTCCGTTTGGATTACAGATTGCCTGTATCCCGGGAAGGTCACCGATGGATCATGCTACGAGTATCCTACCCATAAAGCTGAACGCTCATTTGCCGACGCCAAACAGGAGTGTGAAGCCAGGGGAATGCGCCTGCCCGTCCCCTACACGGACCACATGCACTTCTCGCTCGTGCTGTACCAAAAAATGTTCGGGTACGTTCACAGAAAGAGTTTTTGACCCGTTGTAATTCCCTGGTGGTTGTCGCTTGGAATTGACAACCTCTAACTCTGCCACTTGTCGTCACGGTGATTTCATTATCTCAGATCGGTGTTTTTTGTTCCCTTTCTCCCCGAAATAGGCTTGATAAAGTCTGGGTTGGTCTTGAAAAGAACGACGACGGCGATTACGTCAGTGTGTACAGTGGAGACACGTACGAATGCAATCCTCACTGGAATGTTGTTGAATGGAAAGATCGTGCTGAGAGTAAAACTCTCGCCTTTTCAAAGGATAGCTGGAAATACTACGAAAGGACACCTTCTTCAACAAAGCACGTCATATGCCAGACTCCACCAGGTAAAACTCCTTTCTGTGAATGTTGTTGTATTTTCTGCCGTTCCTGTTAGTCCTCATTGTCCCTCAGTGTTCGCACACGCAATCGCAGCTGCGATAAGGGTCTTATAGTGCAGAGGCTAGCGCGTGCTGCTGCGCATGTCTGCGTCTGGCGCCGGCCGCAGCCGGCGGATTATCGCCCGCGCCTCTCCCCGTGACGTGGACGATGTCCCGCACAGACTGGTGCCGGACACCGGAGGGGACAGGGGAGCTCTAACGTCATCACGGAACGACCCACGCGTCCATACGACGGAAGCCCCGGATGTTTGACTGCACCACGTGACTTCATGACCCTGATGTACGGACGACACGGAGTGAGGGAAAGGATTAAGACTTTATAATGAGCGATGAGAGGGACGTAGAGAGAGACAGATAGAGAGTGACAGAGGGACAGACAGATATGAGGCAGAGAGACAAAGAAACAGAGGAACAGAGATAGAGACAGAGACAGATACAGATATATTATACAGACAGAGTGATTGATTGACAGATAGATAGGGACAGAGAGACAGATAGATACCGGTAGAGACAGAGAAACACGCAAAATTATAGACAGGTAGATATGAGACCGAGGGACAGAGAGGCAGATAGAGAGAGATTGAGAGGGACAGCGAGAGTGGGGGACATAGCCTAATAGATAGAGACAGATGGACAGAGAGACAGATAGAGAGAGACAGACAGATAAAGAGACAGAGCGAGAGACAGACAGATAGAGAGAAACAGAGAGACAGATGGAGACAGATACAGAGAGACATATAGAGAGAGACAGAGAGACAGAGACATGTGGAACGGGCGCAGTCGAGAGACAGAGAGTAGATCGAGACAATAGAGCGAACGATTGGCAGAGGGAGAGGTCGTAATGCCAATCTCCACCAGGTAAAACATCCTTCCTATGAATGTTGTTGTTTTGTTCGCACACGCAAACGCAATCGCAGCTGCGATATATAAGGGGTTCATAGTGCAGAGGCTAGCGCGTGCTACTGCGCATATCTGCGTCTGGCGACGGCCGCGGCGGATTCTCGCCGCCTCTCCCCCTGCAGAATTGCCCGCAGAGACTGGTGCCGGGCATTAGGGGAAGCGATAACCTCGCAGTTTGTGATCGAACTGTAAAGTTCTCTGATTTCTTTTGAAATGGCGTGGCCATAGTCAAATGTTAGCCTAAATTCACAGCCATAGCCTATAGCCGTTGTCATACCAGTAGTCATATAACCAAAGCCTAAATTCACAGCCATAGCCTATAGCCGCTGTCATACCAGTAGTCATATAACCAAAGCCTAAATTCACAGCCATAGCCTATAGCCGTTGTCATACCAGTAGCCATATAACCAAAGCTATAACCACCGCCATAGCCTATAGCCGTTGTCATACCAGTAGCCATATAACCAAAGCCTATATTCACAGCCATAGCCTATAGCCGTTGTCATACCAGTAGCCATAATTATAACCAAAGCCTATATTCACAGCCATAGCCTATAGCCGTTGTCATATCAGTAGTCATATAACCAAAGCTATAACCACAGCCATAGCCTATAGCCGTTGTCATACCAGTAGTCATATAACCAAAGCTATAACCACAGCCATAGCCTATAGCCGTTGTCATACCAGTAGTCATATAACCAAAGCTATAACCACAGCCATAGCCTATAGCCGTTGTCATACCAGTAGTCATATAACCAAAGCTATAACCACAGCCATAGCCTATAGCCGTTGTCATACCAGTAGTCATATAACCAAAGCTATAACCACAGCCATAGCCTATGGCCTTTGCAATACCAGTGGTCACGGTCAAAGCCAAATGCCGAAACCAAACCCGTATATCCGGCCTTGTCTCGCATCAGGCGTATTACGATGCTACGAAGAGCTCACCGACCAGGTCACGGGTACCAGATTTGTGTACTTCCACAAGGACCAAGACAAAGTAAACAGTCTGCTAGCAGCAATGGAAAAATGCCACGAGTTCGACCCTAACGCACGCGTCCTGGAAATTGCCGACCACACTACCGAAGAAGCCACCGTGGAGGAGCTAATAGATATGGGATCCGGAAAGTGAGCATTAACTTTGAAACAGTTTTGCTGGTATTGAGAAATTCTCTTTCTACCAGTTTTCATCGCCCCAAAATCGAACAGTTGGGTGTTTACCGAGCACCAAATTTAAATTGCAGATGATTGGTCACAATAGCACTCGGCATAATTATGCAGTATAACTATTTAATAGGCCAAGTCATGATTGAATTATATTCGAATCCGCCACACGACCTTGACCAGCTCGGCGGTCAAGTACACTGTCATAAATGAGACTTAAGGCTTTGCATGGTGGGTGAATCAATATAGGAAGGTTTGCGGTGAACACCATGTATCAGGTCTCTTAAAGGAAGAGGTATGGTTCTGAAAAGAACATGAGGGTAACTCGACGTTTCGACCAGTATGCTCTGGCCGTCATCATTCTCCTGATGACGGCCAGAGCATACTGGTCGAAACGTCGAGTTACCCTCAGGTTCTTTTTCAGAACCATACCTCTTCCTTTAAGAGACCTGATACATGGTGTTCACCGCAAACCTTCCTATATTTACACTGTCATACAAAATTTAATTATTTACAGCAGTATTGACCAACGTTTGGCCTGATGTTTGACGAACATTTTGAACACTATTTACTACTGTTTAACCACTAAGACGTCTGCACTAGGAAGCGGGAGTCGCGGGTTCGAATCCCTACCCAGCTGCTTGTATTTTTTTCAGCAGGCAGTTGGGCAGAGCAATGAACGTGCAGTGTTATTTAGTGGTTAAATACAGTAGTAAATAGTGTTCAAAATTTTCTTCAAACATCAAGGGCCAATTTCATAGAGCTGCTTAAGCACCAACATTTGGTTAAGCACAAAAAGTAATGATACACAAGACCATCTTGCCAACAAAAACTTCCCTTTTGTTTCATGCTAAGTAAAGAAGAGTGGAATACAAGTCAAAGGCGATTGACATCACATCGAGGTGCGGTTAGCAAACCCGTTTGCACAAGGAAGACTTTTCCTGCTTAACAGATTTTCACGCTTAAGTGGCTCTATGAAATTGGGCCCTAGCCAAGTGTTGGTCAAATACTGCCGTAATAGAAACCAATATGATTATGTACAAATCCCTCTCTCGTTACTGTTATTGATGACAGCCCAAGATGTCTGCGTCTAAGATGCAATTTGCAGTGCAAGATGTGGGTGATGCAAAGCTTTGACATCCTCTCTCGATTTTATTTCTCAGCCTCGGTGAGTGCTGGATGGGGTTGCAAGACTTTTGGAATGAAAAGAAATTCTACTCGCTACTCTCCGGTGCAAATGTGAAGGAGCACAGTATGTGGGATGATGACCAGCCAGTTGATGATATGGGCAGCGAGAATTGCGCCATGATGACGGAAAACAGTGGTAATCTGGTCTGGTTGGAGGTCGGGTGCAGTGGTAGTGACAAGAAAGTAATCTGTTTCATCCCGGCGAACCCCACAAAGCCAGGTACGTCGTTTGCCTTATGTTGAGACCAATGAACTGTTTTTCTCTCCTTCCGATGAGGACGAAATTTCCAACCTAGCTGCACCACTGGTCACTATGCCATTAGATACGGGTTCTATGTGTGTTGTTGTTTTGTGGTAGTTGTATGTTGTGGTGCTTTCTAATAATAACAAAAATACATCGACTTCTGTTCCATGATTTTAAAAAGTAGGATCTATTATACCTTGGGCTAAGCCAACCAATTTACTGTGATCTCGCTGGATAAAAACCGCTCGTTCTTGATTTCCGTTTGGATTACAGATTGCCCGTATCCTGGGACGGACAGCGATGGATCATGCTACGATTATCCTACCCATAAAACTAAACGCTCATTTGCCGACGCCAAACAGGAGTGTGAGGACATGGGAATGCGCCTGCCCGTCCCGTACACGGACCACATGTACCTCTCGCTCTTGCAATACCACGAACTATTCGGGTATGTTAACGGAAAGAGTTTTTGGCCCGATGTAATTCCCCGGCGGTTGTCGCTTTCACTCTGTCACCTGTCGTCACGTTGATTTCCTCATCTCAGATCGATGCTTTGTGTCCCTTTTCTCCCCGAAATAGAATGAATGAAGTCTGGCTTGGTCTTGAAAAGAACGTCGACGGAGATCACGTCAGTGTGTACAGTGGAGACACGTTCGAAGGCAATCCTCACTGGAAATATGTTCAATGGAAAGGATTTAGTGCAAACAAAAATCGCGCCGTTTCAAAAGAATTCGAAAGGGAATACCACGAAAAGAGCAATAATGAGAACAAACACGTCATATGCCAGTCTCCACCAGGTAAAACATCCTTTCTGTGAATGTTGTTTTTTCTGCTGTTTCGTATTGGTACATGGTCCAAGTTGTCCCTTTAGTGTTTGCACGCAATCGCAGCTGCGATAATTAAGGGTCTTATAGTGCAGAGGCGTTTGTCTGCGTTTGGTGCCGGCCGCAGTGGATCCTCGCCGCCTCTCAGCTCCCCTTGTAAATGACCCGCAGAGACTGGTGCCGGACGCCGAAGGGGAGCGCTAACCTCGCGGTTTTCGGGATTTTTGAGACTTGTTTTATTTGGGCCATTACCGAACCTAAAATGGCGGGGCCTTTTGAAGAGATCTTGTGACCGGGAAGGAGGCAGCAGTATCATACACCGTATCACGGATTGATACTCTGATACTACAAAAGGGAAACACGCACTCTAAGGTACTACATGGTAGAACTTGCCTAATACGGGCGATTCACAAAAGTGCGCCCTCAAGAGTTTGCAACGCGTTGGCCAATCACAATGCGCAGAATCTGTCGACCCTTTCCAGACGGTAGACCTTAGATAGAGGCGGCCAAGTAAAATTCAGTACGTCAAATGTGTTTATGAATATTTTGGCTCTTTAGCATAAATTAACTTCCGGGTAGTGCTGCGCTAGGATTTTTACTTGGCCGCCTCTAGATCTAAGGTCTACCCAACGAGTTCACGACCCATTGACCTCCCGCAGTCGGGAGATTAACCTCATGAATATTCAGTTATGATTGTGACGTACCGGTACAGCATTTTACTTGGCCACCTTTAAGGTCTACCTTTCTAGACGGGCATGATGGGGTCGACAGATTCCACGTATTGGACAACAAAATCATCATGTTGGATATAACATGATGTTTGCGTCGAGGAGAATGTAATTCATTGAGGGTTTGCCATGTTCGACGTGATAGCACTGCGTGTTCAGTGCTTTGCCCGATGGCTGATTAAAAAAAATCAAAAACTTCAAGAAGTCTGCACTAGAAAGCAGTCGCGGGTTCGAATCCCGCCCGTTCGCTCGCGAGCTGCCTTAATTCTTTTCATCATCAGACATCGGGCAAAGCTTATTACGTCGACTAGGGCAAGCGGTCATTGAATTAAAATTGTCATGTGATGTCTGCACCGTAGGTGTGATGTATTTGGTATCAAAAAGTGCGTGGGTAGTATAATAACCAAAAAGTCTTGAAGCGATTGTGGCCAAATCTCAAAATCGGAAGGGGAGGGGTATAACGGCATGTCGTTTTCTTCTCGTTGTGTTGCTTTAGAAATAAGAAAATAGTTCCTTGAACTGACCCAAACAATGTGATCCCACTGGTTTCAAACAAAAACCTCTCCGTCGTTCTTGATTTTAGATCAGATTGCAGATAGTTCGTACCCTGGGTTGGGCAGCGATGATACATGGTACAATTGCCATTTCCGTCTGTGGGCACGTGGATATGACGAGGCCAAGCAGTCGTGTGAGGACATGGGGAAACGACTGCCCGTCCCGTACACGGAAGACATGTACAATTCACTCTTCAACTTAAGGGAACAACTCGGGTACGTTCACAGAAAGAGTTTTTGCCACATTATAATGCCTTGGTGGTCGTCGGTTGGCAAGTTTTTACTCTGCCACCTGTCTAAGCTGCAAATGTGGAAGCTGCATCCACTTTGTGTGATCCCCGAGCTGCTGTAGCCAGGGTTACAACAATTGATTGTTTGCATCTGAATGAAAGGGAGGGTGTGATCCCCGGAGATATCCGGCAGTTAATGGTTGAATTGCTTCTGACTGGCGCCCCCACCCCGGCAAAGACTAGTTGACTATTAGGGAAGGTCACCATCTAAGGGCTGGATAGCTCACTGGTACGTTTATCTAGAACTCTCGGGTTCAAGTCCCGGTCCTGTCAAAGTTTTCTTTGACAATTTATCAATTTGTTCAAAAGTTCCAAGTAAGTTTTGCCTTTGTTTGCTTGCCACCTGTCGTGTGATTTTCCTAATCTCAGATCGATGCGTTTTGTCCCTTTTCTCCCCGAAATAGCCTCGGAGACGTCTGGCTTGGTATTGAGAAGATGTCGGGCTTTTACGTCAGTCTGTACAGTGAAGATGGGTTTCAAGGCACTCCTCACTGGTATGGGTCTGATGCTGAGTGGGTAGGAGTGACGGGTAGCGATCGTTACGCCACTTTAGAAATAGACAGGATGTACTTATACAAGGAAAGGACGGGTACTGAAAGCAGATACGTCATATGCCAGACTCCACCAGGTAAAACTCATTTCTGTGAATGTTGTTGTATTTTCTGCAGTTTCGTGTTAGTCCTCATTGTCCCTCAGTGTTCGCACACGCAATCGCAGCTGCGATAAGGGTCTTATAGTGCAGAGGCTAGCGCGTGCTGCTGCGCATGTCTGCGTCTGGCGCCGGCCGCAGCCGGCGGATTCTCGCCTGCGCCTCTCCCCGTGACGTGGACGATGGCCCGCACAGACTGGTGCCGGACGCCGGAGGGGTCCGAGGAGCTCTGACGTCATCACGGAACGACCCACGCGTCCACACGACGGAGGCCCCGGATGTTTGACTGCACCACGTGACTGGCCCTGATGTACGGACGACACGGAGTGAGGGAAAACCAAAGAGGTGATTAAGACTAAAATGAGCGATGAGAAGGACAGGGAGAGAGACAGATAGAGAGTGACAGAGAGACAGAGTTATAGAGACAGAGAGATAGAGACAGAGGGACAGATATAGACAGATAGTTAGGGACAGAGAGACAGAGAGACAGATAGAGACAGGAACAGCGAGACAGATCCGGAGTGACAGATATAGAGATAGAGACAAAGACAGAGAGACAAATACATACAGACAGACAGACATATAGAGATAGGAACAGAATGACAGAGGAACAGGTAGATAGAGACAAAGGGACAGAGGGACAGATAGATAGAGTGACAGAGAGACAGATATATACCGGTAGAGACAGAGACACACAATTATAGACATGTAAATAGAGACCAAGGGACAGAGAGGCAGATAGATAGACTGAGGTGGACAGCGAGAGGAAGGGATCGACAGATAATACACAGGGACAGAGAGACAGATAAAGAGACAGAGAGACAGATGGATAGACAGAGACTGCTAGATATAAAAAGAGCGAGACCGACGGACAGAGAAACAGAGGCATAGAGAGAGACAGATCTAGAGAGGAGGGACAGTAATAATGGAGACAATAGAGCAGAGGGAGAGGTGGACAGGAGAAAGAAAGGTAGAAAGGGGATGGATAGAGAAAGAGGGAAGGGAAGGGCCGAGAGGAGGAGAGTTAGAGAGACGGGATCCGATATACGCATTCATAATGTTGATTGGTTGGTTTTGCATTTTAATTTTTATTTCAAGGAATCACCATTTCGTTGAGCCCATGCACGGTGTACAACACCTATAGCAGTCGACTCTGATTCAAGTCTGGCAGGTAAGTGCACAACTGCACATGTTCCTGCCTTCACCCTTCACTGGGCTAATCCCCACATCAGGATCCCTCTCTACACTACATAAGCCCCACTCCCAGTTACAATCCAGCAGTCTCCTGAAGACGAGCCGAGTACACTGTTCGAAACGTCGAGTTCCTCCGGTTCTTTTCAGAACCACACTTACTCACAAAAGAGAATTTACATGGTGTCACCGCAAACCTATTTATCCTGATATTCTCACCGTGCAAACCTTCAAATCTCAAGTGCATGTTAGTTCGATCTTTCCTCCAATAAGCACCCCCCTCATTATGATAGGCTCTCACGAATCCATGGCAATGCTCGGACTCAGGCTTCATCTCCGTCTGACAAAAACCTGAAAATAACTTCCAACTCTCTTTCTAAAATAGTTGAGATTATCCCTATGCGCCGGTCGCTTGCAAAGCGGAGAAAAGTCTTCCCACCCACGACGCGCGGTAGTGCTCAGTCCACCAATCAGCTCGCTGCCTTTCGCCAGGCCGGGCGCGCGTGCGTGAACTCTGACCTCGTCTCCATAGTAACGCCCTCTCCCGAGCTCTCTGCTCACTTGTTGAGCTTTAATTTTTGTGGTCACACAATTAAGTGAAGTCGGTAAAATAATACTACCAGTTGGCAAAATCTGAGTATACACATGTACAAAAAAAATTATTTGTTTCTGATAAAAACTGGCCCGCCGAATGCATGCAGTTTTCATAAATTTATTTCGATTCATAAGTTCAATTATCAAGGTTTCGGGAAGAGGGGGGAGGGAGACAGAGGGAGGAGAGAAAGAAAGAGGAGTTAGAGAGAAGGGAGAGGTGCATTCATCATGTTTGTCATGACCTATAACCACAGTTGCTTGGTTTTGCAATTAAGGTACCGCCATTTCGTCGAGCGCATGCGTGGTGTACTACACTTCACAGTCGAGCCGCAAGTTCATGTCTCAGGTAGGTGCATGTTAGTTCGATCTTTCCTCCAATAAGCGCCCCTTATCCCCTAGATACCAGCAGTGCATTCGTAGACACTTCAATCGCTACACGGGTGAAGAGCAGGCAGGGCGCCTTCTTTCTATTAAAATAATCATGGCGACTGTGCATGGCGGTGTGGTTGTTAAGTCTCACTTTCTGCACTGAATGAGATACCCTGAGTTGAGACCTCCCCCCACACACACCACCAACACCAACTTAAAACAGTAAAATCGCCATCATTTTGTTTTGAAACCAATGTCTTTTTGACTGACTGTCTTCCTCTCCCTTCCGCCCTCTCCCTTATTTTCCCTCTCCCCGTCTCTCTCTCTCCTCTGTCCCATCTCTGTTTCTCTCTCTCCATCTCTCTCTCCCTCTCTTTCCTTTTTTTTCTCTCCCTCTCTTTCTCTCTCTCTCCCTGTCTCCAATTTATCTCCCTCCTCCACCTCACTCCTCCCTCTCCCCCCTATCTGCCTCTCTTTCTTTATTTATCTCTCTCTCTCCCTCTCCACCTCACTATCCCCTCCCTCTCTCCCTCCACCTTTCTCTCTCTCTCTCTATCTCTCTCTCTCTCTCTTTCAGGAAGCTTTATACCGATGAAACTACACGTCTGGTCGTCGAGGCGAACATCCCCCGTCAGGAACACAATGCTTAAAACAAACTACTTGCTAAAAATAATTTAATGTCAACACGGGCGATTCGCAATAGTGCGCCCTCAAGAGATTGCAACACTTTGACCAATCACAATGCGCGGAATCTGTCGATCCGCCAGACGTGCATAATGGTGGTCGCAAATGTTGGTTTATAAAGAGAGGTGGTGTGACTATTATAGAGTTAGTTCCGACAGCGAGTACAACCCAGGACTGACACACCTACTTTCAATTATATTTATGGAAAAGAAACAAACAATCTGTGGAAAATGGTCATCATTGTATGATAATTTCAAGGTGAAGTCCAACACCTTCACGGAGGGGGGTGCTGACTGTTTTTGGGCACAGGTTTCCAGAGAATTTGTTTAGCAATTTTTTAATCTCTGGTTTTTCCTGGACGTCGTACTCTCCAATGATGTGATATTTAGATTAACGCTAAATGACACTACTGATGATAAGACTTTGTGTAGGATGTCAATTGTCAGACCAGCCTGTATTAACAGTCACCAATAAATTATAGGCGGTGGTCAAAGTACTCAGCCACCGTCTAAATGTAAAAATGACTTGTCATACTATGGTTATCATGTATGCTGTAAGGATTTTATGGCCCTTTTCCAAAACCCGGCTTAGGCTTCGGCTCCGGCTTCGTCTCTGTTATCCAAAAGCTGAAATCACAGACTGGAGTTCTTTGTTGGAGTTGAAGCTGGATTCTTTTTCAAAACTCAGTAAAACATTCAAAAATGATGTCAAAGGCTTACTGTTTTTATGCTTTATTGGAAATGGAGGAAAGAATTAGAGACAAAGCCGGAGCCTGCGCCTAAGCCGGGTTTTGGAAAAGTCGTGTTTCCAGTGACGCGCGGTAGCATCATAATTATATGGGCCAATCAGCTCGCTGCCTTTCGTCAGGTCGGACGCGCATACGTGAACTTTGACCTCATCTCCATAGTAAACAAACACCTTCTCCCGCGGTCTCTCCACTCGCGCTGCGGTAACAATGACGGAAATCGGCCTTCATGTTGGTTTCAGTGCTACACGGACGGCTCACAACTTTCGCACTTTTAATTCTCTTTGTTAAAAGTTTTGTCAAGCGGTTGGTTGGTTGGTTGGTTGTGCTGTAAGACACACATCAAGATTGTGGTCTTATCACTTTTTACTTTTTACCGAAAAACACATCACTTTTCAACTTCAAGTTCATGGCTATAGTTTGTTGGGCCGGGGGTCAAATATCTCACTAAAAAAAACTGAAAAGGCCGTGGCACGGTACAGAGTGCTCGATTTTTCGACCCTGCAGTGGACCTGATCGACCCTCTGCTTGATCCAATTCCCCCTGTCATAGCTATATAGTAGGATCGAAACGACGTCGATTTGCATTTTAGTCATTAAACTGAAAAAGTAAAAAATTATGAGGGAGTGACGAAAATTCGCCGAACGTCAGGCCCTCCTAATTTTGTGGTAATTTTAGTCAGTACACCATGCAGTCTGCTACATTTTGTATTTTCATACTCAATTAATTAGTATACAACATGATAACTTCGATTGTTTCTATATTCGGTCACGTGACTGTCTGCTTAATTGATAAGTTGGTGGCAATGATCTGACGGACACGTACTGACAAGCCTGATGATAGGAGAAAAGATAAAAGGGAAAAATTAATATCGGAATTTAAGGTGACACCGTGTATAAGGTCTCAAGAACTTGAAGAGGTGGTTCTGAAAAGAACCTGAGTTTTGAATGAGAACCATATCTCTTCCTAAAGTCTGCAAACCCTCCTGTTTCACTCACCATGCCAACTAAAACGCATTGTTTTATTAAAAATAATATAGACATGTAGATATTAAGTGATAGTTTCACTTCGAGTTACATCGAAAAAAGGCATGACAAATTATACTCAGGATCGATCATCTGAATTTTTAAAGAAAACTTCGTGTTGTTTAAATTTCCACGAATTGACCCCAAAAGTGCAATTTAATTGTTAATTGAAATACCTAGAATTTAGAAAACGCATGTTCCTTTGCCTATTCTTTTCGACAACGAGCAAGAAATTTGTCGACGGACGAAAGATTAAAAAAAGTTAATGCCTTTTCGACGTCTTTTTAGGAGGCTTGAAGACAAGTCGATCGTCAACTTAATTGTAGACGGACTCCTAATAGCTCAGTGTTGACCTGGCCATATACTTCCATGTATGGACTGACCACGTATACGTACGGCCAACGTAGCCAACGCCCACGCCACGTCCAGTCGCGTATAACATGATGTACACTGTATTATTGTATGTCGTATGCCTAACATACATATGTGATGATAAGGTGTGACCTTATCATAACTCTTGTCCGACATATTCACAATCCAATATCCAAGAAGAAACAAAGACATCTCGGACGAGGCTTTTGAAACAAAGAATTGTTGGATAATTAGTATTCACTGTTCCTGGCTGCCAATCACACTCAGAACTTTGTCCCTCGCTTACAGCCACAGATCTTTCTATGACCTTTGTACCAGCGTACCGATCGCGAGGCCGATGAAGTAGTCGGTCAGTCTGTGAACGGTGAACAAAAATCTCGTGCACAGACCGTTCAGAAACACGAAACAAACCCATACTTTTACTTTGACCATTCAACGGAGGAAAAATAGTTGAAGTACAACTTTGCATCCACTTTTCATGAGAGTTTTACTCCTTTTATTTCAACCTGGATTTTGCCAAAAGTCTAGTCGGTGCATGACCGTGCCATGTTTTTTTTTTCGACTGCCAATCAAAGTGATCGCACGAAGCACAGGTCGACCCAAACGAACGTCGGTTTGTTTTCGTCCGAATCCCCTCTTTCTCTCTTCTCGAAGGTTCTACGGTTCACACGGCTGTCGAAATACTAAAGACTCTGAGAATTTTAAGATTATGTCAAGAAATTTACTCCCCAAAATCCGATATTGAATCTGGGCAGGAAAAAATTCCGTGAGGCTAGTTGCAAGGGTTGGGTTTTCGTTTGGTGAGACACGGTCGCCATCTTGCTTTGTCACCGTGAGCTGAAATTTTCTCCAGTTCTTCCGAAGTCGAAAAAGAACCCTTAAAAACAGCTATATAAGTACTGAACTTTAATGAGTCTTATGTTTTGATATTTGAGAATGATGTAAAAATCGTCTGGTTTAAGGGTTTTTTCTTCTGATTTTTGACATGTGAGAAACAAACGTTGATCGTTGTTTGTGGAATGTGAGTTGACGTGTCGGATCGACTTGCCCTCGAACTAACAACAATTATTGTTGAGCGATTACACAGTCTCATTTTTCGTCCTAACGACAACAAATTTGAACCACAAATCATCAGAACCAAACGAAAACCACCTAAAAATCAAAACCGAATGCATGCAGTTTTCATAAATTTATTTCGATTCATAAGTTCAATTATCAAGGTTTCGGGAAGAGGGGGGAGGGAGACAGAGGGAGGAGAGAAAGAAAGAGGAGTTAGAGAGAAGGGAGAGGTGCATTCATCATGTTTGTCATGACCTATAACCACAGTTGCTTGGTTTTGCAATTAAGGTACCGCCATTTCGTCGAGCGCATGCGTGGTGTACTACACTTCACAGTCGAGCCGCAAGTTCATGTCTCAGGTAGGTGCATGTTAGTTCGATCTTTCCTCCAATAAGCGCCCCTTATCCCCTAGATACCAGCAGTGCATTCGTAGACACTTCAATCGCTACACGGGTGAAGAGCAGGCAGGGCGCCTTCTTTCTATTAAAATAATCATGGCGACTGTGCATGGCGGTGTGGTTGTTAAGTCTCACTTTCTGCACTGAATGAGATACCCTGAGTTGAGACCTCCCCCCACACACACCACCAACACCAACTTAAAACAGTAAAATCGCCATCATTTTGTTTTGAAACCAATGTCTTTTTGACTGACTGTCTTCCTCTCCCTTCCGCCCTCTCCCTTATTTTCCCTCTCCCCGTCTCTCTCTCTCCTCTGTCCCATCTCTGTTTCTCTCTCTCCATCTCTCTCTCCCTCTCTTTCCTTTTTTTTCTCTCCCTCTCTTTCTCTCTCTCTCCCTGTCTCCAATTTATCTCCCTCCTCCACCTCACTCCTCCCTCTCCCCCCTATCTGCCTCTCTTTCTTTATTTATCTCTCTCTCTCCCTCTCCACCTCACTATCCCCTCCCTCTCTCCCTCCACCTTTCTCTCTCTCTCTCTATCTCTCTCTCTCTCTCTTTCAGGAAGCTTTATACCGATGAAACTACACGTCTGGTCGTCGAGGCGAACATCCCCCGTCAGGAACACAATGCTTAAAACAAACTACTTGCTAAAAATAATTTAATGTCAACACGGGCGATTCGCAATAGTGCGCCCTCAAGAGATTGCAACACTTTGACCAATCACAATGCGCGGAATCTGTCGATCCGCCAGACGTGCATAATGGTGGTCGCAAATGTTGGTTTATAAAGAGAGGTGGTGTGACTATTATAGAGTTAGTTCCGACAGCGAGTACAACCCAGGACTGACACACCTACTTTCAATTATATTTATGGAAAAGAAACAAACAATCTGTGGAAAATGGTCATCATTGTATGATAATTTCAAGGTGAAGTCCAACACCTTCACGGAGGGGGGTGCTGACTGTTTTTGGGCACAGGTTTCCAGAGAATTTGTTTAGCAATTTTTTAATCTCTGGTTTTTCCTGGACGTCGTACTCTCCAATGATGTGATATTTAGATTAACGCTAAATGACACTACTGATGATAAGACTTTGTGTAGGATGTCAATTGTCAGACCAGCCTGTATTAACAGTCACCAATAAATTATAGGCGGTGGTCAAAGTACTCAGCCACCGTCTAAATGTAAAAATGACTTGTCATACTATGGTTATCATGTATGCTGTAAGGATTTTATGGCCCTTTTCCAAAACCCGGCTTAGGCTTCGGCTCCGGCTTCGTCTCTGTTATCCAAAAGCTGAAATCACAGACTGGAGTTCTTTGTTGGAGTTGAAGCTGGATTCTTTTTCAAAACTCAGTAAAACATTCAAAAATGATGTCAAAGGCTTACTGTTTTTATGCTTTATTGGAAATGGAGGAAAGAATTAGAGACAAAGCCGGAGCCTGCGCCTAAGCCGGGTTTTGGAAAAGTCGTGTTTCCAGTGACGCGCGGTAGCATCATAATTATATGGGCCAATCAGCTCGCTGCCTTTCGTCAGGTCGGACGCGCATACGTGAACTTTGACCTCATCTCCATAGTAAACAAACACCTTCTCCCGCGGTCTCTCCACTCGCGCTGCGGTAACAATGACGGAAATCGGCCTTCATGTTGGTTTCAGTGCTACACGGACGGCTCACAACTTTCGCACTTTTAATTCTCTTTGTTAAAAGTTTTGTCAAGCGGTTGGTTGGTTGGTTGGTTGTGCTGTAAGACACACATCAAGATTGTGGTCTTATCACTTTTTACTTTTTACCGAAAAACACATCACTTTTCAACTTCAAGTTCATGGCTATAGTTTGTTGGGCCGGGGGTCAAATATCTCACTAAAAAAAACCTGAAAAGGCCGTGGCCGGCACGGTACAGAGGGCTCGATTTTTCGATCCTGCAGTGGACCTGATCGACCCTCTGCTTGATCCAATTCCCCTGTCATAGCTATATAGTAGGATCGAAACGACATCGATTTGCATTTTAGTCATTAAACTGTAAAAGTAAAAAATTAGGAGGGAGTGACGAAAATTCGCCGAACGTCAGGCCCTC
Source organism: Luidia sarsii (assembly GCA_949987565.1). Taxonomy (NCBI): domain Eukaryota; kingdom Metazoa; phylum Echinodermata; class Asteroidea; order Paxillosida; family Luidiidae; genus Luidia; species Luidia sarsii. Next base: position 2,547,907 of record OX465119.1, on the reverse strand, counting down.
CTAATTTTGTGGTAATTTTAGTCAGTACACCATGCAGTCTGCTACATTTTGTATTTTCATACTCAATTAATTAGTATACAACATGATAACTTCGATTGTTTCTATATTCGGTCACGTGACTGTCTGCTTAATTGATAAGTTGGTGGCAATGATCTATGACGGACACGTACTGACAAGCCTGATGATAGGAGAAAAGATAAAAGGGAAAAATTAATATCGGAATTTAAGGTTACACCGTGTATAAGGTCTCAAGAACTTGAAGAGGTGGTTCTGAAAAGAACCTGAGTTTTGAATGAGAACCATATCTCTTCCTAAAGTCTGCAAACCCTCCTGTTTCACTCACCATGCCAACTAAAAAGCATTGTTTTATTAAAAAAATAATATAGACATATAGATATTAAGTGATAGTTTCACTTCGAGTTACATCGAAAAAAGGCATGACAAATTATACTCAGGATCGATCATCTGAATTTTTAAAGAAAACTTCGTGTTGTTTAAATTTCCACGAATTGACCCCAAAAGTGCAATTTAATTGTTAATTGAAATACCTAGAATTTAGAAAACGCATGTTCCTTTGCCTATTCTTTTCGACAACGAGCAAGAAATTTGTCGACGGACGAAAGATTAAAAAAAGTTAATGCCTTTTCGACGTCTTTTTAGGAGGCTTGAAGACAAGTCGATCGTCAACTTAATTGTAGACGGACTCCTAATAGCTCAGTGTTGACCTGGCCATATACTTCCATGTATGGACTGACCACGTATACGTACGGCCAACGTAGCCAACGCCCACGCCACGTCCAGTCGCGTATAACATGATGTACACTGTATTATTGTATGTCGTATGCCTAACATTATGTGATGATAAGGTGTGACCTTATCATAACTCTTGTCCGACATATTCACAATCCAATATCCAAGAAGAAACAAAGACATCTCGGACGAGGCTTTTGAAACAAAGAATTGTTGGATAATTAGTATTCACTGTTCCTGGCTGCCAATCACACTCAGAACTTTGTCCCTCGCTTACAGCCACAGATCTTTCTATGACCTTTGTACCAGCGTACCGATCGCGAGGCCGATGAAGTAGTCGGTCAGTCTGTGAACGGTGAACAAAAATCTCGTGCACAGACCGTTCAGAAACACGAAACAAACCCATACTTTTACTTTGACCATTCAACGGAGGAAAAATAGTTGAAGTACAACTTTGCATCCACTTTTCATGAGAGTTTTACTCCTTTTATTTCAACCTGGATTTTGCCAAAAGTCTAGTCGGTGGATGATCGACCGTGCCATGTTTTTTTTTCGACTGCCAATCAAAGTGATCGCACGAAGCACAGGTCGACCCAAACGAACGTCGGTTTGTTTTCGTCCGAATCCCCTCTTTCTCTCTTCTCGAAGGTTCTACGGTTCACACGGCTGTCGAAATACTAAAGACTCTGAGAATTTTAAGATTATGTCAAGAAATTTACTCCCCAAAATCCGATATTGAATCTGGGCAGGAAAAAATTCCGTGAGGTTAGTTGGGTTGGGTTTTCGTTTGGTGAGACACGGTCGCCATCTTGCTTTGTCACCGTGAGCTGAAATTTTCTCCAGTTCTTCCGAAGTCGAAAAAGAACCCTTAAAAACAGCTATATAAGTACTGAACTTTAATGAGTCTTATGTTTTGATATTTGAGAATGATGTAAAAATCGTCTGGTTTAAGGGTTTTTTCTTCTGATTTTTGACATGTGAGAAACAAACGTTGATCGTTGTTTGTGGAATGTGAGTTGACGTGTCGGATCGACTTGCCCTCGAACTAACAACAATTATTGTTGAGCGATTACACAGTCTCATTTTTCGTCCTAACGACAACAAATTTGAACCACAAATCATCAGAACCAAACGAAAACCACCTAAAAAAAGATAATAGTCTTTCTATCTTTCCATTTTGTCTTGGAAGAGGCAAAAAATCACGTATTTTTTTCACCGAAGGATTCGTTCTGAAGGCAAGACAGGGCAGGGACAACGAAAAAATATGGCCGCCGGTGAAAAAATTGTTTCTTTGGTCACCCAGTTCGGAAGCCAGTAAAAGTTGGAAGATACCACTATTCCTTCCTATTTCTTCGTATGTTTACAGAATATAGTACAACGTTTCAATATGGCTTTTCAAATTTGTTCACACTTTCGGAATTTCTCCCAAAAAAGGTGTTTATTTTCAGGTTTCATTTTAAATTTTTGCACATTTTGGTTGGCATCGTTTTATCTCCCCCAAAGACGAGATTCGCTGGTAAAAAATCATATTGGCGTGAAGCCCAGATTATACTCTGGAAATACCTGCCGAGAAAAGTGAGTTTTGGCTGCCCGACCTGGAGAAAAAATGGACTTAAAAAGTGGGTACTAACACAGAGTTGAGCGATAGTGCCACGGAGCGTTGAAAAAGCGCGCTTGGCAGGTTGGGGCGTGTGTGCTTAATTGAGTGGTTTCTCGCACGTCCGCAATGAGGGGATATAAAAGCGCGCGGCACAGTAGGATCGTCATTCAGTCTGATCGACTAGCTCCTGATCACTTCGTTGACGTCTACAACCGCTGACAAATCTAAATCACCATGGCCGATGTCCAGCAGAGCACCGCCAAGCCGGCCAAGAAGCCGTCCAAGCCAAAGAAGCCCGCCGCCCACCCTAAGTTCACCGAGATGGTGCTGAAGGCAGTGGCCGAGCTCAAGGAGCCGCGCAAGGGCTCTTCGTCTCAGGCCATCAAGAAGTACGTGGCGGCCAACTACAAGGTGGGAGACAACGCCGGCAAGATGTGCAACACCGCCCTCATCAAGCTGGTCGACTCCGGCAAGCTGGTCCGCACCTCCGGCTCCGGGGTGAACGGCTCCTTCAAGCTGAACACCAAGGCCATCAAGTCTGATGCCGCCGCCGCCAAGAAGAAGGCTGCCCTGAAGGCCAAGAAGCTGAAGCTGAAGGAGAAGGCAGCCGCCAAGAAGAAGGCCGCCGCCGAGAAGACGAAGAAGAAGGCGGCCACCAAGAAGGCCAAGAAGGCCGTCAAGCCCAAGAAGGTGACCAAGAAGGCCGCCAAGCCCGCCAAGAAGGCCGACAAGCCCGCCAAGAAGGCGGCCAAGCCGACCAAGAAGGCGGCCAAGCCAGCCAAGAAGGCCGCCAAGGCAGCCAAGCCCGCCAAGAAGGCCGCCAAGCCGGCCAAGAAGGCAGCCAAGAAGCCCGCCGCCAAGAAGGCAGCCAAGAAGCCCGCTGCCAAGAAGGCCGCCAAGAAATAAGCAGCTTTCTTTCGCAAATTCAAGAAAAACAAACGGCTCTTTTCAGAGCCACCCCATATCTTCAAAAGAGAGATAGCGAGACAGTATCTGTCCAGTCTAATCACTGTTGTATTAATCGTGTAGTCTCACTTCATTTATGCTGATTTTTTTTACACTGAGAAAAGCAAAACATCGTTTATTTATAGCAAGGAAATTATTGTTCCTTAGGGTTGTCCACCCCTCTCCCCCAGAAAAACCCCAACACGACGCTTACAAAGCCATGCTCTTTTGTTAAAACTTAATCGGCAAGACAACTCCCCTCACATAATTATGCACACGTCTTCCATGAAAGTTATCCATTCATTGTCATGCAGAAAGGGATTACCGTGGTTGATCGACATGCATTGTCTGGGCAACTTTATGTTGTGGCTGTCAACATCATTTTGTAGGGCATATTTCAATACTGACCCATTCAAAGAATTGCCTCTTTATTTGACTACATGTATACGTGTATGTAATATTATGTGCTATACTATAGCATGGAGGTAGAGGTCCAGCTACTGTGGCAACGTCAGGCCCTCGATCTTACTCACAAAGGTCAAATAGGGCACTGCAGAAAGTATCTACCCAGTCATTTTTTTTTTGAGTGGCTATAAAGTATAAAACATTTCTCTCAAAGTCAAGATACAGGTACAGTACATTGTACATGCATGTGTAAAAGTACATGTACTGTACATGTGTACTGTACTGTGTACATGTACAGTGAATATTAATAATCAGCAGTCAGCACTACACTGCATGCCGTGCATAAATTATTACAGTGAACTCGGAAGAGTCAGCTAACAGGCTACTCCAAGGGCGCCCCCTACTCCTAGTCACAACTATCTTCACATGATCGGGGGGGGGGGCTGGGGCACGAATTAAATCGATCGACGAACACGAAATGTAAAACTCTGTAAAACTGTTTGATGTGAATGATATCTGAAGCTAGCTGCTTTTGGCTGAATTGCTTCTGTTTGTCGCCCTCAACCCGGCAAAGACTAAAACAATGTTGACTATACTAAGACTAAAAGTTGACTAGATTATAAAATAAATAGGCATATAACTTAGTGCTGAATAGCTCAGATGGTAAGAGCACTGGTACGCAATACAAGAGGTCTCTGGGTCGCTTTCGTATAATTATAATGAACGTGTTTTGTGGACTGGGGTAGATAAAATCGCCGTCGAAACAATACAATTTTGGGGCTTTTGCTAAGTCGGGTCTGCAAACATAATGCATGGAGCCTTTATAGGAGGGTCCTCATTGCATTATAATTATTTGAAAGGGGGGCAAATCATGGCGGATATAGATGCTCATCAATATTCCCCCGAGGCGAGTGAATCGTTATCTTAAAGTCAAGTGACGACACAGCTAATCAATAATGACACAAAAGGGAGGGATCGAGGGAGATCACCATTATTTGTTGCAATCGATGGAGTTTACCGTTGCCATGCCTGCGTTGGATACACCGCCGGTGGACTTTCCGAAACCATTGAGGGCGCTATTCACCGAGACCATTAGCAGACCAAAAAACCCAAGAACAAGATTATAAAGAATTGTACCAGTTGCTTCCCTGCAACGAACGAGTCAGTGACCAAAAATCGGAGTCGATGATCGCACCTCCGATCCCCAACCAAAGTCTCACATTTACGAGGGGAAACACCACGGTAGTTCCTCCAAAGTTATGATCACAGCCAGACGGGGAGGTGTTGTCCAGTACAGAGTGAGTACAGGGTGATCGGCCGTGTTTTGGGGCCGTTTTTCCGGCTGGTAACTTTTTTATTTTACCGTTCAGCCAACTGCCAAGTTAATGGTTGGGCGCGGTCGTAGGGTGCGTGCAATAAAATGTTATCAAGTGCGAAGATTATAAGCAAATAATTGCAGGATAATCCCTGCGATCCGTTGATTTTTGGAATGGTGTGAGGAGCCATGTTCTCAGCATATGTCCTTCTTTTGCAGTTGCATATGCTTGATTATGTGTTTGCTTCGCTGTGTACTGTTATTGATGTATTTTGTAGACACGATGTGATGGTCGGTTTAGTCTGAAATAACAAACTTAGGCCTACACTGCTACTGGCTAGTGCTACACTACACTGCTACTGGCTAGTGCTACACTACACTGCTACTGGCTAGTGCTACACTACACTGCATGGAGGAACAGTGCAGTACACATGCAACTACAAACTGTAGATCTTAACACTAACACTGTTACTTATTCTGTAAAAATAATAGTGATCACTTTACTTTCTTTCCTCTGCACTTTAATACTAGTGCCTACTTCCTTGTGCCTTAGTGGAAACTTCTTGGTATAGGCATGAAGAAATAAGGAGAGACCTCCTCCATGGTATAGGCAAAGCTCCTTGGCAGGGCTCAAAATATCCACTACTAGTACTAGTACTACTACTAGTACGTACTACTACTTACTAGACCTTGGACCGAGTCTAGTGATTTCAGCGTCGGTCTAGTGCTGAGTGTGACTGCACTTGACTGGCTGTCTAGTAGTGGGTTTTTTCTTGAACCATGAAGAAAATGGTACTCAAATACAACTTTGACTTTGACCTGTATCTTCCAATAACCGGTTTTCGACGATGTAAGGACTTTTCTTCAAACTGACCAAAGTGGACGAAAGTATCACACTAAAAGAGGTCTCAGTCACTTTCTCCACACCACAGACTATTAGAATAATCATAGAGAAGGTTGATCAAGCCTGTCACTTCCCTAAGATTACCCCGTTTTGTTGACGTCCGCGGCGCACCGCGCAGTAAGCATCGTCACCTATTTTCGTCGGTGGTGTTTAGTAAGGTGTCTCAGTGCAGCCAAACGCAAAATGAATTCTTAAAATAACTCAAAATGCTGTGTGGCACTGTAAAATTCTTCCCTGTATGTTTTTTTTTGTGTTCATCTTTTCTTTTCTTTTTTCGACACTGCTTCTAACACTTTCCTCAAATCATTCATAATTTATGCTTAAAAGGTATTGGTCTGGTTGATGTCTTCTTTTGTGACGTTTAAAAAAACTCCACAATCCTCCTTCTCACTGCTTCTTCAGTTATGAGTGACCTTTCCCAATGTCACTCCAGAGACACATTTCCTCCTTCTTGGTACTTTCTCTAGCTGCCCTTTGATTTTTTTGATTTTTTATAAATGCCTATTGGGCCATGTTACTTTTTGTCTTTAGATAATACAAAACAAAATATTTAAAAAAATTATATAAGCGAGACGCCCTATAGGAGTTTTTACCCAGAACGGACTGCCTCAAGTTGCCTGATATATTTTTTTCTACGGATGTTGGGGTTTGTTATGGTACACTCAGATTTTTTTTAGAACCAACAATAAAGAAAACTGGAGCTTCGAAGCAACTGCCAATTTTGTAACTGTAAGATATACAAAGTCGTGCGATGTGAGTTAGAAGGCTAAGCGTCGACAACGTGTACTGTCGAAAACGGGGGTTCCCACAATACAAGTAAACAGCATTTTCTCATGGTATTCATTTCAGTGCGTGCGGACTTTGCCCTTTTTTCTTATTTATGGCACAGGTCTTGAAAAAAAAAATTCAGGTCCAGTAAGAGTCTTCAGTTACTAGACCTATTGTCTAGTAATTTTTGTTTTTGAAATTTGAGCCCTGCTTGGAGTTTACAGCGCAGGGTAGCCCCTTAGTTGTAGATATTTAATGTATGCAGGGATTTGCTAGTTTTACTGTGTTAGTTACAGGCTTAGCTCATTTCAATGAACTTTCCAGATACTGAAATACATGTACATAGCTTCCCATTATCCACTTGAACCCTCTGTAGGCTAGCTCCTTTTCTTTAAACAGTTTTGATATTTCTATTGTTGTACGACCATCAAAATGTTAAATTGTAAAAAATAAAAAGTGTTCAACTGCTGCAGTTATTGTATTAAAATTGACAATGGGTTAATTCACCTCACCCCAAAAAACAAATTGCCTGGCATTCATATCCTAGCAGGCCCTTGCATTCTGCAAAAGTCCCGCTAGGATCATAACGTCGGGCCAAGTAAATTTACGAGATTTGCATCAGTAAGCGGTTTGCAACCTTTCTGTGGCATTTGAAAATCTGTTTAGGATATGACCTCTTTTGTTGGTTGGATGATAGAGAGGTTTCACATGGGAGCGGATATGCATACGCATACATTTTAGCTCTCCGCATCACGCCATTTCACTGTGAAGTTTATTTCTGACACCACGCACCAACGTTTTGATGCTCTTCTTTGAGACTAATTTGTTTTTAATTTCAAAACTTTGAAGCTCATAAAAATGCCCCGTAATTATATCAGTTTCAGTGATTAATCATACCGGACATCACCATCATTGAACCGAAGAAGTCAAGACGATTGACTAGACAATCAAATTTCCTCGCATTTCTTCCTTACGCGTAGTCAGCAAGACAGCGTCTGTATGTTTAGTGGATATTACGTAGGCCTACCGTATGACATCATGATTGATGATGTATCTGTTGCACTGACCATTATCCGTCTGCTTGCAAAACTTCTCTACTTTTGGCAACCTTTCGATAGCACTTAATTGAGCACTACCTAGTTGAGAAAGAAAAAGCGTCAACGCTTGCTTAGCCAAAGGTTTCATAGCCACCACTACATTTTAAGCAAAAACTTGACAACAAAACAATATGTAGCTCATGACAAAAGCCACACACCACCATGACCACACAGATGTCGGACTGTAACAGGTTTAACGCACTTGTACCCTTTAGTGTATAACGTTGATATATTTTGTTGATTTATTTTGTTGATTTATTTTGTTGATTTATTTTGTTGATTTATTTCGTTGATTTATTTCGTTGATTTATTTCGTTGATTTATTTCGTTGATTTATTTCGTTTATTTATTTTTGTTGATTTATGTCACCGGTATTTATTGTGAATTTAAGTTTTTTGTCACCCTTTTACGGTGAGGGTATTAAAGTAAAATCTTGCTGTTAGTTTGATCGACCGTAACTCTTCTATCTTTTACACAGTCATCTGATAGTTGACGTTTGGTGCTGCCAAGTGAGTGAGTGAGTAAGCAAGGAGTTCCGCCATGAAGATCTCCATCGGCTATGAGAATAACTGCCCGCCGGGGTTGCGGGCGGAGGAGGTGCCGTTGCAGTTCCGCGAGCCCTACGTGGAGATTGGCTACCGCAAGCCCTACCAGCCCTTCTCCTTCTACCTGCGCAGCTTCTTCCAGCTGCACAACGAGAGCCTGAACGTCTGGACGCACGCCTTGGCCTCGCTGGCCATCCTGTGCCAGGGAGCGCGGCTCTGCGGCACGCTGGACATGGCCCGCGACCCCTACGCCCCTATGTTCCGCATGTTCGTCCTGAGCAGCACGGCCTACCTGTTTCTGAGCACCTGCGCCCACCTCTTCCAGTCCATCAACGAGGTGGCCCACCACACCTGCTTCTTCGCCGACTACACGGGCGTCAGTCTCTACTGCTTCGCGGCCGGCGTGGCCCAGGTGCACTTCTGCAGCCTGCCCGGGTTCTACCGCGCCGTTGAAGGCTTCTACCTCCCGCTGCACTGGACGCTGTCGTTCCTGGTCTGCTTCTGCTGCAGCTACGCAAAGTACCGCTACAAGCGGCCCTACCCGTTCGTGCGGAAAGTCTGGCAGATGGCGTCGGTCGCGGCGGGTTACACCACGGCCATGATGCCCGTGGCAGTGCGGGTCCTCTGCCAGGGGCTGTCCGTCTTCCACGATCTGGCCCTGCTCTACCAGGCGCTGACGGTGGCCTGCTTTCTGGCCGGCTCCTTCTTCTTTGCCGCCCCCTTCCCGCAGAAGTTTGCCCCGGGCAACTTTGACATCTTCGGCCACGGCCACCAGCTCTTCCACATCTTCATGGCGCTCACCTCTTACCTGGAGGTGGAGGCGGTCTACCGGGACTTTGTGGACCGGCGCAGCGTCTACTCCAACCTCTTCGCGCCCACCCCCATGCTCGTCTACGGCTACTTCGCGCTCCTCGTTGCGGCCAACTGCCTAGTCGCTCTTCTCTTCAGAGAAAAGGTCCGATCTAGGCTGGAGAACGAGAAGCAAGATTAGCAAGTCGCCTCTCCCCAACCGGTGGTAAACTCTTCTTTTTTTTTCCTTTTTTTTTTGTCGGTGTGAAAGAATTTCAAACATCGTCCGGAACCGAAGTCGGTTATGAACAACGAAAAATCGCTAGCTGGCAATGCACAAGCAAGAACTCAAGTAATACTAAAAAAAATGTATAAATTGCTTACCGTCTTTATAAAATGACCCAAAAAGTAAATGGCAAAAGATTTAGATGCCCTGACATTTGCATCCTAGCTAAACCTCTCTCAAAGGTAGAATTAATTTTTCAACTCTCTAATTTTTCAACTCTCTAAAAGTTTGAAAAAAGCAAACCTCTCCCCCATAGCTGGTAACAAACGCATTCTTTCATGAAGCAGTAACGGTAGGTAATACTTAATCTTTTAAAAAAGAACACCATAGAAATGCTCACACACCATTCTATTAAGGCCAGATCGCATTTACAAAAAATGACTTTGGTTACGCGGGTGATGTTTAAAAACTTTCTCCCTCCTTTTTTGTTTTTGTTTTGAGAGTGCCCGATTTCATATTTGAAAGCATTCCAGTAGGCCTTTGGTCACATTTTTTTTTTGAAGGGTATATTGTAATTTGTAGCTGACTTCTACGATCAGTGTCAAGGTCTAAAGGTACATGTATGCTGTCTCGATGAAAGAGTTCCATATTATACAGACGAATCTGCACACTTTATGCACAAACCCAGATGATTCAAGTGTTAATGACAGCTAAGTGTCTAAAAAGTGTTAAAGACACAAAGCTTTGAATTCCTTTCAAAAGCCTGCTTTTTGCAGAAAACCCAACCCACATCCGGTATTGAACTTTGGAGGTCAACTGTCCAGTGTGTAAGGCTAGTTGGCTTTTGAAAAACAAACAAAAAAGGATTTTTTTTTGTGTCGGCCGAATTTATGGAACTTGGTTTGTATCTTTCACTTAGCCTGACTCTGTCAGCAATGATTGCAATGTAGTATTATGTTCCGTGTATTCTAGTTGGAACTTGCAAAGGTACATGCAGAACCATATCAATGCAATGCACAATGGTCTAACTGCATCTAAGTAAGTACTGCAACTGAGGTGAAGCAGTTTAGTGATAGGACTAAGCCATGTTTCAATTCGACTCTTTTTTTCTCTGGTCCCCGCGGTAATTTAAATGTATTCCGGAAAAGGTATTTTTCCGGTAACTCATTCTACCGTCGGCTTACATTCCTTTTTTTTCTTTTATTTTTTTGTACGCTAATGAGATGTTGATTTGCCGTGAATGGCCGGTAAAATGACGCAACTTTGGTGGCGCTGTTGCAGAGTGTTGCATCAACGAGCAGAATATCTCGTGGACCACATTCAGACCAATTGTTTTAAGATAAAGGTTGTGCTAACTAAAGTGCCGTGTATAGTTCCCTTGGATTTGATTTTGTCGTTTCTGAGGGAAGTTGCGGTAGTTTGACAAGGAAAGGGTATGTTGGAACATGGCTTGAAATATGCTGTATTATGATTTATAGGACTGGACGCTTGTAAGGTCTGAAATGTTGCTCAGGTGTTTCTGCACAGTTACAACCACATCCCCATCCACATCCCCATCCACAGCCACATCCCCAGCCACAGCCACAGTTACAGCCTACAGCCAACACAGCCACATTCCCAGTTAAAGCTTCGGCCACAGCCAGAGCCACAGTTACATCCACATCCACGTGCCTACCACAGAGCACACACAGAGCACACACAGCATGTACATGTACAGTTAATAGCCAGGGATGACACCTTTGTCCCTGTGTGACCAAAGCAACCGTAATACTCTCAGTGATGGCCAGAATAGCATGTGTCATTCCCGGTGACATTTGGACATTTGGCAGGTCTTGATTTAGAGGGCTTGAGCGTTGTTGATCTTGACAGGTGCACGTACTGACGTTCCGATCCCGCTGGTATTGGAACGTCAGAGCTGTAGCTTGTTTTTGGAATCTGACAAAATACGCAGATTATATTTTGGGCCGTTGTGGTCAACTGAAAGCACTTTGCAGTTTTCAACTTTTTTTTTGGTAACTGTTTCTTCGGGAAGTGTTTGGGTGTGGCAAGTGTTTCTCCTTTTGACCTTTGTCCAAACCCCCCTCCCTCCTTCTCCCCCACCAACCCCCCCCCCCCCTTGCCGCCCACCGCAAAAATCAGAGACAAACAAAATCACGCCGATTTGGAATCGGGACGGCCGTATGCTTCCCCGGAGAAAAACTAATGACCTGCCTTCCCCCCTGATTTGGGACTAATGCGATGTAAAATGGCTCGCAGTCACAGGTTAGATAGATGAAGGAAGGAGATATTAGTGCTGAGTGCCGTAGGCTTCCAGCACTGTGCAGCAACTTCACGAGGCCCTGCATAGTATGTCCCTTTGGTACACATTTACATTGGAAACTACAGTCTGAACTACCTGACTAGTGACTACAGTACATTATGCATTCAAGACAATCCAGTGTGTACAATGTACACATGTACACTTTTGCATAAAGGATCTCACATGTGATTTTGTGTGTACTACACATGTACTGACGCATACTCTGATGAATAAGGTTGATGGAATTTCATGTACTGCACATGCACACGTACAGTACCAATTTTTGTATCCTTGTGAAGACATTGCTTTATTCTCATGCAATACAACCGAGTGAGAAACAATGTTTTAAAAATGCTCTCATTTCAGCCACATTCACTTTCCTGGGTAGAAATTGCACCGTACATGTACATGTGTACGTATACATGTATGATATCCCTTTAGGTACCGGTATACAGTATATCACTTCAATTTGCGACAGATTCTTACCCATCACAAATTTCCTGTTTTTGAGTTATTTCCAAACATCAGTATCATGAAAACCTTGTGGAGAACTCTACACCAATTTACAATTTCCCTGTGGAGACCTACGTGTATGTATTAAACTTATTGGACTATAGGTCTCCACAAGGCACAAGATTCGCGCCCAATCTATGAAGAGTTTATTTCTAAAATGCTACATACATGTACAGTACATGACTGTACAGTATGCATGTAGACGTATATGTACACACATTACGTGGGGAATACACTGTATACTTGTACAACATGCATTTACACTGACTGAACCAAAACAGTTTCATTTTCTAACATGAGGGGAGCCTGATTTCGATCCTAGCTAGACCTTTCTCAAAGGCAGCATGCCTTTGATACAGTTTTCAATGCTCAGAAAGCCGCCCGTTTGTTTCAATATGGCCTGCATTTCCGTGTATCGTCCTATTAACTCGCTAGTGGGCTTGCTAATTGCTTCTAAGTGCTCAGTGGTCAGGGATGAAATGGGTACATGACGTTAATGACTGAATTAGTTAGCAAAATGTGTCTTGCTCTTTCAAAGCTCTTCAAGGTACGCTTTGTGTATGATTTCAACAATCTCGTACATGTTTGATTGCCTTTCAATGTGAAGTTTGTAATATCCACCGTTGGACAAAACTTGTGTACACCAGCCACTGCTGGTTTTTGCCAACGCACAATTCACGTGCCCACAGTTTCACCTTAATCTTTAAGGCATGGTGTGCGTGTGCTTGGTACTCGAACTGACCCCCCCCCCCCCTCTCCCATCCCCTTCTCCCATCCCATAGATGGAAATTTTTTGTTTATCGTGACGACCAAAAAACACTATCCAAGCTACACAAACCAAAACGCAAAAAGATGTTGTGTTATTAGATTACTTTTCACTTTTACCCCCCAATGCATTTGCATGTACGTACCATACACGTTCAACTGTACATGTACATGTACATACAGTGCAGTGTACATTACATACACAGTTATTAAATACAAAATTCACTTCACATTTATTTTAAAACAAATAAAGGAAAAACTGAATGAAAAAGATCCAGTCAAATTTTTCCTCACTTTTTTCTACAGATTTAATTTCATTCAATTTGATGTATAGTACACACATTTGGCAATTTTGTATTGTCGTCTACACAGTAATTGCGTCGTTTTTGCATTGTCATTGAAAAGATTTACGTAGGTAGACGAGGCGGTTGCGTTGTAGTCGTCTGCTTTCTTGAATTTTTTTCCCTTTTTGTGTTCCTTCGACGGCAGGGTGGCAGTAATCAGATATGAGACCTTGTCATGAACACTGCGCTCAAATTTGGTGCGAAACACCAACACCAGACTGCAGGGCAGGGAAGGTACAGTACATGCACACTGTAGCTTCTTCATTTGTGGGGGAAAAACCGCTTTCAAAGGCCAGAGTTGTGCTAGTTTGGCAGGTCCATTTACATTTAGAAAAAGAAAGAAACAAGCAAACTATAGACCGATGAGATTTGAGGCTTTTTGTACTGGAGGTACATGTAGATGTAGGAACTCAAGGCTGGTTGCAGATTCACCATGGGGCTGTCCATACTGCTACAAAAATCATGATTACTTGAATTTAAGATTTGAGTTGCGATTCAAACTCCACTTTTTTTTGGGTGCGTGTGCAAAATTCAGGGCCCTTTTTCCAAAACCCGGCTTACATCAGGCTCTGACTTTGTCTCTGGTTCTTGAGTTCATTTTCAAGAACAAGGCGTGAAAACGGGAGGCCTTTGGCTTCAGTTTTGAATGTTACTCTGCGTTTTGAAAAAAAAAAAAAATCCAAAGCTTCAACTCCAACAAAGAACTCCAACCTGTGTTTTCAGCTTTTGGATAACAGAGACGAAGCCGGAGCCGAAGCCTAAGCCGGGTTTTGGAAAAAGGGCTCACGTCAGCTCAGGGGTTTATATATAAAGAGCGAATACCAGAATACATTGCACATGTACGTGCAATAATGCGCATGTTTTTTCAGTGAACATGCGCATACATTGTACATGAATACCATTCCTGCAGACGATTTCACCAAAGCCATCGTAACTTGCGATCAATCGCAAGACGATGAGTGATGCACAGAAACCATGTACCGTATCACAACCGACAACGGTGTATCCATCGTAAGTTGAGCTACGATGCGTCGTAAGGCTTTGCGAAACCCATACCTGTAGACAGGATTAAATTTGCGCGTTGTGTACCAGTACATGTACGTGTAACCCTAATCTTGCGGTTTACAATCTTGCCACAGAATCACTGAGCCATAGTGTCCTTAGGAGATGCGGCATTTGTGTCTAAGTGCTCTACAATAATATACACATATATGCTACACGTTAAGGCTTACACGTGCAGTGTACATTGTACTACATGTACGTGTACGGTACCGTGCCTGTATTTAGTAGTCAAAAGAGCTAATGGCATCCATGTACATGTAATGTTTATATGAACAAGGTTGGTGTCTACGTCAGCAGCAATTACTGTTTTATGCGCGGGACTAAAAGAGCAATTCAGGGAAGAGATGGTCAAATTAGTGACCCTGGATACAGTAGCTTTGTGTTACCAGGTACATGTACATGTACATGTTTACGTGTACATGTACAACCACCACACACTAACGCACATACACATGTACATGTACATGTACATGTACATGTATACGTGTACCAGTACATGAACTGGTACATTTTTGGCAATGCATGTGTACACAAAATGTTTTCATGAAATACATGTACACTGTACATGGTGTGTTGTGTACATGTACCGGTACGTATACCCCCGTACATCAGTACACGTACATGTACATGTACGTTATGTGTACATTGTACAATGTACATGTGTACATGTACTTACATGTATACAGTATGTACGTATGTACATGTACATGTACATCGTTTACATGTACACATGTACATGTATGTAAAATTATGTACGGTATTCTAAGTTTCAGTCAAGATTAGGGTTAATTGTAATTAATTGACGTGCATGTACATGTACATGTACTGATATGGCTGAAGTTTGGTTTTGAAAATTCTTGTACACTGTACATGGATGTGTATGTATCTAGTCTGTTTGGCTCAGTGTGTCTACATATGAATGTGCATATAATTTACATTTACTGTACGCATACATGTATGTAGATCGACATCAATCATTGTACTTAAGTATGTAAACATATGTACATGTATTATTTGCATTGACTTGGTCAGTGTGGCGCACCATTGGTCTACACGCACGTAATGTACAATCATTGGCTAGAAGGATATAGTTAAGTTATCACCCTTACACCTTCCCGGTTATTTCGATTTCTCGATTTCCGGGACAAGTCCAATCCATCAGCGGTCATTTACATGCGGCCGTCCGATAGTGTTACAAATTGGACACAAGCTCGAGCACAGGCGTTCCATCTTATCATCTGATAACTGTAAAGAGTTCACGTCTTGTCTCGGGAGGTTAGGCCATTGAGGCTACCCTCACACAGACGACAGCCTCACACGTACAGTGTGCAGTGCGCGCAGAATTGTAACGCAAATGGACGTCCAGGGATTGTCTGTCAAGCGTGAAAGCGCAAAGATCATTTTGAGTGTGGACAACTTCTATGCATACTGTATTAAGTTCAAAACCAGCAAAATGACAGGAAAGTGTCAAAAAACGGTTTCTATATTCTCTCGCTCTTGTGTAAAAGTAGAACATGTTAAAGTGCAGGAACATTGTATACTCATGCTTGAATCCTTGTGGAGACATTGCTTTGTTATCATGCAGTATGTACATGTACAACCGAACGAGAAACGACTTTTCAAAAATGCTCCCAATTCAGCCACATTCACTTTCCTGGGTAGAAATTTGAACCGTATGTCCCTGGACATAACACTTCAATTTGCCACCGATTCTTACCCATCACAAATTTCCCGTTTTTTTTTAGTTATTTCCAAATATCAGTTTTGTGAAAACCTTGTGGAGACCTATACACATTTACAATTTCCCTGTGGACATGGTGGAGACCTATTCAACCTATTGGACTACACTGTAGGTCTCCACAAGGCACTAGCTTCACACCGCACGCACTGGTCCATCCAGTCTCATTATGAGTGGTCTGGGGCACTCTGTGCTTTGCACTACAAACCTTGTCCTAAAGAAGACAGAAAATAACCACAGAAATCCAAGCATAAGATGCATACGCACGTGAAAAAAAGCTCTTGCAAATGACAGATTAGATGCCCTTGGGATATATCGAACCATATCTCCATGGCTTTAAGCTTCCCCTCCTTCAGTGTGTCCCTCCCTCCCCCATCACCCCAGGGCCTAGACTATGGAGTCTTAAGACAATCATTAGTGATCACCCCCCACCCCCTCCCTCCCTCCCTCCTTCAAATCACAGGTGCGTGAGCGTGTGACGAAACGCGGCTCCCTGCAGAGATGGCCAGATGCTTCTGCCTCAACCCGCTCGCCGCAAGATTGTGGGGAGACGCTAGCCAGCTAGCAGGGCCGCGCGAGGATCTGGTGGAGTAGGGTGCGTGGTGCGGAGGACATAATGAGTCTCTCTGTCTCTATCCCTGAGGGCGGTGGGGGGGGGGAAGGGGGGGTTGAGCCCGGAAAGACTCTGCTGTACACTACCGCGTTTTTTCTCTCTTCCATCATTAAGCATGGAGGTGTACATCTAGCCGTGCACTTTCCACAGCCACTGAAGGCCGTATCAGACGACGCTGAAAAAAACTCTCAAGGCTTGAGAAAGTGCCTCATGCATGAGAAATCTTACAAAAGTGCCATCGTGTGAAAGGCTACCAATGCCTGAATGCTTGAGAGTGACAGACGTCCCTGGTGAACCCTTGAGAGATTTGGTCATAGGTCCAGTCCTCCGACAAATCTTTCGCTAGTGGAGAATTTCTCACGGGACCCTTGACAATCGATCATGTGAAGGGAGGAGCTGGTTATTTTATTGTACGACGTGTCATACTATACGCTAAATTCTCTCTCAAGCTTTGCAAGTTTTTTTCAGCATCGTCTGAAAAGGGCTTAAGACTCCACCAACTCCCCTCCCCACACACACTGATGCACTGTCGTAATACAATCACTCTGTCCTTATGATGCCGAAAGTCAAACAAAAGGGGTGCAAAATGCTTTCTGACAAAAATGACCAATTCAGAACTTGAGAAGACCTCATAGATATACCATAATGTGATTTTTTTTTTACCGGTATGTTAAAGTGCTTTATTTACTTTGATAATTCTGAAAAATTATTGGAGGGCCTGATGTTTTGTTTCTGCATGCCTTTGAGAAAGGTCCTGGGGTCATTTTAGTCAGTAAGCAGTTTGCAATGTTTTTGCATATTTACATTACCAGTATACATGTATATTGCTATGTTATAGGGCCTATACTGTGTACACGAACAACCATGCTTTGGCTTTTAACCAAGGTACAACTGTACACGTACATGTATGTTAAAACTACATATGTACACCTACATTTAGTTGGCCATTTTTTGTTGAACCTATTCTTTTGTTCTCCATTCTACAGTTAATTAGACACACGTACGTGATGTACAGTGTATTGTACCCTCTCTCCCTCCCTCCCTCCCCCCCATCCCTCCCTCCCTCCCCGCTCCCTCCCCCTCCCTCCCTCCCCCCCCTCCCTCCCTCCCTCCCTCCCTCACATGATATTTCTTTTTGCCACAAAGCAGTTGCTGGTATCTGGTATACAATTAACCTTGGAGGAACTACATGTACCTCTATGACTGAGTTCATGGTGTTGTGATCTCAATTCTCCAATAGATACTGTACCTACCGGTACATGTACATGTAGGTGCACACTGTGCACACATACATGTACACGTCCATATTGATATATATGTCGGTGTGCAGTGGCCCGGAACCAGACCTGCCTGACACGCTCACAGGCCGTCATGCTTGTTTGCTCTTGTGTGCCAGGGGAAGAAAACCAGGAACAAAATTGCAACCGATAAAGGCACACACTGGTGCCCCTGTGTCTCAATCTGCTTGAAAAGACAGTGTACAATGTACATGTACAGTACACCGTACATTAAATGTACTTGTATATTATGAACTGTACGTATGTATTACAGAACTACAGTACAATACTGTACAGTCTACATAATCAACACTGTGTTTGCATCAGGTACGGTACCTCCCCCATTGTGTGATGTACATGTATACATGTATACCAGGCACCAACCCAACCCATCCCAACGTATGACCTTTCTCACCTTGAATGTACATGTACTTCTTGTACTGTACATGTACAATCCAACCCAACTCATCCCAACCCAACCCATCCCCACCCAACCCATCCCCACCCAACCCAACCCAACCCAACCCAGCCCAACCCAGCCCAACCCAACCCAACCCAACCCATCCCAGCCCCACCCAACCCATCCCCACCCAACCCAACCCATCCCCACCCACCCAACCCAACCCAACCCAACCCATCCCAACCCAACTCAACCCAACCCAACCCAACCCAGCCCAACCCAACCCATCCCCACCCAACCCAACCCACCCCAACTCAACCCAACCCAGCCCTACTCAAATCAACCCAGCCCTACTCAACCCAACCCAGCCCAACCCAACCCAGCCCAACCCAGCCCAACCCAGCCCTACCCAACCCAACCCAGCCCAGCCCATCCCATCCCAACCCAACCCAACCCAATACAGACTGTATTGCAAGGTTCAATTGCCCCATACTACATGTACAGGTACATTGCACCTTTCAACCTTGTGCACTTTAAATCAAATGATAAAAAAAACCTCAAGATCTTCACCTTACCCCAAGTCCCTCCGGGATCTTCAGAAAAAAAACTTGTTCCAAGCTCGTGCACATGTGCAAAAAATGTGTCTGTTTTGCCCAAGTTAGTGTACAAGTACACATGTGCATTAGCGCTGAAGTTGACCATTACAAGTACCGCACATGTACCTGTGCCAATGCGTGTGTATTACCCGGAGACTGCAAATCACATCACTCACATTTAAATCAGATTATTTCACCTCAGGTAGCGCCACAGCAGTCGCACTACAGTACTTTCCCTGCCGTTTGCCAACAAGGCGTCGAGAAAGGCTCGAAAACCTTATCGCGTATTTCCCCTTTAGTCACAGAACATTGTCAAAGAGCCAAATTGCTGATTTGATTGTCGGGTGAAAAATAAATTTAAAACTCCTCACAATGCAGATGAATTTCCTCTGACAAAATCTTTTCCTTTTTTTTTTTTTTTTTTGTTCTTTTGCCAACTTGGAGTTTTATGGTCATCAGCTTGGAATGTTAGCCATGACGTACGTTGTTTGTTCATGATTTGAGCAATTCCATGGAGGGAGAAAGAGGGGTTCATCTCTCCCTTGAGAGTTCCTGCTAGGTTCAATATATCAGGAGCTGGAGATTGTTTTCATCGTTTACTTTTTTTGGATGGCTGTTTGACAGACAAAAGGTGGTCATACAGCCATGGTGTCGAGTGCGTGCTAGCACTTTTTTGCCGAGGATAGAGAAAAAAATTACAAAGTAATCACCGACATAGGTGTACTGTACACACGCACACGTACATGGTTTGTTTAGCAGAAAGTCTGCACCATTTCATCTGGATATCAATTATTTGTTTCTCCCCTATTCCTCCTCTGCCCTACCCGATCATTATTTTATCTCAGTGGGTTAATTATTTACGCAACATGAGTGGTTAAAATGAAAGCAAGACAAATCGATGTGCCACACTTGTGTCCAATTGCATCCTCGCTTGTAGTCGGACCTTCTTTCCGAAATTCCAAGACAAAATGAAACAGAGTGGATTAAGACCCAACCCAACCCAACCCAACTCAGCCCAACCCAACCCAACCCATCCCAACCCAACCCAACCCAACCCAACTGATCCCAACCCAACCTAACCCAACGCAAACCCAACCCAACCCATCCAAACCCAACTCATCCCAACCCATCCAAACCCAACCAAACCCAACCCAACCCAACCCAACCCAACCCTACCCAACCCAACTCATCCCAACCCAACCCATCCAAACCCAACCCAACCCATCCCAACCCAACCAAACCCAACCCATCCCAACCAACCCATTCCAACCCAAACAGAGTACTGTGGATTAAGATTTTTGTATCTGTCCGATGGTTATCGTGTGTTCTGCGTGTAAATGCCCATGTGTACTCACCAATTTACGGAATGCTGTTTAGTTGGCATTTTCTGAAATGCACTTTATTTGAACAAAAGTACAGTGTTTGTTACCCTAAAGGGCTTTCGTCATTGTTTGAAGCAATGTGCGTGTGACTCTGCTTTGCTTGTGGTCGTTGTGGATATGATGTCATCTTCACGGAATCTTGTTGTTTTTGTGGGCGTCTTTTTTTGTCTTCCTTATTAGATAATGTGAAGCCAAGACCCTATCAGTTCATTGTTCTTATTGTACAGTGCACTGACATACTAGACTGTACTTAAGTACTGACAAGAATGGTTGTCAAGTTGTGAGCAGTGACTGTACTATACAGTACACCAATGCTTCTTAGTGACTTCTCTATTCTTGTGAATTTAAATGCACACGTACATGTGCAGTACAATAGCTTTTATCTCAATTAACTGCTCGCATCAAATGAACTGACATATACGGCACAAAGTAAAAGTGCTTTTACACTCGAGTATACTGAAGGTCAAACATGATGGAAATTCAATTCAAGTGCAACTGGATTGTGTTCATGTACCCGAACAAGGTTATCTGACTTTTTCGCATTCAATAAAAAAAAAAAGTCAGTTCACCGGTGTCAGCATATTCACATTCTGGAAAATGTACAGCAGTGCGGACATTTTCTAGTCTCCCCGTGTAGTGCCACATTTTTTACATGCATGTATCCATCCAGCCTAACACATTGCTTGTCGTCAATCATTCTGCTTTGCAATGTCAGGATAGCAGTTGAGCAACTTCCATTTTGCATCTTACCAGAAATTATTTCTTCTGAGGATGAATAGAGTGTACTGTCCGAAACGTCGAGTTCCTCCGGTTCTTTTCAGAACCACACATACTCACAAAAGAGAATTGTACATGTACATGTACAGTACATGGTGTCAAATCTCATTTAAATGATTTGACCTGACTTCATCCCGACCACAAGAATGGATGTACATGTACATGTACATGTAACTTGTGCAGCATTGAAAATTATACATAAGTCCACAATTTTACATACCGGTAATCCACAATTTACGTGTATGTTTTAGTCCATACTAGATGCAAGTACTGTACAATGTGCATCTGTGCATGTATACACATGTACGTGTACATGCACCTGTATGCATGAGTGCATAATCTGAAAGATGTATGTAAACATTACACACACCAGAATACCATCTTGCCCACCTCAATCGATCAATTTCGCTGCGGGTATAACCGGTTAAAGTTTAATTGAATACAATTTGTTCAGGGCCATCAAAAATGGACCGCGTTACATGAAATGTTCATATTTAGCAAAATATCAATCATGACCATCAGTGTGCACACAAATGCATACGTGGAGGATGTTGACTTGACAAGTGTGCGCAGAATGTTGTTCACACGTGCATAGCTAATTGAATTTCAGACGAAGGTTAGAGGCACCAGACTAGTCCCCTTTCCAGTGTACACTCTGTTGCATCACAGGTGTGTGCTTCTGCATACGTTTGCGCGCGGGGGAGTCTTGTGCACCAGTGGTCAGGGGCAGTGTTACCAGTCTTGCCTACCCCGGTATACTGTGCGTGATTAGAGACCATGGTCTTGGAGGAAGAGGCCACTCAGATAGAAAGCGGCGTTTGTTGGGCTCCCATTGTGCCAACAACAAGTGGCAGTGGTAGTCTACATTATATATATCTCTCCCCCCTTTCTATCTGTCTATCTCTCTCCCCTTCTATTTTGTTTGTCTGTCTGTCTCCCATTTTCTCTATCTGTCTGTCTGTCTCTCTCCCCTTTCTCTCTATCTGTCTGTTTGTCTGTCTCTCCCTTTCTCGCTATCTATCTGTCTGTCTCTCTCCACCTTTCTCTCTATCTGTCTGTCTCTCTCCCCCTTTCTCTCTATCTGTCTGTCTCTCTCCCCTTTCTCTCTATCTGTCTGTCTCGCTCCCCCTTTCTCTCTGTCTGCATGTCTGTCTGTCTCTCTCTTTCTCGCTATCTATCTGTCTGTCTCTCTCCACCTTTCTCTCTATCTGTCTGTCTGTCTGTCTCTATCCCCCTTTCTCTCTATCTGTCTATCTGTCTCTCTCTCCCCTGTCTCTCTATCTGTCTGTTTGTCTCTCCCCCTTTCTCTGTATCTGTCTGTCGCTCTCTCAGACTACATGTACATCTCTCTCCTTTCTGTCTGCCTCTCTGACTCTCCCTCCCTCTCTCTCTTTTTCTGTATCTCTGTCATTCCCCATCCCTATCTTTTTCAGTGTGTCAGTCTCTCAATGCAGCACTCATTAGTTCATCATTTTGTCTTTGACGGACATGTACAATTGTATTGTACATGTATGTATTTTCATGTAGTACTAGATAAGATTTTAAGGGTTGCAACTTTGCATGGTGGAAGTACAAAGTTGAATGTTTTCCACTTTTGACCTGTACATGTACAGTATATGTTAATATGTAATGTACAGGGGTTTTCCATTCATGATCTGCTTAACTGCTTCTGTGCATCTGTACATGTACCTAAGTTGACCTTTGGTACGTGACCTCAGTTGACCTCTGTGACCTTTGGTTTTTCACCTGAGCTACATACCCTTTGACCTTCCAGTCCAAAGTGTGAGCCCAAGTGTTCTGTAAAGATCGCTACAGTCCTACCAAACGATTTGGGACAGCTTGATTGAAATCGAGCGAGACCTTTGAGTTTGTGATAAATGTGATGTAACATCATCCTGCGGACAAATCATATATTATCCATTTATATCCATTTATATATTTATACACAGCCTGTGTGCACAAATACATCATTACATTACTTGTAAAATGTACTTCAAGAAAGAATAATTTGCATTGAAGTCTAGACAAATTTGCACAAATGGACGTACATGTATACATGTATAGTTTGCACAAATTTGCACAAATTTACGCAAGTCTGAACAATTCTACACAAAGTTGAACAGATTTGCACAAACTGGCATGGAATTGGCATGAATTAGCATGAATTAGCGATCCAGATCAAAAAGTATGCATTCGGCCGTTTGTGGTGCATTGCAATATCACAAAAAGAAAGCAATGAATATTCATGAAGCTGATGTCATAAGGCGAAACACCTGGGACAACTGAATATGTTAGTGGTTACTATGACAACTAATGGGTACATACTGGTTAGTGAATACTAAGGATGTAATTTAAGAAAATCAAAATCTATATTTTTAATGCTGTTCTTTAGTAGACAATCATGTTTGACATGTTGTACATTTTGTGTGTGTAATGTAGTGTGATAAATGATAAGTGATTCAAATTGGTTTGCATAAATCTCCTATGGTGCAATGGTGTTCTTCTAACCTAGACAATTTTTCTGTATATTTGCGTCCGTAGAGTACTTTATGTCAATTGTGTTTTTAACTAGCGAGTGTAAAACTGTATCTACAGTACAAGAAAGTAGAATTTAGAAGCACACCTGTGTTAATTAATTAATGTAGGATTTATATTCAAGAAGTTTTTGAAGAGGGCCACTTTGGGTAACTAACTAGTGTCAAAAAACAGAGTTAGGCAGATGTCTGCCACAGTTAGGCAGATGTCTGCCACAGTTAGGCAGATGTCTGCCACAGTTAGGCAGATGTCTGCCACAGTTAGGCAGATGTCTGCCACAGTTAGGCAGATGTCTGCCACAGTTAGGCAGATGTCTGCCACAGTTTTGAAAACAAATCACTCTGAGGCAGAATAAATGCAGATCTTTGTACTTTATCTTTAACTATTTTTATTGAATCAATTGAAGTTATTTTGAGGTTTTCTTTCATGTTTATTTTATTGATAACAAGTGAGATTAGGTGGCATTTTCCCAAACTGCTACTGCCCCATAGATCAACCCAAATGTGACCAACAGTATGCACCATATATCGGGACCTTAAAAATTAATTGCACGTCAGTATCATTCACTCAAAAAAGCCATACACATGTACATAGATTAATTTCACATAGTACGCACTTTATCCTCTCACCTTGATTTTGTATGTGTGCATTTGATAAGCGTGGGATTAAGGGTGGATTAGGCAAGATAAAATTATGTAATGCCGTAAAGAGATTAAAAAACAGGTTTTTGTAGTTGCGTTGCAGTAAGCTGTGGCGTCTGTGTTTTCAGATGTCTTGTGCAAATCTCTCCAGGCCCGTTGAAAAAAATATCTTGTTTCTCATCATCAGCCGACTAAAGTAGCTGGGTGTTGATCAGGGATTTAGTACTGGCTCCATTACACCACAGGATCGAGTTCAAATACCAATCCACTCACATTTCCTTCTCTCTTTGATTAAAAAAAAGGAAAGAGAAGAAAGGAGATGGAAAACAGAACTGGATTCTCAGGACTTTGGTGACAAGAATCGGGCCATTTTTCCTTTTTTTTTAAAGGTCTGGGCTATTGCTGTGTGCATTGCCATGGGTTTCGCCTGCATATTTAACTGTGAATTGTCCAACCTTACTGCTTTGATGGCTGCCTTGGGTATTTGTCTTATAAAAATGCCCACTCGAGGGTCAAAATCAGGCCAGAAAAAATTAGCAGAAGGACAAAGGCCTCAGCATACATGTGCAAAGTGACGCGGAAAGGATTTTTTTCAACAGGCAGTGCTTTAGACTCTATTCCTAGATCAAGCCGACGTGTTTATATTATGCCAAACCTGACGTCTAGCCAATTATCGGGTGCTGTCCCGGACTCGGAATTATCCGGGAGGGAGTGGAGAGGGGGGGGGGCCTGTTGCCGTACGGTGATTTGATGCACAAACATGTCAGGCCGGGGCGATGGACGATAGCCCCCCCCCCCCTACTGCGTGGTCAGCATTTGACAATCAACAGCCATGTCATCCGGGCAGATAAGGGGAAGCAGCAAGGTCACTTGTTGGGCATCAGGCCTCAGTGACCTTCACAATCCATTTACGGTGAACGGACATGTATATTTCTCTTTCAAATCATGGAACAACCTCCCTCATACTCATAGGCCCTTTTTTCCCCCTCAAAACCCGGCTTAGGTTTCGGTTCCGGCTTCATCTCTGTTCAATCCCCCAAAAAGCTGGAAAAACAGGCTGGAATTCTTTGTATGATTCTTATTCAAAGCGCAGTTTTAACATTAAAAAAAGATAGATAAAGCCAGAGGTCTCCCGTGTTCATGCCTTGTGCTTTAAAATGAATGAAAGAAATGGAGACAAAGCCGGAGCCTGAGCCTAGGGCGGGTTTTAGAAAAAGGAGCATAAATACTGTGTACACGTAAATTAAAACTAAGTAAAATATTTTTTGAGAGTAGGGGCATTTTCAATTTGTCCAGGTAAGGGCATTTTTTAGCCCTCTGCAGTCACTTAAGTACTGTATTTATCATCATCTTAACAAACAACAGAACAACAGAAAAACTGACTGGGAACTTTTGAACCTATTGAAAAATTTGCAAAGGAGCACTGTTGCGTTAATCCAGAGGTCTCGGGTTCAAGTCCCCGTCCAGTTTTCTATACCATATCTTAACAACCTCGTAAATTTGGTACGTGTACGTACATGTACATGTAACCCTCTGCAATAAAGACAGGATTTTTAAGGGAAAGGCCATTTTTTTGTCTCTACAATTGCATCAAAAATGCTTTAAAATGTGCGCTAAACCACAACAAAAGCTTAGCTGAAAACAAAATATGATCTGACATGAGATAGCATAAATCAGGATTCTAGAATGAGCTTGACACAAAGTAAATTAAGTACTTGCTTAAGCACGGGTTCAGATTATCTGTAAATTTTCTTTTAATGACCTTGCTGGAAAAATACTTTGCAGAAAGACCAAGCAGGGTGATTCAGTCGGTAAAATTCTGATTTTTTTTTTCTCTCAGCCTCCCGGGAAGATTTTAAATGCTAAGCAAATCCAGCTGACGCACACAATTATGTTTTTTAAGGTCTAAATGGCTTTCTAAAAAGCCCCCCCCCCCTAAAAAAAAATGGCCTTGGGGTTGTGACTGTTGTGACAACGAGGCACAGTGCACGGAAGCTGTAGGTTGTCATGGCAATGATGTCACTGTGCACTAGTTGTTACCCGGGCAACCGAGTCTTGACCACAGAGCCGCTTACAATGGCCCGAAATTTGGCTAAGCACGAAGGGTCTGTCTCGCTCAGACACATTGTCTGTAGAATTTTGCAGTTGAGACAATCATTTAATTGATGCACGGTTTGTTGTGTATGTGCATGTATGAAAATCATACAGCCATGTAATTGCATATGTTCATAGTGTTGACACTGTGGTGTGCGCATGGGACTTATTCAACTGAGCAAGGTTTTTTATGCTAAAAGCAAACACTAACGCTCCTATTGCAGGCTGCTTTGTACTATGGAATGAGTACCTCTGTATAATTGTGAAACTGCTTTTTAGCCCCATTTTCAAACGATGAGGCTTTTAACCACTATTCCATTTGCAAAGTAAATTGAGTCCTGCAAGCGGATTCAATTTTTACGGGATATAATTACATGTACAGTCTCTGCCCAATGTATCAATGGGTACATGCCCATTATAGGATTGTACACATTACTGCATTAACTTTTAGATATATACAGGTAGCAGTTGGTTGCATGGTAATACTTTACACATAGGCATAGGCCCAAAATGTAGCCCAGTTTTCTGATTACATAATGCCCACCCTGATATATGTCAGTGTACACCGTACCAAACCTGCAATGAGACTAGTTAATACCACAGAATAAACTCAATGGAGTGACCAGTACCAATCAGTGTACATTTATATAGCATGCATAAACAGATGCATGTAGTTGTAGGAATTCAGGAAGACTGTCATTCGCACTGACGTGCGTTTCGAATCTTTCATCGAGCTTCTCCGATGCTCACTGATATTTTTTGTCATCTCTACCAAAGATACATGTATGTCAAGATGGCCGCTAGTGTAATTGATGAATAGTTACGGATAACACTTGAAAACTAACATGTACATCTACCAGTACCATTAGGAAGAGTGAGTTACAAGCATCTATGCCTACAAGTTCCTCAATAGCAGCATTATGCATCATATGGGGTCTTGTTCCTACAAAGGCATACACTCTTCCTAACTGGTTAGTCTGTTCTCCTCAAGTGTCTTTCTGTTTTCTAGATTTTAGTCTTCATCAAGCATGTAGAATGGTCAGGAAATGCTTGAGAGGACATCATTACGGAATGATTTAAAAAAAAAAAACATTAAACAAAAGCCTTCTAAATATTATGCAATTTATAAGAGGACGAAGATCTCTACTACTGTAATTGTTGGTTTATCTACACAAATAGAATGTGAATTTATTTTGTATTTATCAGTTGACTGATTGGTTGGTTGGTTGGTTGATTGATTGGTTGTTTGATTGGTTGATTGATTGATTGATTGTCTGATTGACTAATTGTTCCATTGGTCCATTGATTGTATATTTTTGGGGGAGCAGGATCTGTGATTGTAACAAAAATGTGTTTGCTTTCAATACTTTGTTGTTCCCCTTCTGTGAGCAATTTTTTGTGATTGGTGTTAATATTTGGACATTCTATTTGCATATCAAAGGAGAGGTCGCATGCATAATTTATGAGGTCGATCACTCCTCCATCATGTCAGCTGTCACTGTTCCCAGGGATACACAAGGGCTCCATTCCCACTTCACACATATTTGCATAACAAAGAAGAGGTAACATGCATAATTCATGAGGTCGATCGCTCCTCCATCATGTCAGCTGTCACTATTCCCAGGGATACACAAGGGCTCGATTCCCACTTCACACATACAATTATTTGCATAACAAAGGAGAGGTCACATGCATAATTCATGAGGTTGATCACTCTATCAAGTCAGCTGTCACTTTTCCCATGGATACTCAAGGCTCCCCGAATCCCATTTTTTGCATAACAAAGGGGAGGTGAAGGGTCACATGCATAATCACCATGGGATGTCAACGGCATCTTACCCTTAACTTTCCATGTGGATTAAAAAAAATAATTTACAACCACTTTATTGTGACGTAATATTATTTTGTTTTTTGTTCTTTCAAATGTGTCTCTATGATGATTATTCAACTGTTAGGGAAATATTGTTTGTGTGTACATGGATGTGCATTATTTGACTGAATAAAGACATTCTAATTCCTATGCTGTGAAAAGCACCCACCTATTGTCTTGTGTATCATTCATTGTTTTGTCAAACCTGAAGTAGAAAAAAAAAGCGACGGGAAAAAAAATAGATTTTTTACAACATTTTGTGAGATTTATCAGTTCAAGAGTAAACGATTGTGGGCAATATTCTCGTTTTGTGTGACGGCGATGAAGCCTAACACCGAGGCAAATTGGGGGTCTGGATTAAAGGACCAATGAAAACAAGGTATTACAGAAAATTGCTACATGAAGTGTGATGTAGAGTACATCGGACTTTCCGTTGTGATTTTAACTCCCATATCTCCTGAGGTAATAATCCTTAAGAAAAACACGATGGTGTGAACGTACTTCCCCATTTTCACTTGCGTAAAAAAACGGGAGCATGGTTCGACCGTACAAATTGCTCAATGAAGTATCGATAGATTACCCCTACAGTGTGTACAACACACATCACAGATCATGGGATTTTTTGTTATAATTTGGTGGTCTCATTTTGGCAATGTCCAATGAGAGGACATTTTGGGCGCTCCCAATTGACCACGCCCTCAACGTGTTCATTTTAACGTTTGGAGGTGGCCGACCGGGTACCTACTAACATTTAATTATCACATATGCACTGGGCACTAGACTTTATTTGAAGCTGACAAGTTACTCATTGCTCGTGGAATAATTCATGATGCATAATAAATCATCAAATTGTAAATTAATCAAATTGAATGTACATTTAGATACAGTTTTAAATGATACAACATTTAAGGAGGCAGCATAAATATACAATTTTGAACTGATTGATTTTAGACTGACACGAGGAAAGACTATCAAAGCTGTCCGCACGTATCGTGGAAAGTAAATCTTTACTCCTAGGACAACAACAAGGTTTGGTCAACTGAGGGCGCCATTCACTTTGACCGTAGAGCTGGCTTGAGCTAGCCGCAGAGTTAGGCTGACAATGGCTACAACTTAAAAGTACGCACGAATCAACGGGAATCGTCCACGAGCGGCTACAGCCAGTTCCCATAGGACTACGTGTTACTTGCAGCCGCAGCCAATATTCCCTACATTATTAAATGTAAACTCGGATTACTTTGCCGCGACAAATCAAAATGGCGACGTCCCAGGGAGACTCCCCGTCCGTGTACCAGCCCAACCCAGAGATCCAGAATGGAGCTCACGTCAGCAGCATGGAGCAGTACCGAGCCATGCACCGGCAGTCCATCGAACAGCCCGAGAAGTTCTGGGGACAGATCGCCCAGCAGTTCCACTTCGAGAAGCCACCTACCCAGGGCAAGTTCCTGGAGTACAACTTCAACGTGGACGACGGGCCGGTGTTTATCAAGTGGATGCAGGGTGCTACCACCAATGTCTGCTACAACGTCCTGGATAGGCACGTCAAGGACGGCAAAGGTGACAGGATCGCCTTCTACTGGTAGGTTCCCTCCCCTGCTAGGGAAGAAAGTGTAGTCTATTGCAGTAATAAAAGCAGAACTGCAACCTAGTTGCGTTAACCATTATTAATATTATACCCGTATTTACTATTTTATTTAGTCCCACTTACTGGGCCGCTCTGTACATGTACTACTAGTACTACTACTAGTACTACTACTAGTAACTAGTTAGTACTAATCAGTAGTAGTACTAGTAGTACTAGTAGTAGTACTAGTAGTACTAGTAGTAGTACTAAATGTAGTTGGAGTAGGACTAGGAGCTCCTCTGAAACGATTTGTGTGTTGATCTGTCGCACAGACATTCTCAACAGATGGCCTTAAAAGTGCCTGAAATCGCATTAAAACTTTCCATAAAAGCACCTGCCGGATTCTACACCTGTCAAGACGAACAAGTGGTATTTCAGCGGTACTTACGATTCATGTTTGGATTGCAATTCCGACCCCAAAAAACAAAAAAAATCCTCCCGAAGGGGAGGATGAGGGTTACGGTTACTGCAACTACCTTTAAGCCTTTATATGAAGGATTGTGGAGGAATGAGGAAGGTAGCTAAGTTTACACTGTCCAGGATTGTGGAGGATTCCAAGTAAACAGTACTTGAATTGTGAAGTACTTGTTATTTCAAAACCTGGGAGTGCTTGCAGAAAATCATCAGGGGGCCTATGTACATTAGGCTTGGGCGGTATTGGAACAATCAAAATCAAAGAAAGAAACCTCGCCCAAGCCTATCCTACATGTACATTATCTAGCAGAGCTGCTTTCATGCTTATTTACAAAAGCACAAAAAAACCTCATGATTCATTCATTTCATTGGACGAGCTTGCCAACCAACACATCACTTTTGTTTTGTGCTTAGAAACGATTGACTGCACGTCGCAATGTGGCGCGTAAGCCTGTTAACATCAAAACTTATCATGCTTAACAGATTCCATGCTTAAATGCCTCCATGACATAAGTGACCCTGGGATACAGTGAACTGTACACCACTTTCATGCATCATTCAGTCTATACAGGATTCAGGGGACGACCAGTCACCTTGGCCCAATCGTCCTTCAGTACAGCACTGTACTTATAAATTGTATGCAAGTCTTTCTTCATTATGATATTAAAGCAGGATAAGTAACCAATTATTTAGCCTTCTTAAAATTTAGTGGGCCTGAAACAGAGGAACAGAACAGAGGACAGAGAGTCCTTTGTTTCTCATCCGTGTCCTATTCACTCCCCCCCCCTTCCTCCGTGTACATGTATCTGTTTTGGGAAAAACTGACTGGGAACTTTTGAACAAATTGAAAGAAATTGAGGCCTTTCCAAATAGTCATCTAGTCTTTGCCAGGGTGGTCTGGCGGTAGTAGTCAGGGGTGCATACATGTCATTTAGCAAATTTTCCAATCCCAAGATTCTGAGGGGATCGGAGTTAAACAACCTTTTTTTTTGAATAGTCAGGCCATTGGATGGAGAGTTTTTTGAGATGTGCCACTGCCGTGCCATTTGATATTGTGACGAGGATACGTGGACAAATTGGCCCAATAGCCAAACCTGTTCATGCACATCAAATGCCATTACTGCTAATAATTGTAATACTAATAGCTCTCAGCCCGTCTGCTCACACGAGCGGTTTTGAACACGGTTGTCGTGGTTGTATAAAATGTACATGTAGTTAGCCACAATGTTAGCCACAATTAGTGGGATGTGTGTTACTACATTGTGGTATTCATGCTTGTGGTATGTGGTATACTAATGGTTAATTATCAATATTTGGAGAGCTTGATGTTTGTCACATTTCGATCGACAGGGAGAGTAACAGTATTTTCTGTTGGTGAGGATGGGGCTGCTGTTTTTTTTTACATGTAGCTCAGGACTGTGTCAAGGGGTCTGTCCTTGTTAGGTAACAGGGACATGGATGACAGACAGAGGACAAAGGGGATAGCTGGTAGGGTGAGGTCAAAGGGAAGGGAAGGAGTTTGGGTTGGGATTAGGTAGTGGAAGGGGGAAACATCAAAGGGAAAAGGGTTAGAGAAATATGACCAAAGCCTAAGCCCCAGCCTAAGGCTAAGCCTTCATGTCGTAAACGGCCATAATGTCACTTCAAAGTGTCACAGGTTTCCAACAACATCCAAACCTTCATATCTTATACAGTGTATACGGTACAGTGAGGATATTTCCCTTTAGCTACGATTTTAGAGCTAAAAGTACCTGAACCGGTTATCTTGTGCAACAAAATTTCACACCTGTGATTGATAATGTGCAATGAAAATCAATAATTATTTACATACATGTACATTGTACACCTGTATATGTACATGTACATGTACATGTACGTATAGTGTAGCCTATGTGTCTGAGTACCAAGTTCCACGTGATCTGCGATCAGTGTATGAATGCTATGGTGCATTTACATGTACATGTACATGTACATGTACAGTACATGAATGTGTGACCACTGACCAGCACATTGGTACACGTATACGTACATGTAGCTGACTGCTATTATATCTGATAAAGAGACATTATTGGATTGGTACTTTAACATTACTGTACCGGTATTGGGAAATCTCTACAGAACGCCAGTCAAGAAGCTGGTACCCTGCACCTTAATTACTGCATGATCCCTCCGCTTTCTGACATTGCACAATTCCTGTTTGTGTTGCCAATTGCCACAACTGGCCCTATTGACAACAAAAATAATTATGATGGATTCTGTAGTCTGCAGAGATCAATGAGCATTAGGCCTATTGACTAAGAAATTAAATGTGCTACATTACAGACTTTGCAGTTTGCAGTACATGTCCATGTACAAGTGTACATGGTGTCACCGCAAACTTGTACATGATAGAAAATAATACAAATTCATTGAATTGTGAAGATCATATACACAATGTACAGCATAGTGTTAATTGCTCATAGGCCAGTAGGAGGATATACATGTACATGTACATGTAGGATGCCTTCTGCTTATTTCGTTGCTCAAACATTGATTTTGGTTTCCATGGGAGGAAGCATTTGGTTGCATTGATTGAAAATGGTTTACCACCAGCACCATCATCTGTAGGTTTGGCACAAGACCTACTTGTATCTGAAGCTAGCTGGAGATCCAAGTGACAGGTGTTGGGGTGGGGGTGGGGGTGAGGGGTGGGGAGGTTGAGGGGTGGGGGACAAGCCGGGAAAGGCTCAGGGAGAGGGGAGAACCCAAGGGTGCAATTCGTTGAATTTATTTGTGCCGATCGGCCGATGTTGGTTGTCAGCGAGAAATTGATTTTTTTTGTCGCGTGTGACTGCTCGTTATCGTTGTAAGAGGAGATGAAGATGAAGGGGGGGGGGGCGAGAGAGTAGGGGGAGGTTGCCAAGGTATCGAGAGTCAGAATTACAATGAAAATATAAACACCACTTGACCATGGTTAAGGATAAAACTCGGGTTTGCAAAGAAATTGTCTGGTACATACATGTACAAAACAATTTCTAAACACAACAAAAAGTGTGTAGTAAAGAATACAAAATTTAAAATGTTAGGCCTACATGTCAGACAAAACCGTGTCTATTTGTCGGACCTTAAATCGCTTGTTGTGATTGGTCAATTTGTCAAGGGGCGTGGCCTACTGGATCAGTGTATTAAAACGTCAGTATCTTTTGTTTAAATGTATTATACGTAGCTCTAATTTCCAGAATTATTGGTTGATAATGATATTGCTTTGTTAGTGTCCATATTTCCCTATTTGCTGATTGGAAACTTGATTTTCAATCTAGAACTTGAAATACATGTAAAAATGTCAAGGGAATTTTGGTGGTGCAAATCCCCGATCATGATTTGACCCCATGTGTCTCGTATTTGCCTCAGTTGCTTATTCACCACCATCTTTGATTTTTTTTTTGGTCTTTTTTTCCGGTTAATTTCAGGGAAGGAAATGATCCTAACGATAGTTCCACCATCACCTATGGACAACTTCTTAAGGAGGTCTGCAAATTTGCCAATGTGCTCAAGAAACTTGGTGAGTTTATTTGAAAGAAAAAAAAATTATGCAAAATCGCCCAAAACAAAACAAGGCTGAAAAGCCCCTCTAGGTTAAGGGCTAGAGAAAGGAGATAGAGAGGGACTCAGGAAGGCTGGAGATAGGAATTGACATTCCTTTTAAAAAGGGTAAGATTGTAGGCCGTGGAAAGCAAGAACCAGGTAGAGGCAGAATGAGGGAAGAAGCTGTTCTGATACCTCAGTCTCTTATACACCTTGGTCTATGTGGTTAGATATGAAAAATGGGAAAAAAAACACCCCAAAAAGGGGGGAAAAATAAGGGCATTTACGAAATGAAGGCTAAGGCTCGGACTCAGGCTTCATCCCCGTTTGAAAAAAAGCCTGAAAATCCAGGTTGTGGTGTGTTTCCGAATTTGAAGGTTTGTTGGCTTGATAGGTACAGGCTATTCACCAAGAAACTGGGGCCAAACGCTTGTTTTTAGATGCCTGTGATATTACAACGAGTAAGAAAAATATGACCGAAGCCTAAGCCCAGGCCTAGGCCTTCGTTTAATAGATTTTATTTTTATTTTTATTATATTTTCGAGGTCCTTTCTCAGAGGCAGATTCTGTTGAGTGAAAGCAATTTCAATGACCAAAATAAAAATCTAGAAATATGCAGAGGGTCAGATGTTTTCCAACGCAAAAATCTTTTTGGCATTTAAATTAATTTTTTTTGAATTCAAGTCAGTAAGTACAGTAGTCAACAACATTTCTGTTTTTCAAAGAAATGAGATTTTAAAAATGATATAAAAATGACATAATAGGCCTATTACATGATATGGTATATTGTATGAATGGTAACTTAGACACATTTTAGAGTACTATACAAATGTTAAAAACTGCTTACTGACTGAAGTATTAAACCATAATAGCTCTCATAGATTTAGAATACAGGTAGTTGACGATATGATCCTAGCAGGACCTTTCTCTTTGAGATACATGTACATGTAACTGGTTGGAGTTTGTTTTTCTCATCTGAAATTTGACGTGAACTGCAGGTGCCAAAAAGGGGGACTGCGTCGCCATCTACATGCCCATGATTTACGAGCTGGTCATCGCTATGCTGGCCTGCGCCCGACTTGGAATAATGCACTCCATCGTGGTATGTATGCCAGCATTGACAACCTCCCACCCCCCTCCACAGGCTCGTGCCCAATTAAGAATTACAACCCATTTGGAGAGTCTCTGCTATGAATATCACAGTCAAGCTCATTTTCTGCTGTCATCTACCGGTAGGGATCTGAAGTGCACAAACATTATTGGCAAGCTTCTTTTTCTTAGTAGTGGTGTCAGTAATTGGTAATCTTTTTTACCTTGCAAAAAATATCCTCATAAAAATGAGGTCGCTATTGTAAGGTCACGTCAGGAACCCCCAGTTAAAGAAAAACATAAGAAAAACATTAAACTTTCAAAACAAACTGCAAATTGCAAATTAATCCCTCTGGAATAGGTTGGATGAAAAACTCCTCCACTAAATTTTTATAAAATATACATTTTGGCAGTAGATCACCAGGTTTAGGGGTAGTTCTGCAGGAAAAAACTGAACTTTTCAGAAACTTTCGTACACAACCAATTGGCTTTCTGTTGCATGATCCTGTGATGACATCACAAATTTGCTCATGAAAATTTAAATTCTCATTAGCATAAAAACTGAAAACTTGCAAATACATGTACATACCGTACACCCAAGAACGAGTGTGAAAAACAGTTTGATTGTTACAAACATTGCAAAACAGTTCTATAGCATGGATTTAAGTCATTGTACATGTAAGTGATAACATGTCTATTGTAGCAGCCCTTTGATTTTGTTATTGATTTTTACAATTCTTTGATTATTAATTCAGTTGTTTCATTATTTTTTCTGATCTGTTTTTAGTTTGGCGGCTTCTCTGCAGACTCCCTCGCTGAACGCATGATGGATGCTCAGTCCACTATTCTCGTTACGGCCGGTACGTGCATGCTTCTGCTGGGTACCGGTCACACGGACATGCATCCTTTGCACTCTGCTCTCTTTGTAGGGTACCAGTTGCACATATTTTGTATTCATTATGGCTGGTTATCTGCCATTTAGGGTACCAGTTGCACATATTCTTTCTTTTCATTATGGCTGGTAAACTGCCATACAGGGTACCAGTTGCACAGATTCTTTCTTTTCATTATTGCTGGTAAACTGCCATGCAGGGTACCAGTTGCACAGATTCTTTCTTCTCATTCTGGCTGGTAAACTGCCATACAGGGTACCAGTTGCACATATTCTTTCTTTTCATTATGGCTGGTAAACTGCCATGCAGGGTACCAGTTGCACAGATTCTTTCTTTTCATTATGGCTGGTAAACTGCCATGCAGGGTACCAGTTGCACAGATTCTTTCTTTTCATTATGGCTGGTAATCTGCCATGCAGGGTACCAGTTGCACATATTCTTTCTTTTCATTATGGCTGGTAAACTGCCATGCAGGGTACCAGTTGCACAGATTCTTTCTTTTTATTATGGCTGGTAATCTGCCATGCAGGGTACCAGTTGCACAGATTCTTTCTTTTCATTATGGCTGGTAAACTGCCATGAAGGGTACCAGTTGCACAGATTCTTTCTTTTCATTATGGCTGGTAATCTGCCATGCAGGGTACCAGTTGCACATATTCTTTCTTTTCATTATGGCTGGTAAACTGCCATGCAGGGTACCAGTTGCACAGATTCTTTCTTTTCATTATGGCTGGTAATCTGCCATGCAGGGTACCAGTTGCCTTTATGCATTCACATACATGTACATTGTACACTGTATGTAGGGCACCAGTTGTTTTATATGTTCATTTCGTAGTATGGCTGTATAGATCTGCTTTCTGCAAATGCCGTGTAGTTTACAAATAGATGTTTGGTTTTTAGATTTTTCTCGCTTGCATTGCACTTAACAGATGGAGTTTACCGGGGAACCAAGTTGGTGAATTTGAAGAAAATCTCAGACGATGCCATCAGCATTTGCAAGGAAAGGTAAGTGAAGTGGCTCTGTGGAAAAAAGTCCTTGGTTATTTTACTCTCAGTTGGCTGCAAAAAATTTGCCTCCAAGCGACCTTTTTTTTAAAATAAAAAATTATTAAAAAGTGTATTTGGCTAAAAAGCTTGTCCATTACATATAAATACATGTAGAATTTCCAGCCCCCATGTATTAAAGACTACCAAAAGCCTATGGTAGGTGAGATACTGTGAGAATGATATACGTGCACCGGCATTTTTTCATTATTAACTGTCGCCACGCAGGCTGCATGAAACTCCTCTTCCGCTCCTACCATCCCCCCCACCCCCCCCCCCCCCCCCCGCCTGCTGTCAAAGCAATAAAAAGGCTGTGCCGAGGCAGAGACACTCGCCCCATTGCCATGACAACCAGTCGCGTGGTGGATTAATCAGATGATCAGGAGCCGATACAGTGTGCTAATGGTCACCCATAAATGATGAAACGTGAGAAGTACAGAAAAAAACCAATAGCCATTGATACATGTGTGAGTGACAGTGCTTCTGTCTACAATGTTTCATTAATTCCATTTCTGTTCTGTCCTGACAGCCAAAAAATAGGTTTTAGTGGAAACAAAAAGGCAACGAAATAGGGAGAAAAGAGGATTGTGCGACATTTGTCCTTGGAATGTTTACTCTTCACTTCATTAACCTGATTAAAGGAAAGGGTTTTCAAGGCGTTTCCTACATCATCATAAACTTGTTGGTAATCATTGTACTCTGCAAATAAAGTGTTGTTTCCCTCTGAAAAGGCACTTTTATTCTGATAATTCAACATAGCAGAATGACATGTTAACTTGTTCCATGCTACTGCTCATATTATGCCCAATACCCTAACAGACAATGACAGCATAGATATGACATGATGTCCAGGAGAATGTGATTCAATTAGGTTTTGCCCTGCTCAACGTGATAAACACTGAAAACGTGTTTATCACGTCGAGCAGGGCAAAAACCTCTTTGATATAAAGGCCCAATACAACAGTCATGATAACATTTTCGTGTTGAGATCTTACGGTCTGGGATGCTGTATTTATTGAGAAATCTTCACTCAAACATCGACACATTTTATTTCTCATGAGTAATACTAATAAACTATTTTTTACACTACAGAATGGTGCGTAATTCTGCGTATACCGTGACGTTGTTTTTTGTGTGCATTTGTCTACTTTCTCAGATTACCATTTGAGCTAAAACCTTTGCAGGATTTCTGTTTTGGAATGTTTAACATGCTTATGGTTTAACACACAAACTGTGGCAATCTTTTGACCTTTACCAATGCTGTATAGAGCCTTTAAGACAATGACAGTTAGATTTATTTCATCATTGCTCGGCAGAATTTAATTCAAGGAGCAGGGCATGCCTGTTATAAATATATACGTTTTTGACCGACTTCCAAACATTTGATAATCTGTTACCATGCTGTATACATTGTTTGTTTTACCGGTAATTCCATTTCCACACATACAAGGATTTGGTTTTTCTTTTAAATTAATACCTTCCCGGCAGTTTTTCCATGAAATATAGAAGAAATCATCTCTAAAACCAATAATTTGTTTCTCCTTCTAGCAAGCAGCTTGAGAATCATTGAGCTGAAAATAATTATAACAATTTCAGAGCTTTTCCTTTTCAAAATTGTTCCACGGTTCCCTGTCAGTTTTTCTTTTTATTATTATTTGGACCTGAAATTGAAACCACTTTTGCATGAACTGCCTTAGCCGGGATTACAACAATTGGTTGGCTGCATCTGAATGAAAATTAGGGCGTGATCTCTAGAAATACATGGCAAAGACTAGTTGACTAAGGTCTCCTGTTCAAGCATGTCAAGTCTTGGTCCAGTGAAAATTTTGTTTGCTTCAACATTGTCAAAAGGCAGTCAAATGTCTGTTGCCTTATATTTTCTCCTCAAATTTTCTTTTTCGGCATTTCAATTTTGTATTTGCGAGGAACCGTTTGGTTTTTCATCAGCAGCCCCCCCAAAAACAAAACGCTACCAAATGTCTTCTTTGCCATGAAAATTTAGTTGGTAGCTTCCAATTTTGCTAGTGTCAAACATTTATGGCCATGACCCAGTGTTTACTTGGCAAATACCTATTGTCTGGATATAACATCATGTTTGCATCGAGGAGAATGTAAATTCAATGAGGGTTTGCCCTGCTTGACGTGATAAACACCGAGTTCTCAATGCTTTGCCCGATGCCCGATGAAAACATTTCAGGTAGCTCGGGGCGGGATTCAAACCTGCGACTTATGCTCATGTTATATCTATGATCGCAACGCGATACCCGCCACTATACAATATTCTAATTCACCACATGAACTCAACCAGCTCGGTGGTCAAGTGGTTAAGACGTCTGCACTCTGCACTAGAAAGCGGGAGTCGCGGGTTCGAATCCCGCCCGAGCTGCCTGAAATTTTGTCATCCAGCATCAGGCAAAGCACTCATTGCGTCAAGCAGGGCAAACCCTTATTGAAGGACCTATTGTCTGCTTGACAATTAGCCAGGGATTGCTCCACATACAAAAGTGCATGTATATATATCGATGGCTGATAAAATGCCAATACACAGTGGTAAAGTACTGATATGCACACAGCCACACATACAAATGCCTGC
The DNA here is from genome assembly GCA_949987565.1 of Luidia sarsii. Lineage (NCBI taxonomy): Eukaryota > Metazoa > Echinodermata > Asteroidea > Paxillosida > Luidiidae > Luidia > Luidia sarsii. The sequence continues at coordinate 2,508,436 of OX465119.1, read as the reverse complement.
ATGCAACTTAAAGGACCAATATTGGACTAATTTTGTCATTTTTTTTCTTTTCACTTTTCATCTACTTAATGTTATTGAACTACACTGCACTGTAGGTCCGAATCCTAACTCCTTGGGATATCAAAACAGTTTTTGTAACTCAAAGGTTCAAGTAATATGAGTTTGATGTCTATCAATAAATCTATTTATTTCTTAAATGACCACCCTCATTCATTTTTACAGTAAGTACACCCTGTAACCAAAAAATAGATCTGTCTCTAGAGTTACTTACACTTTACATATATTTGCTTTAAGCATAGCTCATACACAGTTTAATAGCACAAGTTTAAAACCATTCCAACCACATGTACATGTATGCATGGTACTGTACTTCTAATATTAGAAGTTTAGCTCCTGTGTCAAGGGGTCTGTCCTTATTAGGCCTCGCTCCCGGGCGTTGGTTTCAGAGTTCGACCGAGATGAAGGCAGCTTTGCCCCTCCTGCGCTTGGCCCGCTGGGAAGTGACGGTGTTCTGCTTGGTGTTGAGCTCTTGCGGGGCCACTGCGGCGTCGCAGCAGCCGAAGTAGGTAGCCAGCAGCCGCCGTGCGGCCCGCCGGAAAGACTGGTTGAAGAAGCAGTAGACAAAGACGTTGAAGAAGCTGTTGCTGACCGCGAAGCCCTTGGCCGTGAAGAGGAGCCAGTCGGCCTGGCGCCGGCCCGTCACCGCGGTGATGATGCGCACGACGCGCAGCGGCGTCCAGCAGATGGCGAAAAGGACGGTGACCGCCAGGAAGGCCCGCAGCGCCTTGTTGTCCAGGAAGCGGTTCTGGCCGCTCTCCTCCTCCTCCGCTCCGGCCACCGCTGCCGGCCGACTCTTGCTGAGCATGGCCAGGTGGCTCCGACTGAGCTGGATCAGGCGGAGGTAGATGAAGGTGAGGACGACCAGCGGGAGGATGACCAGGCAGAGGAGGACCAGGACCTCGTAGGGCCAGCCGTTGAAGCCCACGTCGCAGATGAGCACGGCCTGGGCGTGCACCTCGGTCTCCTTGAAGATGGTCATGACCACCTGGAGTACGATGGTGATCAGGGAGGCGGTTGCCACGAAGCCGATGACGCGACTCCGGGCGCAGATGGTGGGGAAGCGGAAGGGCATGGTGACGGCGATGTAGCGCTCGGCGTTCATGCCCACGATGAGCACGATGGACATGCAGCAGCAGGTGGCGTCCACCGTGCCGTTGACTGAGCAGTAGAGCTCGCCAAAGGGCCAGCGGTCGAAGGCGGAGGCCAGCACGTTGGGCAGGGACATGAGGCCGGTCAGCATGTCGTACATGGCCAGCGAGATCATCAGCACCTTGGTGCTGTCTGCCAGCTCCGGCATGCTGCGGGTGACAGCGATGGACAGGGCGTTACCGCCGATGATCACTACCACCACCACCGCCACGAAGCAGGTGCGCAGGGCGACCAGGAACAGCGACAGTGGCTCTTCCTCCACGGCCGTGCCGTTCGTGGGGAATTCGCTTGCGATTACCGCCATTTGCTTATCACGTCATCCGGTCATCTGTCATGCTCCAGCCTTCCTGAAACTGCCGCATGCATTTGTTTTTTTCTGCTCGAGAACAAAGCCCCCTTTTCAAGAATAGATTTTTATTTATTTTTTTCGCAAACAGTTGTTGACAACAAAGCTCTACAAATGGTTGTAGGATTGGGAATGCACAGAATCCTCGCACAGATGTCAGTGGTTCATCCAGAAGGTCGTAAGATCGCAACGCGCCAAACCACTACGAATCCTCTCACAGACGTCTCATCCGAAAACTTTCGGTCTCTATCCTCCGAAATCCGCTCGGAATTCATCCAGAAGAAATTTGTGGCCAGTTTTTTTAACCTGACAAACGGTCACACCACCATGTCCGTTTTTCAACTTTCCCAGGAAGACCTCGACAACCAGTCTGCCTGTCTCCTCTTGAAGACAGAAATTTCTTTTAAAAGATATCGTTTGGAGCCAAGTTCCCCTTATCAATTTCAATATCTGATCACATGGTTCCTCATTGTATCAGCAGACAATCCGTCAAAACATCCAGAACGAAAAATGCTTTAGCTGCAAAAGTGTTTCCTTTTACCGTCTTGAGAAGACAACTTTCCTATAAAAGCACAGACCAGATGAGCTTCGTCAATTTCTTTTTCTGTTTTGTTCTTGGTGTGGCTGTGTGTAATCCTACTCGTCGGCACCAGTCTTTGGTTTAAGCGTCAGTCGTACGAGAGACAGCCGACGTTAAATGAGCGTACAAGCGTTGGCTGTTCATCCTGAGTTGATACGCTGCTTTTCGTTTGATTTCTCTCACTCTATCTCGCTTCATTGTTCCCGCCCTCTGTTCCTCCCTTCCTCCCCCAACACGCCCCCCCCCCCCCCCCCGCCTCTACCCCCCCCCCCCAACCCCCGCGCCCTTTTGTGTGTTGCCGGGGGAGCATGGTATTTACCGTTGTGGCTGCAGCGGCAATTAAATCCTAATAGGGCAGATGCACTGGAGTGGAAATAGGTTGCCATGGCAAAGCAGTCATGCATCAGACTACTATCTTCATCAGCCTTGCAACGACCAATGAGACGACACTGCTGGTCGGAAGCACAGAGGCAGTGACAATACAAAATATATATAAAACAAATTAGCAGTCGTTTTTTTTTTATTCCCTCATTCTGTTCCCTCGTGAAAAAAAACCCTCAAGGTCAAAAAAACATGTTACTGACTCAAATGATCAATGTGCAAATCCCCCCCCCCAAAAAAAATGTAGATCGCCTGACATTTTTTGATCTTAGCAGGACCTTTCTCAAAGACTTTTCTGAGGAGCGCAACGTTAGGAGAGAAATGTTAGGAGCAAAGCATTGGCCCTCGACATTTGATGAACAAACAGATTCTCTTTACTCATTGGTTGAGTTCTGGCGGTCTGTTCTTCACACGCGAACCTTGTTCTCGCGCTTGAACCAACACGAACACGACCCAAGAACGTTGCACTCGGAACATCTGAGAATGCGTGCGCCTGAACTCGGCCATCAGTTTCTGAAGATGTTATGAAAAACATTAAGCATTGCAAATTTTTCTTTGAATGCGAGTCTTGCAGATTGACCCGACTTAGAAAAAAAATGTGTTCTTGGAATAAATTTGCTTGGTCAGGGGACTGTCTCTGTAGTTTGAAAAATTGGCAAAGAAAACTTTTGACTGGACTGGGACTTGAACCTGAGACCTCTAGATTTACGCACCAGTGCTCTTCCATCTGAGCTATCCAGCCCTTAGATGGCAGCCTTCCCAAATAGTCAATTAGTCTTTGCTTGGTTTGTTTGACCTGTCTCTGTAGTTGACAGACTGTGAGTTTGTGGACCGATCGGTCTCATAGCCTCAACATCCAAGAGAGGAATGGCCATCACCCTGCATGCTTGGTTCTGATGTGCTGATTGATAATTCTTCCTTTTGTATGCACTTTCCACCCTTGTAACCTTGGCTCCATTAATCCTCCCTCCTTTCATCCCTTCCCTACTCCTTGCCCTTGCCTCTGATCATGCCCTGGTCTCACCACCAGCTTTCCTCCTTTGTCCGTCTTCTGTCATCCATGTCTTATCGCTCCCCTTCCTGTTCGCCTTTGCCCGTGTTCTTCCTGCCATGGAGAAAAGCCAGTTTAGAATTAAACCATCACATCCCCCTTTTTTCCTTCTTTTTTTTTTTAAATAAAGATTTTCTATTTTTTTATTTTTTTCTATAAAGATGTTGTCCCATTTACCAAATAACCAAGTACAGATTGCTTGATTGAGAATTGAAGGTTTGCAAGGGGGGAAACACAATGTTGAATATTTGCGGGAAATCAAAGCATCTCTTGTGAGATGGAGAGTGGCTCAGAGAAGAGCCGGTAATCCGACGTTTCAGGTAGTGAGTACTCTGCCCGTTTCTCATTTATTGGTCGACAGCTTTTGAGCTGAAATTCACTCCTTTTTATGGAAAATGCTTAAATAGTTCCCTCAACTTAATGTCGAGTCTAGCAGATACCTGTACTCCTTTGGGAAATAATGAAAACAATTTCAGTAGAAGAAAAACATTGATGCAAACCTCCTCCCCCCCCCCCTTTAAAAATGCCCCGGGGGGCAAGGTTGTTGCCATGCCTCCCGGGGTTCATTTGCATACTGGGCTATACATATTCATGAGAGGGCAAGGTTGTTGTCCTGCCTCCCGGGGTTCATTTGCATACTGGGTTATACATATTCATGAGAGGGCAAATGTTCACCTTGACTACCATAAGACCTGTTGCGGACAACTCTTCAAGCAAAGGACATCGTATGTACATGTACACCGTATACTGAATTGTTATTTCTACATGTACATGTAGTTCTATTAAAATGTTTTCAGCCTTGAAATGGCAGTCTACCACCAATAGGGATGGAGGCTTATGCCTTGCTTCAGATTTGTCACCCCTCCCAGTTCTATTTGTCAGCCTTGGCTGGCAGTCTACCACCAATAGGGATGGAGGCTTATGCCTTGCTTCAGACTAGTCACCCCTCCCAGTTCTATTTGTCAGCCTTGGCTGGCAGTCTACCACCAATAGGGATGGAGGCTTATGCCTTGCTTCAGATTTGTCACCCCTCCCAGTTCTATTTGTCAGTCTTGGCTGGCAGTCTACCATCAATAGGGATGGAGGCTTATGCCTTGCTTTAGATTTGTCACCCCTCCCAGTTCTATTTGTCAGTCTTGGCTGGCAGTCTACCATCAATAGGGATGGAGGCTCATGCCTTGCTTCAGACTAGTCAACCCCTCCCAGTTCTATTTGTCAGCCTTGGCTGGCAGTCTACCACCAATAGGGATGGAGGCTTATGCCTTGCTTTAGATTTGTCACCCCTCCCAGTTCTATTTGTCAGCCTTGGCTGGCAGTCTACCACCAATAGGGATGGAGGCTTATGCCTTGCTTTAGATTTGTCACCCCTCCCAGTTCTATTTGTCAGCCTTGGCTGGCAGTCTACCACCAATAGGGATGGAGGCTCATGCCTTGCTTCAGACTAGTCAAACCCTCCCAGTTCTATTTGTCAGCCTTGGCTGACAGTCTACCATCAATAGGGATGGAGGCTTATGCCTTGCTTTAGATTTGTCACCCCTCCCAGTTCTATTTGTCAGTCTTGGCTGGCAGTCTACCATCAATAGGGATGGAGGCTTATGCCTTGCTTTAGATTTGTCACCCCTCCCAGTTCTATTTGTCAGTCTTGGCTGGCAGTCTACCATCAATAGGGATGGAGGCTCATGCCTTGCTTCAGACTAGTCAACCCCTCCCAGTTCTATTTGTCAGCCTTGGCTGGCAGTCTACCACCAATAGGGATGGAGGCTCATGCCTTGCTTCAGACTAGTCAACCCCTCCGAATTCTATTTGTCAGCCTTGGCTGGCAGTCTACCACCAATAGGGATGGAAGCTCATGCATTGCTTCAGACTAGTCACCCCTCCCAGTTCTACCTGTCAGCCATGGCTGGCAGTCTACCACCAATAGGGATAGAGGCTTGTGCCTTGCTTCAGACTAGTCAACCCCTCCCAGTTCTATTTGTCAGCCTTGGCTGGCAGTCTACCATCAATAAGGATGGAGGCTTATGCCTTGCTTTAGACTTGTCACCCCTCCCAGTTCTATTTGTCAGTCTTGGCTGGCAGTCTACCATCAATAGGGATGGAGGCTCATGCCTTGCTTTAGATTTGTCACCCCTCCCAGTTCTATTTGTCAGCCTTGGCTGGCAGTCTACCACCAATAGGGATGGAGGCTTATGCCTTGCTTCATACTAGTCACCCCTCCCAGTTCTATTTGTCAGTCTTGGCTGGCAGTCTACCATCAATAGGGATAGAGGCTCATGCCTTGCTTTAGATTTGTCACCCCTCCCAGTTCTATTTGTCAGTCTTGGCTGGCAGTCTACCATCAATAGGGATAGAGGCTCATGCCTTGCTTTAGATTTGTCACCCCTCCCAGTTCTATTTGTCAGCCTTGGCTGGCAGTCTACCACCAATAGGGACAGAGGCTTGTGCCTTGCTTCAGACTAGTCGACCCCTCCCAGTTCTATTTGTCAGCCTTGGCTGGCAGTCTACCACCAATAGGGACAGAGGCTTGTGCCTTGCTTCAGACTAGTCAACCCCTCCCCGTTCTATTTGTCAGCCTTGGCTGGCAGTCTACCACCAATAGGGATGGAGGCTCATGCCTTGCTTCAGACTAGTCAACCCCTCCTAATCCCAAACCTTGGCTGGCAGTCAACCACCAGTGGAATTTTGAAGTCATAAGATATCTGTACAGTGCGTACCGGTTGCTACCCATTTGCTGCCTGAAGTTAGGTGCTCCAGTTCCTCTGTTTGCCTGTCGTTTCTTTAAACCGCCCCCATGCAATTTCATGACCTTGGTCATACATTATACATGTAGAGCACGGATACAAAGCCCCTTTTAACCCAAAAGGTGTTCCCATAAGAATTGTGCGGGAGGTCAAATTACATATTGTAGGGGTGACTGCACTTCTTAAAAATGCAATACAAAACAAAACGGACCAAATGCCACCCCACCCCCAGAAAAAATTCCATTCAGATGCCATCGGGTTTTTTTCTCGACCATCTGTGTATTCGCTTTACCATAGCAACCAATCCTTCCTCGATCATGAAACACATCAGAGTATGATTTACTGGGTAATCATCGTGTGTCTTTTAAATGTTGCGGGGGTTGGGCAGAATTGTACTTTAGATGAGATGCGCTTTCCTGTAGGGAGATGGCCAAAAAAAGACGAGACAGATTATTAGAAAAGCATTGGAAAAACATAATTTTGTGTTAAAAACCGGGTTGTAATTTTTTTAAATTTGATGGAGTGTGTTTGTTTGTAATTGCAAGGTTTTTATTTGTCTGTTTAAAAAGAAGCAATTAAAAACTGGTAAGGAAACAAACAAACAAATAGACAATTTTGAAAAATTGGCAAAGAAAACTTTGACTGGACCGGGACTTGAACCCGAGACCTCTGGACTTACGTACCAGTGCTCTTCCATCTGAGCTATCCAGCCCTTAGATGGTGGCCTTCCCAAATAGTCAACTAGTCTTTGCCGGGATGGGGGCGCCAGTCAGAAACAATTCAACCATTAACTGCCGAATATCTCCAGGGATCACACCCCCGCTTTCATTCAGATACAAACAACTAAATAGACAGACAGACAGACAGACATACAGACAGACACAAATTAGGCAGTAGTATATTAACCCTAACTCGTGACCTGAATCCTACACAATCCTCCAATATTGTTGGATGTGCACTACCGCTTGAATCCTGCAAATCCTACACTCAGTTCTTCGGCAGTGTTATCTGACTCTTTGTGGCTCAGTATCATGACTGGCAATTTTTTGAATTAATTTATTTATTTCTAATTTTTATCCAGGGTAACCCACAAACACAAAGGTGGTCTTTCATAGAGCCCTGACTTACATGTACATGAATAAAAAAAATCACTGATACATGGTACATTCAAACAATAAAAAAAGTGTCAAAACTGATACAGTGACTCAAAAGCTTGATAAAAGATACTAAACGGTCACTCAAAACTGGTTCAAATCCCTGTCCAGAATCACCTTTTGAGGTATAAAGAATATCTTGCTTGAAGTGTAGATTCACCGGGGTGGAGCTGTCCACACTAAGTCAGAGAATTGGGTTCAAGTCCCTACTTCGTTGACCAAAAGAAAAAGAAACGTCTTTCTCGTCTGTGTTTTGCAGGGACTTTGCTGTGGAGACGGTGGTGGTCGTTCGTCATCTTGGGCCCGAAACGTCGATGGATGGAGAAATGAGCGAGGAGCAGCCCGCTAAGAGGCCGCCCGCTAAGAGGCCTTGCCTTAGTCTGACGGTATCTTGCCCACTGCTCCTCCTCTCCCCTTTCAGGTTGCAAGGACAACTTTTTTGAAAGCCCTACACCACTTGAGGGCCAGTCAGTTTCCCCCAAGTTGAGCTCAACCTTTTTTTTTCTCGGGCATTGGGCAAAGCACTGAACACTCAGTGATTATCACGTCGAGAAAGGGCAAAACATCATTGAAAATAAACAAGTAAGGTAAAACTTCTAGGAATTATTGGGGTGTACTCAAATGAGACGCAATTTTGCCTCTAGACAGAGTGACTTGTGAAAAAATATTATCCTGTGTAGAAAAAAGAAAAAAGAAAAAAAAGACAATGCCAGGTTTCGAAACTGGAACCCGGCTTTCTGGTGCATCTGTTTGTTAGCAAGGGAACACCTGATTGGTTAATTTGAGCACTGAGTCGGGACGAATTTGTGCTTTCCTGAACAGACGGGCTTCATGGAGGGCAGGGACCATTGGTGGCACGACATCATGGATGGCATTGCTGACCGATGTGACCCTGTCTGGCTGGAAGTGGAGGAGCCACTCTTCATGCTCTACACCAGGTGAGCCCTTTGTGCCTGTGGGATTCGGCTTGTTGCCACGGTAACAGCCGGGTCACCAACCTATTAAAGAGAATCGCTTCACCCAGGAGATTTTTTTTTTTTCAATTTTATGGCAAGACCTTTTTTTTATAATCATTTGATAAATGTCACGATTTTTTTTTTAACCCTGCCCACTAACACATTGATATTCATGTATGCACATAATCAATTGATTGTTCGTGTTTCCATGGCAGCGGCTCTACTGGCAAGCCCAAGGGCGTTGTTCACACACAGGCCGGGTACCTGCTGTATGCGGCCACCACCTTCAAGTACGTGTTTGACTACCACGATGGAGACATCTACTGGTGCACTGCCGACATCGGCTGGATCACTGGTCACTCCTACGTCGTCTATGGCCCTATGGCAAATGGTGCCACCAGCGTGATGGTATGTCTTACCATTTCTAAATTTGAAGAAAAAATCTCAAAATTTAGTGGGCCTGACGTTTCAATCCTAGCAGGACCTTTCTCAAAGGCTAGGCAGAGTGACAAGGACAAAACAGATGTACACCCTACCAGCTTTCCTCTTTGTCCTTTGTTTCTCATCCGTGTCATATTCACTCTCTTCCCCCTTCCTTCGTGTACATGTATCTGTTTTGTCCTTGTCACTCTGCCTTTGAGAAAGGTCCTGCTAGGATCGAAATGTCAGGCCGACTAAATTTTGAGATTTACATTCTGGTAATTTTAGTCAGTAAGCAGTTTTTTAAATTAAGTGGGCCTGACGTTTCGATCCTGGCAGGACCTTTCTCAAAGGCAGAGACAGGAAGCAGTTTGCAAGTTAGCAGTTTGCAAGATTTTTGTATATCACTTTGAAGAAAAAAACTCAAAAAGTCTTTGCTATTTTCAAAAATTACAACAATTTCACACTTTTTTTAAACAAAGTAAAGAAACTACCATCCTCCATGGTGCAAAATGATTTCCATTTGAACCAACTTCATCTCTTGATTCCTTTGGCTCTTGTTCACAGTTTGAAGGAGTTCCAACTTACCCAGACGCAAGTCGCTGCTGGCAAATCACGGACAAGTACAAGGTCAATCTCTTTTACACAGCACCCACACTCATACGGAGCCTCATGAAGTCGGGCGAGGAACCAGTGAAGAAGTAAGCGGCGCCCTCTGTTCTTACCAGTAGAGAGACACTTGTCTTCTCACAGATGCTGTCTCTGACTCTGCCTTTGCCTGTACCTCTGCCTCTGCCTCTGCCTCTGCCTCTGCCTCTGCCTCTGCCTCTGCCTCTGCCTCTGACTCTGACTCTGCCTCTGCCTCTGCCTCTGCCTCTTCTCTGTCTCGGCCTCTGTCTCTGTCTCTGTCTCTGTCTCTGCCTCTGCCTCTTCTCTGCCTCTTCTCTGCCTCTGTCTCTGCCTCTGCCTCTGCCTCTGCATCTGCCTCTGCCTCTGCCTCTGCCTCTGCCTCTGCCTCTGTCTCTGTCTCTGCCTCTGCCTGTGCCTCTGTCTCTGCCTCTGCCTCTGCCTCTGCCTCTGCCTCTGTCTCTGCCTCTGCCTCTGCCTCTGTCTCTGCCTCTGTCTCTGCCTCTGTCTCTGCCTCTGCCTCTGCCTCTGCATCTGCCTCTGCCTCTGCCTCTGCCTCTGCCTCTGCCTCTGTCTCTGTCTCTGCCTCTGCCTGTGCCTCTGTCTCTGCCTCTGCCTCTGCCTCTGCCTCTGCCCCTGCCCCTGCCCTATCTCTGCCTCTGCCCCTGCCCCTATCTCTGCCTCTTCCCCTGCCCTATCTCTGCCTTTGCCCCTGCCCCTATCTCTGCCTCTTCCCCTGCCCCTATCTCTGCCTCTGCCCCTGCCCCTATCTCTGCCTCTGCCCCTGCCCCTATCTCTGCCTCTTCCCCTGCCCCTATCTCTGCCTCTGCCCCTGCCTCTGCCCCTGCCCCTATCTCTGCCTCTGCCCCTGCCCCTGCCTCTGCCCCTGCCCCTATCTCTGCCTCTGCCCCTGCCCCTGCCTTGGTTGACATTCATCTCTCATATTTGTTGTTTTATTGACCGTGTCCAGGTACAGTCGCAAGTCTCTACGAGTTCTTGGCACCGTAGGGGAGCCCATTAACCCAGAAGCCTGGATGTTTTACTATCATGTCATCGGGGATGGACGCTGTGCCATCAGTGATACCTTCTGGCAGACTGAGACGGTAAAGTGGAGGAGCATAGGGGGTGACAGACACAGACAAAGAAACACAGACAGACGTGATATGCTGTATATTTGTACTGTATATTACTGCTAGTCTAATCTGTTTATTAATGACCAGAGTTTGTTTATCTGATATTTATGATAAAGGCCTCCCTTCTCTAGATTGTATGAAATTCTTATAATTTGATTTTTTTTTATTGTAGTTTGAAATGATGACCTTACTGTATTATTTATTAGGAAACCTAAAACCTTTTAAAGTGTGAAGTGCCTTCAGGGTCAATTAAGTGGATTTGGCCTGATACAAACATTTTATTATTGATTAAGAGAAATAGACAGAGTAGCAGTGATACAGAGACAGACAGACAGACAGAGACAGAAATGGATAGAGAGACAGATAGGCAGACAAGTTGTGAGACGGAGACAGAGACAGACAGAGGGACAGACAGACAGACAGAAACAGAAATGGATAGAGTGGCAGTTAGGCAGAGAGACAAACACAGAGACAGAGGTGAAGATATATACAGAGACAGAGAGACAGACATGAAGGCAGAGAAGCAGTGGGACAGATGGAGAGGCAAAAAGACAGGCAGATAGATAGACAGACAGATATACAGAGACAGAGGCAGGGAGATTGAGACAGAGTGAAAGACATGGAGTCCAGATACCGGTAGGCTGAGAGGCAGAGAGATACAGACAGGCAGAGAGATAGACAGACAGATAGACAGATATGGAGACAGATAGGCAGATAAGCAGTGAGACAGAGATGGAGAGGAAGAGAGATAGAGACAGGCAGAGAGATAGACAGGTAGGCAGAGAGACAGACAGGGAGACAGACAGGATCACTGATAGGCACAGAAGCAGAGAGATACTGTAGAAACATAGAGACAGAGACAGAGGAGGATGGATTAACAAAAACAGAGACAGGGTGCATTCGAGACACAGGCACAGAGGCAGACATTCAGTGATGAGACAGAAAGAGAGAGACATAGAGACAGACAGACCAGCACAGAGAATCTCAATCCTGTGCCCTAGCGACGACCCCGTGACCCCATGAGACCTTGACCCTGGTCCCCTCAGCGTTCTCTAATCCTCCAATGTTTCCGAACCTCATTCGTGTCCAGGGTGGTCACACCGTCACTCCACTGCCTGGCTGCACTCCTATGAAGCCAGGATCTGCTGTAAGTTGTGCCAAAAAAAATCACTTTTTTTGTTTGCCAAAGGAAAACTGACTGGGAATTTTGTTTTTTAAAGATTAAAACATCAAGGCTTCCCTATTAAAAAAAAAAGGGGGGAAAGGGAAGACATTTTTCACTGGACCAGACCTGAACCCGAAAAACCTCTGCATTTGTATACCAGCAGTCTTCCCATCTGAGCCATCCAGCTCTTTGATGGTGGCCTTTCCTAAATAGTCAACTAGTCTTTGCTGGGATGGGGGCGCCAGTCAGAAGCAATTCAACCATTAACTGCCGTATATCTCCAGGGATCACACCCCCGCTTTCATTCAGATGCAAACAACTGATTGTTTTACACCTGGCTACAGCAGTTCGGGGATCACGCAAAGTGGATGTCACTTGTGAAACCCCGATTTTAAACATTTATCACACAATTTTTTGTTCGCCTGATTAATTTTGTTTTCTTGGGGGTTTTTTCGCAGTCATTTCCATTCTTCGGGATCGACCCAGTCGTCGTGGACGAGAGTGGCAAAGAGCTGGAGGGAGTCTGTGAAGGATTTCTGGTAAAGAACGAACTTTAATTCATCGATTTGTTTCAAAGACAAATTTATCTAGAGTCTGGTTGAAAATTGTGACCTTTCACTTGAGGTCACATGATTGGTTGTCAACCAATCAGGTTGGTAATGGTTACAGAATACCAATTCCTCTTATGTCTTGATTGGCCGGGCAGATTGCCATGAATGTCACATGGGCTGGCTCATGACCAATCAGACGGCTTCTCTCTCACATCCTGCTGTGGCAACTCTAACTCACGCCTGTCGTGATTGGCTGTCTAGGTCTTCAGGAAGCCTTGGCCTGGTGTGATGCGAACGGTCCACAGAGACCACGACAGATACGAGAAGACTTACTTCAGACACTTCCCAGGATTCTACAAGACCGGCGATGGTAACCAATTTAAACGAAGGAATAAATAATAATTCTTGTTTTGTGTTAACTTCACTCCCCCTCTTCAGTCACCAAGACGATGGTTACTTTTCCCATTTCAAGTCCAGTGGAAACGGCACAGTTAAATTTCCTCTAGGTTGATTTAATCAAGGCGAATGGTTACTTTTACCGGCTACCCTCTGCCCAGTAAAAGTGACACATTATTTTTTGCCATCTGTATTTTATTAATTTTTCTTTTATGTCAAACTGGTATGTCAAACTACTCAATTTTATCTGTTAAAACCCTAAAAACTGAAGGGCGCCTGCACCCCTGCCGTGAATCTCACAATCGCATCTCTCAGTCGCATTAGCGCTCACTCGCAGTCGCACAATTTATTGGCCTTGTGTGATTTTCAGGAAGTGATTTTGTCGGTCACTTACATGTACATCCCTGTTTGTGTGCTAGGCTGTCGTCGTGATGCCGATGGTTATATCTGGATAACTGGTCGCATCGATGACATGTTCAATGTGTCAGGCCATCTGCTGAGCACCGCCCAGATTGAGGCCGCCCTGACGGAGCACCCAGACTGCGCAGAGGCCGCCGTGGTCTCCTACCCGCACCGCACCAAGGGAGAATGCTGCTACTGCTTCATCAGCCTCATAGAGGTGAGGCCACACACACGGCCAGAGGGACAGGTCTGTCGGATGGCTAGAGACCGGCCTGCATTTTTTAGTGGCCGGTGGAGTGGTAGCCAGGGCAGCCAGGGTAGCCATGGCAGCCAGGGTACTCATCCTTATTGGCCTTGGTGGCCAGTGGAGTGGTAGCCAGGGTAGCCATGGCAGCCAGGGTATTAGCCTTAGTGGCCTTGGTGGCCAGTGGAGTGGTAGCCAGTGTAGCCATGACAGCCAGGGTATTAGCCTTAGTGGCCTTGGTGGCCAGTGGAGTGGTAGCCAGGGTAGCCATGGCAGCCAGGGTAGCCATGGCAGCCATGGGTACAACCAGGGTACGATTAGCCTTGGTGGCCTTTGTGGCTAGTGGTTTGGTAGTACCCATGCAGGCCAGGATTGCTGTAAGACGAAGGGTAGGTAGGGGCCTCTGGGTTAATCATGGCGGCCAGTGTAACCATAGCAGCCAATGTCACCAAGATGGCAGGTCAACTATAGTTGCCAAAATAATGGCAAACACAGCTGGGATGCATAACCATGCTTGTAATGTTTACCCTGACAACCAGTGTAGCCATGGCAACTGGATTACTATAGTTGCCAGGGCTGCAGACAAGGGTCACTGTCTGTGGTTTGACCTTGGTTGCCATTAGCAACATGGTAACATAAACTGCAGCAGCTTTGGCGAACCAGGAATAGCCATCATATGTTGCCAGCAATGAAAAATAACTGAATGTTTGCATGTTGTTGTTGTTGTCTTTTGCAGGGCGCAGAGTTTAACGATCAGATTGTGCACGAACTCAAAGATTTAGGTAATTAGTCAATATGTAACAGTGACTATGACAGTGTTAATTTTTCCACCATGCAAACCTTCAAGTCTTATCTACACGGTTACTAAAATATGCAGTAATGGATTTTTCTATTTTATTGACATCTTTTTTTTAGAATAAAATTTTAGATTCTTTAGAAATTTGCTTCTTTTTCTAACACAGGAAAGTAAAACAGGGTTGAATTTTTCAAGCAATTTATGTTTGTCAATTTAAAAAAAATTCTAATCTAGAAAATTTGATAACAGACGTAAATTGTTTCAAATAAAAAAAAGCAAATATAGTTAACAGTTAAAAGTTACTAAACTATTCTTTAAAAAAAAAGGTTCTAAAATGGTTCAAAATACTTTTGAATGATGAAAAAGACCAATCTGCAATTGTTTAAAGGACCTGACATTTTTGCTCCTAGCAGGAGCTGTTCAAGAGACTACTCTTGCTTGGATTGATATAGAATGTTCTATTAACGGTTAGGCTTGATCATTGTCACTTTGCCTTTGAGAGAGATCCTGCTAGGATTGAAACGTCAGGCCCTCTAAATTTTGAGATTTACGTATTGCAGGTCATTTTAGTCAGTGAGCAGTTTGCAACAGTTTTTTTTTTTTTTACTTAAAGTAAAACAATCAAATATATTTACATTTTAAATTTGTTTGTTTGCGTCGCAGTTCGTAACAGGATCGGGCCGTTTGCAGCCCCGGACGTTCTACAGAACGCCCCCGGTCTGCCCAAGACCCGCTCGGGAAAGATCATGCGTCGCGTCCTGCGCAAAATTGCCCGCAACGACCGCGAGCTGGGCGACGTGAGCACCATGGCCGACCCGACCGTCGTGGATGTGCTCTTTGCCAACCGACCAGACGCCAACAAATACGCAGCACTCGGCGACAAGGTGATTCTATAGAGACTGCCACGTTGCTCCACTCCACCCCTCCCCCAACCCCCAACTTGGGCACTTTTTGCTCGCAGCGGCTCGAGCAAGGTACACTTCCGGCTGGCAAGCCACTGGCCCGGGCTCATCATAAACATTTTTGCAAATAAATTCCATCAGAAGTCACACAAAGCGTAGTGAAGGACTAGAATTTGTTGTCACGTTTCACAAGATCACTTTGCCAACCCAAACTTCACTTTTGTTTCACGCTAAAAAGAGAATAGTCCGAGAAGCAATTGACATCGCATCGTAATGCACTTTATAATCTTGTTTCCATGGGGAAGACTTTTCCTGCTGAGCGGATTTCCATGCTTAAGCATCTCTATGAAATTGGGCAATGACCAACTTTATACCTGCTGCTTTTTGAGGCTCGGACGTTTTTATTCTAGCGGGACCTTTTTTCTCAAAGGCAGAGTGATTCATGCATAAAAAGACCAATTAGAAATCAACAGTAAATAAAAACTACTTGTATTTTAGTGACATTCTAAGATTACATGGTATGTTTTTCAAATGCGCATAACTTTCGTTCAACAACAAGCCAGGGTCAATCAAAGAAAATATTTCATGTGGAGAAATTTCAATTTTTTTTTTTCTTGTTTACAATTCAAAAAATGACTGAGAATGTTCACTGTGAATGTGAAAGGGGACCCATGAAATTACTCAGGAGTTTTAAGTACTTTACTTTCTCTTCAAATGCGCAATTTTACTTTTTAATCTTTAAGTACAGAAAAAAGTGTCCCTTATTCCAGTTGTGGCTTTTTAAAATGAGACCTTTTTATCTGTAGGTTTTTTTGTTTTATCCAAGAAGAAATCAGGGTAGACCCTAGAAAGTTTCCATGTCACCAGATGTATCTCTTTATTGCCTTAATTTCCAAAAATTGGTAAAAAATATTCCCAGTCTGGGCTGAAATATTTCTGGGACCAGATTTGTGTTTTCTCAAATGGTCATTTTCATCCATGCAACTCTTAAAGTCTAGCTTCAAATTTGCGTTGAATATCTTTTAGTGTCTTGCAATATTTACCAGTATGGGGTTAGTTGGAGTTTGTTCTTTTTGTGGTATACGGACATTTATTTGGTCCTGGGAGGCACGCATATTATTGCATAAAGTTGTTGGAGTCAAAACCACTTCTGACCTGATCAGTTGTGGGAAATTTAAAGAGCTATGTGTTAATTTTTGTTTGAAGATAGACTAAATGGATAATGGTAATCTATAGATGCAATCAGCAGCCAGTAATAGTGCATACTCAAGATAGCTGGTAGCCTGGTAGTGAAAGCGGTTGCTAGGGTAACGTGACGGACCAAAAGAGTGTGATTTTCATATTTTGTGGTTAAAGGAAAGAACGACGTTTTGATTCCGTGCGAGAAATTTGACTGAAAAAAAATGTCAGAAGTTCCTCATTTTCGTGAAGCTATGAGTAAGGCCTTCTGAAAACAATAGCAAAAACGGGCTTTCAAATTTGTGAAATATTTTTCTGGTGAAGATCATTATTTTAAAGCATCACTGTAGAAAGTTAGTAAATTGCGAGATAGCGTTGGTATGTGGATACGTTTTGTCAAATTTTGGTTAGGGATTAGTGCAGACATGATTAACCCAGATAGCTTAATCCCCTTTATCGCTATTCATCTAGAACTTCCTTGAAGTTGATTTAAGGGTTTTTATCAATGTTACCAGCATTTATGTTTTCGTGAACTTGCACCACTCATAGTAATTACATTTACCTAGATTGGGTTTGTACGAATGGATTAAACAAAGAATAGGTACCCTATGTCATTAAATTTTCTCAGTCTTTCTGGAATTATTTTATCATGAGACAGTTCTGGATAGCAGTGATACATGCACACGTGTGACATAGTTTTTCTTGGTTTTTTATTCAGCACCCATTCAAAAATATAGTCTTCCAAAATTGCGAAAATGTGATTCATATTTGGCCTTAAAACCACTGGCTCTGTTGGTGGGAGATTCAAAATTATTCAAATGTACTGTGAAGGGTTCTGAAGTAAAGCATGTACCTAAATCCGAATTTGTAGTAGACTGCCAGCCAAGGCTGACAAATAGAACTGGGAGGGGTGACTAGTCTGAAGCAAGGCACAAGCCTCCATCTCCTATTGGTGGTAGACTGCCAGCCAAGGCTGACAAATAGAACTGGGAGGGGTGACTAGTCTGAAGCAAGGCACAAGCCTCCATCTCCTATTGGTGGTAGACTACCAGCCAAGGCTGACAAATAGAACTGGGAGGGGTGACAAGTCTGAAGCAAGGCACAAGCCTCCATCCCCTATTGGTGGTAGACTGCCAGCCAAGGCTGACAAATAGAACTGGGAGGGGTGACTAGTCTGAAGCAAGGCATGAGCCTCCATCCCTATTGGTGGTAGACTGCCAGCCAAGGCTGACAAATAGAACTGGGAGGGGTGACTAGTCTGAAGCAAGGCATGAGCCTCCATCCCTATTGGTCGTAGACTGCCAGCCAAGGCTGACAGAATGGGCAATGGCTATTAAACAAATAAAGGAAAACCTGACCGGGAACTTTTGACCTAAACAAATTTCAAAATGGCAAAGAAAACTGGGTTGGGCACCAGTCACAAGTATTCAATTGAAGTTTTAAAATTTCTACTCGGTACATTTCTTAAAGTTTGCATGCTGTATATGGCACAGAAATCATCAACTTATTAGTTACTTTTCTATTTAATCACAATAATGCTTTTTTAAATGTTGTTAGATTTGAAGATGGAATCTTTTTGTATAAACTTATGGAATAATGTGTTAACTTGTAGATGAACCTCTTATTACTTAACATTATGATAGGCGGGTCCCTTATGTCCCCAATCTGTTTAAAATGTGTGTGTTATGAATTGGATACCAGAGCGTACATATGTCAGCCATGGTTGGAAGCCTAGTCTGGTGGCTGTATCAGGGTCATATATACAATTAATATGATGTTGAACTCAGGTGCCAGACGAGTATTAGTAAGTATAGACAAACTTGTTCCGGGAGTATCTGTCTTTAGCCTAAAGTAAAAACCCTAGATGATCAGCCTTTTTTCTATGATTGCCTCAAGAATTCTCGCAGATAGGAATAGGATAGGATTTGTTTAGATAGGAACTGCAAGAACAATCATTTGAACATTCCTATACCAAGCTATGTTCAACTAAAGCTCACTTATTTTTATGCTACCGTTGAGCAGCTGTTGCAGCAATACCAAGTGCATTATTCTATGAAAACTATTTTTGAAGCCAAGCGCAACTGATAAAATTCATTCCACAACTGAACCAACTCAGTGGTCAAGGGCGGGCAAGGCAGCCGTGCTGCAAAGTGGAAGTTACGGGTTAGAATCCTGCCTGAGCCGCTTGTACGTTGTTGTTTTTTAAACACCTCCCCCTGACATGTCTAAAGGTGCTTTCACACTAGACAAAATCCCCAGGGATTTCTCAATTTTTCGAATTTTCCAGGGATTTATTGCCAGTGTGAAACGACCGTGCATATACCCGGGAAATAGTGTCCTCGGGAGTTACCAAATGGGTCCAGTGTGAACGGTTGTGGGGTTGTTGAAGGGTTAGAAATCCCCGGGATTTCCCCGTGTGAAAAGGGCTGGTGTAGCTATGATAACTCTAGCTCTTTTACTCACTTTTCAAATTGTTTTTATTTTGATCATAAAAATCCAAACTTGTTGTAAAGGGAGTTAGAGGGCTACAGTTACCGTAAGTAATGTCCAACTATTTTCTTGAAATGAATATGATATGAATTTGATATGAATTGCCAATATTGACCATAGACTCAACATTCGAAAGTGTTGGTTCAGTTTTCTGATTGTCTAACATAAACTGAACACTTAGAAAAAACGGACTGATTTGAAAATTAGTTTTATCTCTGCTAAACTAACAGTCTTCATTGTCAACCAAGTTGGTTACCGGTACATGCTTTCCCATCCCCCCTCTATTCATGTTGATGCCGGAATTGGTAATATTCTTATCAAAATTTAGGATTTAGCTGAACTAGGGACCAGCAATATGGTTACAGGTGATAATCATAGATAAATAAAACAAATCTCTAACAATAAAGAAATTGCAATACATTTGTGTAATTATTTCTGTTTTAAAAGGTTGGTTAAAAAAAAAATTAAATTCAGAAATTGGCAAAAAAAGAAAATGTCATGTTATTTCTTATACTTTGTACTTTAGAACAAAACAATGAAAGAATTTTTAAACACAAAGGAAAAGGAATTGAAAAGTTGGCAAAAAGAACCTTGACTGGACTGGAACTTGAACCCGAGACCTCTGGATTAATGTACGTACCAGTGCTCTTCCATCTGAGCTATCCAGCCCTTAGATGGTGACCTTAACTAGTCAACTAAGAGTATGTGTATTAATGAAATGCAACTCTAAAATAAGGCAGTATTGTCAGGGTCAGTTGTGCTGCGTGGGAATGTAGTGAAAGACAAGAGGCATTCCTTAGATTTTTTCACAGAACTTGTTTTTCAATACACCCGGCCAAGACAATGGTGAATGTACCCGCCCAGAACCCTGCACATTCAATGCATGGTTGAGCGGGCACACACACTCCGTATACAACCACCGATATGAAAGCTAGCCAGCACACTACTTCTCTGCCTTCTGAGCTAAGCTACTGAGTAGCGGTGACTGAGTACTCGTTCCTGTGCAGGGATGCTGCTGATGATTTCTATCATTCAAACCACCACCCGTGGAGTCATCTCGATTAATGTAAGTTCATTTGATTGATTTTCTTTAACGTAATTGGTTGTTTGTTGTTTGAGCATCCTGAAATACATTTTTAGTATTTTCGGTTGAGGAAATATTCCTTCCTCAAGGCAGAATGTCCTACTTGGATCGAAACGTCAGACCCTCCTAATTTTTGATATTCACCTTTCAGTTTTGGTCATTATAGTCAGTAAGCAGTTTGCCACATTTTTGCATATAACTACATATAGATTTGTTTCGTTTTAGTTGGCGCTCCATTACTTTATTAAATGCTCTCAATATCGAGTTATAAGCCATTAGTTGATTCATAACATTTCAATAATTATGAGCTGCTTTGTAATTGACCTTTGACCGTAATCTGCCCATATACGGTTTAAATAGGGCCCAAATGATCCAGCGTGGTTGAATTAAACGACTGAAAACATCGGGAAAATTTAGTAATATTGCAAATTAACCAATACGTAACGTTTGACTCGTATCTGTCCTCAGGCTTATTTTCATCAATTTCCCTCATGAAAACAATTATGGGGTTCACTAGTACGTAAGTACGGATGCGTAGAGCTGCCAAAAAGTAAAAACTGAGCGAGTCGTATGTACTGGATCCTAAGTCGTACGAACGTGATGCCAAGTCGTACGAACGTGATATCAAGTCGTACGTACGTGATACCAAGTCGTACGTATACATAGTCGTACGGACGATATACCAGTCCGTATTATGGGCGTACGGGCGAGACAAGAGAGAGGTTTCGCACGCGTATTGGTGGCGCTGTTCGTTTTGATACCCTACATTGAGACTAATTTGTTCGTATTTCAAAGTCTTTCGAAAGTCACAAAACTGGTCCCGTGCATATTCAGCGATTATTTATTTCCGGAAAACACCATCAATATTGACCAAACAAGACACTAAAAGACGATTGCCTAGAAATTCGACCTTTCCAACCTTTCTTCCTTACGTTTAGCGAGCGAGATATCCGTGTCGTCCGCACGTTTAGCGGATAGCAAGTAACATATGACGTCACGATTGGTGACGTAACCGTTGCACCAACCGTATCCGTTCGCTTGCAAAAGTCGTACGTCCGAGATAAGAAAAATCTGTCACGATAAGAACCACATAATAATATGGTCATATTATCGTATAAACTATCGTCTGGAAAGGATGGTATTAAAAATATGGCCACAGCGTGACCTTCGACCTTAATCTGCCCTCTAATGGCTTTAACCGACCAGGTAAGGTCAAAATTGCCCGAATATTTTTTGGGGAAGTTGTTTAACTTTGCACACTGAACAATATGTGACCTTTGACCTCAATCTGCCACATTATATTATTAATGAATGGATTTCAGTCTCTGGCCAAATTACATGTATGTCTGCTAAATTCTGATTTAAAATGTGGGTATTTCAAGGGTTCCAAAGGTCATTGTGAGAAATACACAAGGTGATTAATTTAATCATCATTGTATTTTCCCATGATAATTATTTTCAAGTAGGCAATAAGGTTAACTAAGCTGTGGTTGTAAGAAGTGCCCAGCACCAATTAGCCAGGGAGGGCAACAAATGTTACTGAAATTTCTCTCTTTTTTTTAGAAACACAAATAATTACACGATAAATTTACATTAGAGGCCCTTTTTGCCACCAAAAAGTAAACTTTTTGCCCATTTATTTCCAACATTGTGTTGATGTTACATAAAAATTGTCTTTGATAATTTAATACATTTAGAATCACCCTTTCAAAGACTGAATGATTTTTGGGGTCATTATTATGCCTGTTTATACATATTCATCATGTCAAAGGTCACGCTAAAAGAGAATGGGATAACGAATACATTAAATAAAATTTAAAAGTGAGGCATTGGTAGATCCTGGCAATGTCCGAGGGTAAAAATTCATAGAGGAAAATTGTCAACACAAATGACGAGTGAACACTATCAAGAGTGAGCAATGGAAGGCAAAATAAATGTGTTTATTTCTTCCAACTTTTACACTACTCAAGAAAATGATATACAAAACTGTTGCAAACTGCTTACTGACTAAAATTAGCAAAATGCAAATCTCAAAATTTAGTGGGCCTGACGCTTCGATCCTAGCAGGACCTTTCTTTTTTCGATCCTAGCAGGACCTTTCTTTTTTCGATCCTAGCAGGACCTCTGCCTTTGAGAAAGGTCCTGCTAGGATCAAAACGTCAGGCCCTCTAAATTTTGAGATACTCAAGAAAATAGAAAGCCCAACGTTTCGTTCCTAGCAGGACTTTTCTTTGCTAGGATTGAACCATCAGATTGTCTTCATGAGTAAGCAGTTTACAAAATGTTTATCACTCTATAACTTTTACACTAATACACTATGTACTGTATATTAACCCCAAATTCTTTGCACCTCCTGCACAGGACACACACGGTATACCGCAATTTACCACAGTGCCCACAGGGGTAGGCTCACATACCACAGGTCACCACAAAAACCCCGCCGTGGAATGTCCTTGTGCATGGCCCTTATCCTCCCAAAGGAAAAACCATGTGTGGTTAGTTGTGGTTTCAATGCAGATTAGGCTTAAAGGTTATAGCAAAATCACAAGCAGTTTGGAGTTTAAAGCTTTTCAATTCCTTCTGGGGTCAATATTAAATGTCATATGGTATGGTTACACTTTGAACCTTCCAAGATGGCCACTCCTTGAAAACAGATGACTAACAAGGTGCCACTGCCAAATTTCCACATTCGGATCTCACCATGCAAACCTTCAAGTTTTATGTACTTACTGCTGTTCTGCACCTATTCACTTATTATTTACAATTCAACATGCTGGAAGTACTTCGAGTAGGAAATATTTTTTTTGTACATCTTTGAAGCTATCACAGTTATACTCCTACTTTTTATTCAAGCAATGCTTTAAAACTGAGTAGTTAACTTTGTCTTTAGAGTAGTATAAAAGTTTACATTTTACTACAGTATAAGGCTTTTTATGAGGCACAGCTCACAGCTTTTACTAGGCTTTGTCATGATTTGTGAAAACAAAATTTGTATCAGTGCTCCCCTAAACCAGACTGCTAAATCTTGGTACTGTGTAAACCGATGGATACCATGCAGTTGTGAAAAAAAGGTTGAACAAAAAAGATCTTAAAGTATAAATTTAAGGATGGAATTTCCCTGCTCTGCGGATTGAAGACATGGGAAAATAACGATAAACAGGCCAGCTTGGCATTTGTTGTAGACAACTCTCTAACCATCGGTAGATTTGAAGTGGTCGTCGTCTATTGTCGAGTAAATGTGGCCTTCGTTGCTCAGAAACTCCAGCGCATCTCTGAAAAACAAAGCCATCAACACCATCCAAGAATGAATTTCATACACACCTATAAACCATCTCCTAAATGTATTTTTCAACTAGATTATTGATTGTTCCTGGTTACAACCCCCCCATGTTTAGAGTGTCTGACATTTTGATCCTTGAAGGGCCTTAATCTCCCCTTTCTGCTTTTGGGAAGGTTCCTGCGAGGCTTGTAACATCATTCATCATCATTTAGTTGAGCAGCAGCTGATTTCAAGATAAGTTGTGTAAGTTATGCAACATACAAATGTTGTGTAAGTCTTACGCCAAAAAGCCTTTTTTTCAGCAAAGGCAGCAAAATGTTGCATAAGTTATGCAATGCAACATAATGTTGCGTACACAACATTTGAAGATTCTTGAAATCGGCTGCAGGAATTACTTCACTTTGGCCAAAAATAAATGTTCTCTGTTCTGAAAAAACAACAACCTTCAGTTGTCACAAGGATTAGGGAGCTCACTAACAACTCCTATTTTCATCAGCGAACAAATTGTTGGTTTTTTTAGTGGAAGGGAAAGCTGCCATTGCAACTTGTCTCATGAATATGCAAAAACCTTATGAATATCTTTGCCTCATAAACATTGCACAAACATCTGATGACTAAATTCCCCATAAACATGTTAAGGCCTTGCAGTTGCAGATAAGTAAATTCTCATGCATATGCGAATGTCTCATAAATATGTAGATGTCTCATGAATATGAAAAATGATGAACGTACCTGATTTGATTGGCCGGGGTGTCTTTCATATTGGCTCCGAGGTGGTTGATATTAATACCTTGATCGTCCTTACACTCCGTGATCAGTTTGTGAACCTAGTTGGACAGAAAAAAAAACAAGCTTAAAGGGCTGCTGCAATAGACATTTGATCACTTCAATCCATGCTACAGAACTGTTTTGCAATGTTGCTAACAATCAAGCTGTTTTTCACACTCGTTCTGGGGTGTATTTGCGGATTCTATGCTAACGAGAATTTCAATATTCACGAGCAAATTTGTGATGTCATCACAGGATCATGCAACAGAGGTTTCTGAAAATGTTCCTGTTTTTCCTGCAGACCTATCCCTAAATCTGTTGATTTACTGCCAAAAATGTATGCTTCATAATTATTTAGTGAAGGAGTTTTTCATCAAACCTAATCCAGAGGGATTAATTTTCAGTTTAAAAGTTGAATACAAAAAAGTTGCAAACTGCTTACTGACTAAAATTACCAAAATGCAAATCTTAAAATTGAGTGGGCCTGACGTTTCGATCCTAGCAGGACCTTTCTCAAAGGCAGAGTGAGAAAGCCTTTGCGAAAGGTCCTGCTAGGATAAAAACGTCAGGCCCACTAAATTTTAAGATTTGAAAGTTGATAATTTTCTTATATTTTTTAAAACTGTGGGTTCCTGACATGACCTTACAACAGCACTCTCATTTTTATAAGGATATTTTTAAAGGTAAAATGGATGACCAATTTCTGACATGTGTGTCAGGGCTTTCCTTCCCCTGACTCTCTGTGTATGTCACTTTGCCTTTGAGAAAGGTCCTGCTACAATCGAAACATCAGGCCCTCTAACTTGTGAGATTTACGTAATGTCAGCGAGAAGGTCCCACCTTGGCTTGCACGCTGGTCAGTCCGTTGGACATGGTGGAGGTCTGGAAGTTGGCCACGCCTGCTCCGCCGGCCTTTGAGGGCGTCGCAAACTGATTGGAGCCGAACCCGCCATTAACATCCTGCAGGATTTCAAGAGAGAGAGAGAGAGAGAGGGTGTAACTCAATGAGGGTTTGCCCTGCTTGACGTGATTAACACCGAATGCTCAGTGCTCTGCCCAATGCCTGATGAAAAAAATTCAGGCAGCTCGGGCGGGATTCAAACCCACGACTCCCGCTGTCTAGTGCAGATGTCTTAACCACATGACCATTGAATTGGTCGAGGTCGTGTAACGGATTTGAACTGTGGGTTGAATTGCAACACGAAATGTACAACCCGGTTGGTTTTTCCTTTGTGTGAAAAGCACTTAGGTTCCTCTGGAACCTTGCAGAATATGCTAATTAGGCACTATGTTGTTTTTGCGCAGTAATATTGAGAGTAACACGGTTCACTCTATTGTGGCCCGCCATTGTCACCGCATTAAAACCCAATCCCGGAGGTGGAATTGAAAACCATCATTATCTAGATTTGGTCTATCTGAGACTAAAAGCAATCTAGCCGTACTACTTCAATGCCAAAGGAAACGGCCGGCCTGAGTGACGGCTCCCGCTTTTCTCTCTCGTACTCTCCTCACCTTAGCCGCCTTCCTCCTCTTCGTCAGAAGCATGTGTGTGTGCACTGTCTCCAGCATATGCAGCGTGATCTCGTTGAGGTCCGTGATGGGCTTGATCTTGAAGGGAGCAATGCTGCGCTTGTTGTTGAAGGTGCGGATGTTGCCCATGACTTTGATGTAGGTGTTCTCCGAGTAGACCTGGGGCTGGAGCTCTTCCGGCGTGTTCTCCTGTGGGTGGGGGACCACGAGAATTCCAAGTTGTTAGAGAGAATTGTATTTACTTACTGCTTTCTGAATTCAATAACCAAATATATTACATTCCATTGTATCCCACCCCATCCCATCTCATCCCATCCAACCCATCCCCTCCTAACCTATCCCATCTCATCCCATCCCATCCAACCCAACCCCATCCCATCTCATTCCACCATCCCATCCCATCCCCTCCCAACCTATCCCATCCCATCTCATTCCACCCCATCTCATCCCATCCCATCCCATCCCCTCCCAACCTATCCCATCCCATCTCATTCCACCCCACCCCATCCCATCCCATCCCCTCCCAACTTATCCCAACCTATCCCATCCCATCTCATCCCATCCCACCCCATCCCAACCAACACCATCCCATCCCACCCCACCCATCCACTTGGCCTGCCACTCACACAAGCCACCACACTGACCAAAAAGGAGATTTTGAAATAGCACATTGGTTTACTTTGGTCGGTACTCACATCGCTGTCGATCCACTTCCTGATGTCCAGGACAGGTCCCGTTCTGTCATCCACTCTGTACAAGATGTTGGTGGCCGACATTTCCACCTGACGAATCAGGCCAACAATGGACACCTGAAGAAAAGGAGAGAGATAATTCGCACTGAATTTATCAAAACAATCCCTCATTATGAAAACACTCGCGCAGTTTTCCATTGGTTTCCATTCTGGCAATGGCTATACTTCTCTTGTTTTGTCATCAGAATTTTCAGGGCCTGGCATTTCGACCCCAGCAGGACCTTAATCTGCCTTTGAGAAAGGTTCCGCTACGACCAGGCTCTCTAAACGTTTTGTGATTTTTTAAAATTCAGTGGGCCTGACGTTTCGATCCTAGCAGGACCTTTCTAGGTCCTGCTAGGATCGAAACGTCAGGCCCACTAAATTTTAAGATTTGCATTTTGGTAATTTTAGTCAGTAAGCAGTTTGCAACATTTTTGTATATCACCGTTTTGTGATTTGCTTAATTATAACTTCAGTCCGTAAGTAGTCTTTACTTAAGTGTCGGAATACAAAACCGTCGCAAGCTGCAGACTGATCTAATTGACCTTCCAAAATATTCCAGCATGCAAACCTTGAAATCTTATCTAACTTCAGCTGCCATTTAGGCACTGATTCATTCCCAAACCCGAGCATCGGGTCTCCCCTTTTACCTGGTAGATTTCCACCTCTCCAATCTTGAAGTGTTCCTCGGTTTGAGTTGCCTGAAGAACCTGCGCTATGGTGCACGGGATCAGAGTCTGAATCCGCTTCGGCTAGAAATACACAAAAGAAAATCAGTTTGGAAAAAATGGCACAGAAAATTTGACCGGACCGGAACTTGACCCTGAGACATTTAGTCCTGTGTACCATCGGTGCTATCCAGTCCTTAGATGGCAGCCTTCCCAAATGGTCAACTTCTCTTTACCGAGGGTGTGGGCGCCAATCAGAAGCATTTAAACATTGACTGAACGTAAATCTCCAGGGATCACGTCCCCGTGTTTTTTCATTCAGATGCAAACAGCCGATATGTGTGGTCCCGGAAGCGTCATTTTGATTGACACCGCAGCTAAGGGTTTTTCGCAGTACCAGTGCAAATTTGCGCTAATTCCCATAAAGTTTCTTGCAGTCTCGTAATGCAACACTACGCTCTAGTCTCTTTTCAAGAGTGACTTTGCACTGGAAAATCCTAGACTGCGGTGTAAATAAAAAAATACGCATCCCGGAACTGCTGTGGGTCTGGTACCTTGCCTCCTCCTGTGGTCGGTGAACCAAACCCAGTGGTGTTGCCCGGGGACTGGTAGTAGCCTCCGGCCTGTGTGCCCTGACCTCCCTGGTCGTTGAACCCGCCGCCATAGGAACCTGTGAGTGTGAGTTCAGGCGAAAAAGTATGATCAATCGGAGTCAACAAGTTAAACAACAGGCATGAATATCGGATAAGACGAAGGTTTGCATGGTGGAAATACTAAGTGGAAGGTTTGTACTGACAGCATGTAAACGTTAGAGAGCCTGACGTCAGGTCAGGCCCTCTAGTCCAAGTCTAACTATTTAACTTTGATTTTTTCTCACTACACAGTACACTAGTTAGTTTTGATTTTGATATTTAATTTGGGTTTAGGTTTTTTCCAGAAAACTTTTGTTTCAGTTTTACAGCTACAGTGACTGTTGAGGGCGGCAGTCCCAATCAGTACCTTCCCATACGGGAATGGGGTTGTAACTTCTACTGATATTACCAAATTTCAAACCAATAAACATATAGATATATATCCGATCGTAAATTTGCATGCATTGTCCGATGTCAACACAGTGTAACTGAGTGACTCAACTCAAGTGACAAGTGAAGTGTTTTTCGAGAAATTATATTTTTTCTGTAACCGATTTCTCTAGCGAAAACATCAAGCGGACAGGACTCGTAAAGTGACGATCGCAGGCATACCTCCTTGGTTGTTCCACATGATGAGGGATCGGTCCTTTGTCGCGCTCTTAATCCGAAGTTAGGAGTGAAAATATTCACGTGTGTTGTGTGGCGCACACTGTTCACATTCGAGTTCGCGGGGTTAGTCAAGATGGCGCGCCATGGCTCGGCATTTGGACCAATCAGAGGACGTGTTAGAAACGGACTCGTCGTGTGTTCGACCTGACAACTTATTCTTGCCTTTCTGCAAAATCAGCGGTCTTTTAAACCAACAATTCGACGAATTCGATAGAATCTGTTCACTTTATACTTTATTCTAACCTCTCTGTAGGTTTGTTTCGGCCAGTTTAGGTAATTAAGTCCACATATGCAAATTACGACATTGCTTGTAACTGTCCTTGTAGCGTTCATTGGCAATAGCCAATCGGCTTGGGTATCTGACTAACTGTTGAATATTCATTAGTTTCAAAATGGATCACGCTACTGAAAGGTCAGAAAAGGTCACGTTCCCATTCTGTCTGCGAATGAGGTCGATATCACTATATTACTCAGAAAGTAGAAGGAGCACTTTCCCCCTCTCATTCTTGTCATTTCGTCAGAAGTCCAGATATCAGCGGTTCGGGTGACACTACGAAGCAGTCTACAGTCCCAGGGTGAGTGGTTCTTTCCGATCGGCCGCGGAAAAGGGGAGGAATTTCGGTGGAAGTTAGTCGGTGACTGACCAATGTTTTGGTCTGCGGTCAGTAAGCTGAGAATGTAAACAGAGTGCACGTGCTTGAGTCGTGACCAGCAGTGCGCGATATCTAGACAATGATGTAACCGAATTATTATTGAGGTGGAGGGAGGTGGGGAGGGAGAATCTAACTCCGATCACTTGCATATAACTGGATCTACGATCTCACGGTAAGAATCCTGACAAACATGTCTCTAAAAACTTACGTCTGACCTACGTTGAGAAATGAAATGAACTGAATGATTTGTTATCGAAAATTAGGAGGGCCTGACGTTTCGATCCCAGCACTAGCACTAGCAGCAGTACAGTAGCACTAGCAGGACAAGGTGGAACCCACGTTGCTTTTGGAGGTCTGAGTTTGAGTTTGAGAAAGGTTCTGTTAGCGTTACTGAGTACTGGCGTACTGCTACAGTGCTAGGATCGAAATGTCAGGCCCTCCTTATTTTTTGACTATTTGCATTTTGGTTATTTTACTTTTACTTATTCAGTGATGAATTTGTCTGAACTTTTGTATGAACAGTCAAAGGACACCCATGAGTACAAATGTTTATTTATTGATGTTGAATATAATTATCAATTGTTGAGCCTGTAAATCATATTTATTTTAGATGTTTTTATCACAGGACCAATTCAGTTTTTGCATAGACTCATATTTTGGAATGAATTAAGTGACCTTTACAGAGAGCACCTGTGTCATTGTTGGCATTTATTCAATTTATACACATCACTAACCAAAGGGATTGCATCATCCTGTTTGTGAGGTACATGTACTTTGGTGGTTTCAGTCATGAATTTACGAAAGGGTTTTTGCCTCAAAAAAGAGCTTGTGAATGTAATCAGTTCTCATTTCATCTTTATGAAGGTCAATCCATATTTCTCTCTCTAACATTATATTCACATTTTTTCAAGCGATTTAAGGTATTTTTTTTAATAGGAATTTATCCAGGTTGCATTTGAATGCCCTTGTTACTAGGCCTATATTTTGTTTACCGTAAGTTGCCTTCAGTCTAAAAAAAATGTCAGTGCTTGATGTTTTGAAAGTTTCTGCTAAGAGTAAGAGTCCTGACATCAGGCCCTGGTATTAACATTCAAGTCACCGTTTATCTGCTGGCAATATTTGTGCCTCACTTTGTGGTCTTAAAAGGATGGGCTTGTGTTGTTGAAATACTAAGTGGAAGGTTTGCAGTGACACCATGTAGCACTTCTCTTTCAAGAAGGAGTGTGGCTCTAAAAAAGAGCCGGTAACTCAGATAAGACTTGAACTAGGTTTGCACGGTGGAAGTTCTAAGTGGAAGGTTTGCGGTGACACCATGTAACACAGCCAGTAACTCAACGTTTTGGGCAGTGTGTACTCTGGCCGTCGTCAGGTGATGTCAGTAGATGACAGGCAGAGCACACACTGCCTGAAATGTGTTGAGTTACCGGCTCTTTACAGAGCCATACTCAATAGAGATGATGTACAATTGTACATGGTGTCACCACAAACCCTCCACTTTGTGTGAAGATCACACGTATAGACTTACTAACCAATTGGGAAAAGTAAACTTTTTAAGCTTTTGCGACAATGACTACTTCATCGGAATTCAGATGTTGACCAAAAGGCCAAACTGAAAAAATGTGAAAAGGAAATAGCGGAAATGGCCTTGTACTATATGCAACACAACAACAACAACCACTGTATTTGAATACAAAGGTTCCTGCTGAGTTGTCACCTTTGTTACAAACTGGGTGTTTCCTTGGCGACAGGCCTTGAGTTTGATGGACTTGGCAGTCCTACACGTACTTGGCACTGATCCAGAATGCACAGTTTGCCCTTCCAATGATGACCTTTATTCACCCAGCGGTCGATTTCACCAAACTCATCCATCGACCATGAATCTCAAGATCAGCGATGCGCAGAAACCATACTGTGTATCACAACTTACGATGCGTTACCCATTGTAAGTTGAGTGACGATGCATCGTAAGGCTCTGTGAAATCCAGCCCAGTGCACATTGGGAGGCTTCTAATTAAGGAAACTCCATTCGTCCCTGTAGTGATAACTTTATACATGTACAAGCCTTGTGCTTAATTTTTTTTTTACTAGCCCATCAGGCTAGTAAATTTATTTTTTTGCTAGCCCGCAGCAAGTTTTACCAGCCCTGTAAAATTAATATTGAATTTAAGACAAGGTTTTTAGGTCAGGTGAAACTACATGTAATTATTAGTTTCTACTTTCTCATCCCCGCCCGCATCATTTTTTGCTGCCACACCGCTGTCTGCTTTTTCCATTGACCGCCGGGCTAGCAAAGTGGGCCATTTTACTAGCCCGCAGCTGTTTTTACTAGACAATGACCGCCAGGCTAGTGCTAAGGTCGAGCCCTGATGTATGTAATAGTGATAACTATCTTTATGTGTAATTAACAGGAGTTTGGAACATTTCCTCCTTGCAGTTCCACTGGGCAAATTTTAAGTCAGGCCCTATCAAATCGTTCATACAGTGTACAATACATATACACATGTACACTGTATTTGTAGTTTACGATGTTTATGAATTGTTTATCCTTCTGAGTAGCAAAAATGTGAATAACTGAAAACTACTCAGAAGCTTGAAGTATTATGAGGAAATAGTTGTCGTTAACAGTGTACAATGTGCAGTTGAGTTGACCAAAAATTGTCATTATCAAGTCACGAACATGTAGGCCTATTGTAGAGACATGACTATGGTATGGCATTATGCTGGTTTTTTTTTTTATACAAATTGTTAGTAGAGAATTGGGTTCTTTTTGAAAAGAGAATTGATTTAGTGGAAGCACTTGGCCAAATTGATAAAGACCACTTTGCGCCAAGTTCGGAGTGCCTGTGCTGTTGCCTCGGGATCCGGGCACCACTATTGTCCAACAAAGACTGTAGTCTATTTCATTTTCAGCCTACCACAAAACAACATGTAGCATGACAAAAGCCAAAGAGACGTCCGATTGTCATGATTCTGCCAGGTTTGACTCGCTTGCACTTATTGTGTACTCTTACTCTGATTGACTTGATTTCACAAATTCACAGGTTTCGATTGTTCCCAATTGTTGTGCGAGTTTTGAAAATGGCACATTAAAAGTAAACAATTCAAAAATTAAAAGTAAAATCCTGTGGCGGACATGGGCACTGAAAATTTATTTGTCCTGGTATTCCTGTGAAAACTAGTAATAATTCCCATTCCATTGTCCCTAAGCCCACCTGCATATCATAGTTGCTACGGCAATAAGCACGGTGATCAATCATTGCAAGCACATAATATTATTGGCTGTGACTAAAGCTTGCAGATCGTAAACAACCGCTTGTTCCAAACCCCTGATCGGAATAATAGCCCTTTATTATTAAGTTCCTGCCATTCCCTTGGAATCAGCCTCACCCATAGTTTGGCCAGAAATTAGTGAAAAAAAAATTAGTTTGAAAATCCTTTTTCAAAATACCCCTACATGTATTTCAGTTCAAGCACACAAGTATTTACTTCATCATTTACTGATGTCAGATGCATTGTATTTCAAAGTTCCAACTACAAAAATCAAAGTGGAACGTCTGACTTTTCAATCCAAGTAGGACCTTTTTCAAAGGCAGAACGATGCATTGAAAAAAGGTCCTGCTAGTATTGAAAAATCAGGCCCTTGACATTGTTTTGTTGAGATTGTAGTACAGTATATTTATTACCTAAAGGCCCAAACAACATTGGGAAGATCAAAAAACATCAGTGTCGTCAGATTTCCTTCCAATTTACAGTTTGTAGATGGTCATGATAGAATCCTAATTTTGAAATCTTATGGTCTGGGATGTACTTCTCGTGAAATCTTCACTCAAACATCAACAAATAGTTTATTAGTAATTACTCAAGATTACTTTAATGAACTATTTCTTACACTACAGGACACTGCGAAAACTGTCACGTTTTGTTGCCTTTTTCTACTTTCTTAGATTTGATTTGATCTAAAACCTTCACAGTACTCTTTTTTGTAATGTTAAATGGTTTAACACAGAAACTGTTGCTATCTTTTGACCATTACCAATGTTGTATATGGCCAGTCAGTATTAAAGCACCTCACCATACATTGTGTACATTTTGTATTCATCTACGTATGTACTTATTTATTTCCAATTGAAACATTTGGGACGCCCAGATACAAGTACACGTAATTTATTCATGAGCATCCTGCATGTATTTCCTGTTCTACTTTTTGCCTCTGTTTTCCCGGACTGAGCATACTGCAAAATGAGTTAGCCATAATGGCACTCATCAAAATAACCCACATCCCCTCTGTGCGTACTGTGACCTCATTCACAGTGGAGCCTGGTAATTCGTGGAATCAGCTGACCTCAGCTTGGGTCAATGCCATTGTGCAGCTGGGACTGACTTGTGACCAAGCACAAGCAGGGTGAATAAGCCTACTGAGTACTGACATATGTACATGTACATTGATATACATGTACACTGTACAGCTGGATACAGATAGGTCAGTAGATTCAGGGACCATGAAACGATAATTGCATTCCTTGGTTGTAACAGTATTACATCACTTAAAGATGATGGCATTGAAGGTGCTAGTGAAACATTTACATGTAGTTTTAGGCTTACACCTAGTACATTTATGTACATGTAGGCTTAATATCTCAGTTATGTGAGATAATGAGGCAAATGTTGCAAACAAATTAGTGTTGGTTACTGACTAAAATGGCCAAAATGGGAATATGAACATTAAGGAGGGCCCGACATTGTGATCTTAGCAGGACCTTTCTCAAAGTCTCTCTGCCTCTGTTCGGATCCTGTGCCTGGTTTTTCAAATTGTTCGGAGCATTTCCGGGCTGGTGTGAGCACGCGCACA
Organism: Luidia sarsii; assembly: GCA_949987565.1. Taxonomy (NCBI): domain Eukaryota; kingdom Metazoa; phylum Echinodermata; class Asteroidea; order Paxillosida; family Luidiidae; genus Luidia; species Luidia sarsii. The sequence goes on along the minus strand of OX465119.1, from coordinate 2,474,849 downwards.
GCTTTGAAAAAAGTACTGACATGACTGCTGCCGCCGGCATCTCAACATCTCTCATTGAATCGTCGTCATTGTTTTCCTGCTGCAATTTGTTTCTTCCCCGAGCAGATATATCCGGATCAGATCGGCTCAACACGTCGCAGACAGCAATGAGGGCCCAGCTACTGCAGTGCATGCGCGCCCGCCTGGTACCCGGCGTGTCGGCCGGTCCCGGTCCGCGGCGCGCCATCCACTACCAGACGGACTCGTCGGGCATTAAGCTGAGCGAGACGGCCAACAGCCACTACATGGACCAGCGCCGGAGCACGGCCCTGGCCAACGAGTTTGTGGCCAGCGAGGTCTTCAACGAGAGGGTGGAGAGGCTGAACCTCAAGGAGCTGAACGGAGGCAGCCTGAGGTTGGTCAAGGACGACGACACGGGCGTGGCCACTATCACCATTAGCAACCCGGACAGTGCCAACGCCATGTCGGGTGAGTTGGGGCCCGCAATTATTGCAACCCTGAGAATCAAGCAATCGGGGCCCAATGTAACGGAGGTGCTCAAGCAAGAAAACCTGCTTAGGCTTAGCATGAAACAGGATTTGAAAAACATGTTGCAAACTGAAGTTAATACAAAAGACTGTTGGAAACTGCTCACTGACTAAAATGACCTGCATTACATAAATCTCATAAGTTAGAGGGCCTGACGTTTCGATCCTAGCAGGACCTTTCTCAAAGGCAAAAAGAAAGGCCTTTGAGAAAGGTCCCGCTAGGATCGAAACGTCAGGCCCTCAAACGTTTGAATTCAGACAAGTGATAAGAAAGTTGGTAACAGGTTGCAGGCAGATAATTCCATTGGCAGCTGTGATAGTAGTTTGTGCTTCTCTGTCTTCAGGCTCCATGATGGTGGATCTAGCAGACATGGTGACGGAGTTGGAGAAATGGAAGCCAGGCCGAGTGCTGATCCTTAACGGCGACCCAGAGGGAAGGCACTTCTGCTCGGGAGCCGACCTGAAGACCATCGCGGCACTGAGCAGCCCACAGGACGGCGTCATGATGTGCCTCTTCATGCAGAACGTGCTGAGCCGACTGCAGCAGCTGCCACTAATCAGCGCCGCCGCAGTCAGCGGCAAGGCCACGGGGGGAGGGGCGGAGATCATCACGGCCTGCGACTTCCGGCTGGTCACGCCCGACGCGGCCGTCCAGTACATCCACGCCAAGCGGGGGCTGGTGCCGGGCTGGGGCGGCGGCACGCGGCTAGTGCGGCTGGTCGGGCCGCAGAGGGCGCTGCGACTCCTGGGCAGCGCCGCGCCCGTCCCCGCCGCCGAGGCCATCCGGATGGGGCTGGCCGACGACATCATCGTCGGGGAGGATGTGGTGTCGTCGGCCGCGGCCTGGCTGGGGGAGTTCACCTCGGGGCCGCTCAAGGTGGTGCGCTCCATCAAGAGGGTGGCCACTGCGGCCAGCCAGCTGCCCCAGGACAAGGCGCTGTCTAAGGAGAAGGATATCTTCGGCGGGCTGTGGCAGGGGTCGGAGAACAAGGCCGCCACAGCCGCTGCCCTTAGCAAAGAGTGACGGACAACTCTCGTAACTTGAGACTGTGCATGGCTTCCAAAGTACCAGAGTAGCTTCCTCTTAAAAATCAGGTTACATCCCCCCAAAAACACAAAAAACCCGAAACATGGATCTCCGGGCTGAAACAAAACCCATAATATCCAGATTTCAAACCACAACTTTGTGGCCAGCTTGTTAATGCAAAGCAAACGCCACATTTTGAGAAGTTAATTTGCCATTCAAAACTACCTCTCAAAGTCTCAATGGACGTTTGGAGTAAGTGGACCTAGAACCCACTAAGAGTACTGGGATTTCACTGAACCCGCTTTTTTCAGATTTCAATTTACTGCCTCAGGTAGCTAATGAGAAAAAGAATCAGATTGAAAAATTGGCAAAGAAAACTTTGACTGGAACTGAACCCGAGACCTCTGGATAATGTACCAGGGCTCTTACTATCTGAGCTATCCAGCTCTTAGATGGTGGCCTCCCAAATTAATAGTCAACTAGTCTTTGCAGGGGTGGGGGCACCAGTCGAAAGCAATTCAACCATTAAAACAGATTTCATTTATCAGTGGCATTTTGGGACCTATTGATCTAGCCCTGTATGGAGTCCGGATACCAGACCTTGAAATCGTGGGAACCAGGCTGACATTAAGGTCATAGATTATTTAAGATTTGCAATTTTTCGATCTGCCAGTCTGCATGTTCTTGTATAGCGAGGAATCCTTAATGTGCTTGTAAGACATACAGTAGTTGTCTGTATATCTGTGTGTGTATTTGATAACTTTCCCCCCGTGCATGGAGCAATGGCAGGTGGTGCTGTGGGAAGATATCGTCAAGTACATGTGTAAAAAAGTGAAAACTTAATACTTTATGCCAAAGTGAAAAAGGAACAGATTTGAATCGTGCTGTAGGGTTTTTGGGTAGAGTTTCTTTTTTAATGAATATGGTGAAAAGGGAAGAAGTGTTTTTTGAATATTTGTGAAAGGTTTTCGGCAAAAGTGCTGATCCTTACAGCTAGAGCCAGTGTCAACGTGTTTCCCTCTCGGTCAGAGGGTAGAGAGAAACGTTTTTGGTTTAGGGGAAGAATTCTGAAGAAAATTACAGCATGCGGACAAAAACCTGGACCAGGGTTGGAACCCGAGACCTCTGGCTTGGCTTTCCAGCGCTCTTACCACCAGGGCTGCTCAGCCCAGCCTAAAGATGATGGCCTTCCCAAATAGTCCAGTAGTGACAATTTGACTTCTGACTGTCTGGGCACCAGAGGTAATCCAGAGGTCTCGGCTTCAAGTCCTGGTCCAGACAAATGTTCTTTGCTAAGTTTGAAATTTAAACAAACAAAGGAAAAACTGACTGGGAACTTTTGAACAAATTTAAAAATTGGCAAGGAAAACTTTGACTGGACCGGGACTTGAACACGAGACCTCTGGATTAACGTACCAGTGCTCTTCCATCTGAGCTATCCAGCCCTTAGATGATGGCCTTCCTAAATAGTCCACTAGTCTTTGCCGGGGAGGGGGGTGCCAGTCAGAAGCAATTCAACCATTAACTGCCGGATATCTCCAGGGATCACACCCCCGCTTTCATTCAGATGCAAACAACCAACTGTTGTAAACCTGGCTACAGCAGCTCAGGGATCACACAAAGTGGATGTCTGCAAAGGCAAGTTGACGTTTATGGAAGGCCACCATCTAAGGGCTGGATAGTTCACATTGAAGAGCACTGGAATGTTAATCCAGAGGTCTCAGGTTCAAGTCCCTTCCAGTCAAAGGTGTCCAATTTGTCTATTTTAAAGTTTGTCCCATCTCCTATCCTTGTTATGATTATTTTTTTCAGATGTAAATACATTCATATTAATAGAAATAGTTAGAAGCAAAATTTCCTATTCTTCCTGGTCTGAAATTTACAGGTTTATTTCAGAATTGACAGGGTTTATTTCAGAATTGACAAGGGTTTACTAGAGACCCATCAGTGGCATAACAAGTCTATTTTTCACAGTTAAATATTCTTAAATGTTTTTCCTTTGTTTGTTGGAGTTAAATATTCTATAATATAAGTTTGTCTCGAGGAAGATACACTTCGACAAGGGTTTGCCCTTCATAAATCATTTCATTTCTATGATGCAACAAATTAAAATTCACCACACTACCTTGACCAGCTCAGTGGTCCAGTGGTTAAGACGTCTTTACTGGAAAGCAGAAGTGGGTTCGAATCCTGCCTGAGCTGCCTGCATTGCTGCTTGCAAAAGAAATTATTAACAGCAGAGCAACTTGTAGGTTATTAGGTATTTTACTTTATCGGTTGTGTTTTTCATGGGTTTTTACGTCATACTTTCATTTGGTGCTTTCAACCTGAGATGCATTTTGGCGGTTTCAACCCAGGCATTGGTTTAACTTTTATTCCAGTTTGATTTTCAGCCAAACAGAAATAATCAAAGCAATTCTTGGCCAGGACTGCCCAGAACGCACCCTTGTACATGTACATGTACGCAGACCAGTGACACTGTGGATGGTTGCGAAAAAAATCATGTCTTATCAGAGAGGGTTTTGACGACGCGATTTGGGCTCTTTGGAGAAATCCATTCAATCATGGCATTAACAAAATCCAACTTCAGTTTCGTATGATGGCAAAACTTGTGCAGTTGAGGACGAGGTCTTGTAGAGATCAAGCTTTCAGACCCTGCTGCTTTTAATGATTTGTGATTTCCATGTCCCCAAAATGAAGACTAATCTTACGGGTTTCAAAATCTGGCATGTCAGTCCTACCACCTTTCCTCAAAGAAAGCTCCTGCAAATATCGCAATCGATCTTGAGTGTGTCTTTTTGATTTGTATAATATTATTCATTCAAAGTTAATAGCAGTTTGTGGCATGTTTACATTGCTTGAAATCATTTGGATCATGTACCGGTATCTGAAAAGTTAAGAGATTCATGCAATTGTATCTTGAAGGCATCATGTTGGTGTGAAACATACACTGCTCTTTAAGCAGAATGTAGTTACATGTACAGTATATGTTTATCCATACATTCTGTAGTGATTCTATGGCCGTTTTCAAAGTGAAGGCTTAGGCTCGGGCTCAGGCTTCGTCTCTGTCTGACAAAACCTGAAAATCCAGGTTGTGGTTTATTTGCAAATTTGGCGGTTTTGTTGCCTTGTTTGGTATAGGGTATTCCCCAAGAAACTGGGGCCAAACGCTTAATTTTAGATTATTATAACAAGTAAGATAAATATGACTGAGCCTACGCCTTTATTTCGAAAACAGCCTATGCACCACATGTATTCATACCTCCACTCATTGGTACCCACCACCATAAGCTACCACCTTCCCTTGTTGGTAGTAACTATCATTAGATGGCATCCATTATCATTTGCTGTGGTACCCACTCTCACTATAGCTGGTGCCCACTGCCACTAGCTGGTATCCACTCTCACTAGTTGGCATCTAGTGCTACCCACTGTCTCTAGCTGTTATCACTAGCTGGTACCCAATGTCACTAGCTCGTACCCAGTGCTATACCCACTGTCACTAGCTGGTATCGACTATCACTAGCTGGTACCCACTGTCACTAGCTGGTACTCAGTGCTACTCACCTTCTCTAGCTGGTACCCATCATCACTAGCTGGTACTCAGCATCATTTGTTGATGCCCACTAAGTATTCAGTGCATGGAGGGCAAAGTGCCACCGTGAAATGTTTGAACAAAAACCTTTGACCTTCAGGAATTGTGTTGGGCATTCTGTGCAGCTGTTTAATAAAATGAATGTCAATTAGTGTGGATGACATCTCATGCATAATTCATAATGTTATTTAGAAAATTAGCATAGGACTAAAGCCATATGAGTGTAGCCTCTTTCAGTATTTTTAGTTTATTTAATTGGTTCCATTTCAAGACAATAGAAATGAATATAACGCGTAAAGAAATAAAGTGTGATAAATTATATTATTTTGAATTTTCAAATTAACATTGAATAAATGCAGACTTAAAATAATTAGAGTGTGGTTATATAAAGATTTTGTGACTGTAATCTGAAGAAAATATGCTCTGATCTTACATCTCGAAATGTGAGTGGTGCTGGAGATTAATCCAGTAATAAAACTATGAACTGTGAATATAGACAGGCGCCAGTGTTGGAAGTAATTGTGTGTATTGTTGAATGATGTCATGGCATAAAAGTGGTATGATGTTATGCATATTCATGAACACTCTGCACTCTGATAGGCCAACGTCAGAGTATAGAGCTCAGATGAATATGTATAAACATGATATAATGGTAATTGGCCAATCAGACCAAGCTTAGGGGACCGGAAGAATATAGGGTTTTATATGAAAGAGGTTTATATCACAGAAACTATCTATACAACTTATCGGTTCTGTTGAGTATCATTTGTTGACTTTTCTCGTCAGCCATTATTTTGGTGGAAAAAGGGTGAAGATTCTTCTCAGAGTTGAAGACTCACGTGTTCAAAGCGTGTGCCATGCTGGTTTACAACATAGCCCGCCCTCATGCGGCCAGTACTAACAATGTTGACCAATAATTATTCAGCGGCTCCTAAACTTTGACGCGCGACTTCTTTTGGTCTTTTTCATTTTTATCTCTTTAAATGCTCACCTTTCAAAACACAAAAAGAAATTTAAGCTGCCAAAATGTTAGAATATGCTGGATCTTTAAATTATATGCTAACTGAGATGCAACAACAAAGGTCAATCGTCTTGTTTTAAGTTGGAATGATTGACTTCTCGAAATTGGGTCAAAATGGGACTTCGTTCTGATGGGCTCATAATCCATTTTATCCCATTTTTTCAGCCATTTATCAAGATATATATGTTATCTTATTATGACGATTTATATGTATATATATTTTGGGACGGGGTTGAATACTAAAAGTAATCCTTAAGCACCTCCTGGCCCATTTTTAGTCTTAAAAAAAAACCATATTATTTTGGACAAAAATTTACCATAAATTTAAATCATGTAAGACAATAGATAAACTCATAATTATTCATTCAATATTTAAACTTTCTCAATCTTTTATTTATTTCATACACAAGATCAGTGCATGTGTCAAAAACAATACACAATAATCTATTGTAAAACAGTAACAGGGAATTCCTTCTTCAATGATGAATTACTATGGCCAATTCAGCTCTCAAACTAAATCTCTAATAATCCACTTGAAACCAGCTAGCAAAGATAAAAAGTTTGTTAAAAAGAGTTTTTTATTTGAAAAAATGTTTATCATCTATAATAGACAAAACAGAATTATATTATACTTCTTGTGCCTAGAATATGGATCAGTGGATTAAAGTTAAATTACAGAGAAGAGACTTAAATGAACATTATTTTCAAACTCAACTTATCTAGAAACAATATCTGGCATTCAACAGCAACAAATCACAAATCATAGGACATCCTCCTACACTAATTTTCAAGTTTTTCTCTGATTACCAGCTCATTGTTTTTGTCTCTGAGAAAGGGCAGCTAGAATCAAACGATCAGCTCCTCTAACTTTTCTAGATTCAGAATTTCAATCTATCCAAATGAAATCACAAAATAATGTTATGGGCACAGCATTGTCAAGTGTAAGTAATGTAAACCTGAAGATAGGACTCACCGAAACATGGGTTTAGAAGAAAAAGGTTCAACATCAGTTAAGTGAATGAAGCCTCTTCAGACTTCTAAACCACATGGCTTCAACATCCAAGAGGGGAATAATTAACGCCTTGCATATTTTACTAATAAACATTATTAGTTTAAAAAGTTTTCCAATGTTTCAGTTTGTCCTTGATTTGTCTGGCTACTAGTGCTGACGGTAAGAGTCACGCTGATAATATAAATAGTTTGCTGTGTACAAGAAGTCGGCCTGAGCCTCCTCATAGATGGCGTCGTTGAGCTGGCAGAAGTAGCCGGTGTTTCCTCGCCTGGTCTTGAAGTTGAAGGAGGCGCAGTCTGGGTTGTCTATGCACAGGTTCATGCAGGTCAGGATGTTGCGCTCCTGACTGGTGTCGATGACATGATTCTTCAGGCGGTACTCCTTCAGGGATGGCATGGGATTGATGAAGAACATGGATGGTTCTTTGGGGTCATTCTCTGCCTTGTCCACTGAAAAAAAAAACCAAGGAAACCAAGGAAAACAAATTAACACCAACATTTATATAAACTGCTAGCCAATAAATGCCCAATACAACATTAGTAAAGGTCAAAAGATTGCCACAGTTTGTGTGTTAAACCATTAAACATCCCCAAAAAGCAATGCTGCGAAGGTTTTTAGATCAAATGGTGATCTAAGTAAGTAGGAAAAGGTAAAAAAAACATCATGGTTTTTGCACCATTCTGCAGTGTAAGAAATAGTTTATGACTTGCGAGTTATTAACTATTTGTCGATGTTTGAGTGAAGATTTCTAGGGAAGTACAGCATCCCAGACTGTAAGATTTCAACATGAGGATTCTATCATGACCATCTACATTTGTACAAACAGTGTAAATTAGAAGGAAATCTGTGGACATTGATGTTTTCCTATCTTCCCAATGTTGTACTGGGCCTTTAACGGACAATATGTTGGACAGGGCAAAGCTTCATTGAATGACATTCTCACCGATGTAAATCAACAGGCAATATGGCCAAGCACACAGCATTCAGTGCTAACTTCACATCGGGTTGAGCAGACCCTCAATGAATAATCTTTATGCTCATAGTCTGGCTGACAGCCATCGTAGATGGTGTACATGTACTTGATCAATGCGTTCCCAGACACAGTAACCACTGGCAATCCTGACTGAATACGACACCTAGCATCACATGAACGGATGTGTACTTACACAGACATCTGTACGTGACTTGCAGATACTTGTAGGTGCCGATACAGGGCTCGGTGTTGACATACTCTGCCCAGTGGTTAGGGACGGTGCAATTCTGCTCGTTGGTACAGATTTGCCGGACTGAATCTAGCACTCCCTCTGTGTGACACTCTCTGTAGTCCATAGTGCCAAGGAAATTCGACCTGAAGCTGCATCGCATTTCTCCTGCAAACAATCGGAAGGATTTGTCATTTTCACACAAAGGATAGACTTTATGAAGTCCAAACAAATTTAAAAATTGGCTGGACCGAGACATGAACCTGAGACCTCTGGATTAATGTACCAGTGCTCTTCCATCTGAGCTTTCCAGCCCTTAGATGGTGGCCATCCCAAATAGTCAACTAGTCTTTGCCGGGGTGGGGTGCAAATCAGAAGCAATTCAACCATGAACTGCCGTATATCTCCAGGGATCACACCCCTGCTTTCATTCAGTTTCAAACAACCAATTGTTGTAAACCATGCCTTGCCACTTTTATTATGTTGCCAGTCAAATGTTTTCAAATTGCCATTTCTCCATGAGGCGTTTCATTTTCAGTGGCAGAGATCACGACATGAATTTCAATATATCTCAGGGATGGAACGTGCTACAGAGGTTAAACCTGCATCAAAATAAAGCTTATTTCATGCTCTTTCTGACTGTGGTATAACAGCTTAGTGCTTCCAGTCTGCAAAGCCCTGTGACAGACCAATATGTTGCGTCTAGATTCCTTACCCTCAGTCCTTCCGAGGTCGGCCGCGATGATCCTAATATGGCTGGCTTCATCGGGGCACTCCAGGAATAAATCAGCGTGGTCCTCACACGAGTACAAGGTGATGTCATTCAGCGGACGTCCCTCTGGGGTAGAAAGAGGAAAAACACCGCAGAGTCAGCCACAACTATTCAGTCTCAGGTCACGGTTTACACCGGCGTACCTGCGGTCAATCAAGGTCATCAGGACTTGCGATCAATCGCAAAGCAGTGGCAGATGCACAGAAACCACACAAAAGTCACAATGGGTTGTCCATGATCTTTCTTCTCATCGACGCAAACATCATGTTATATCTATGATGCAACGCGGTACCCGCCACATATACCCGCTAAATTTATTTGAATCCGCCACACAACCTTGACCAGCTTGTCAAGTGGTTAAGATGTCTGCACTAAATGTAGATAGTGGGGGTAATGGATTCGAATCCTGCCCGAGCTGCCTGAATTTTGTTTCATCAGGCAACGTGCAAAGCACTGAGCACTCGGTGTCTATCACTTTGAGCAGGGCAAACCCTCGTTGACCATTGCTTCTTGTCGATTACAGCGATGAACAACATCTCTTCTAACAAAGTATTTAGATTCATAGGTTGATGGGCTGTGCAGCCACAGTGGATACCATGGCCCCGTTCATGAACTCCGCTCATATAATGGTAGTTATTCCATGAGTCCAATCAGAATCAGATATGATATTGGATTCAAAGTGATGACAGGACTCACCGGTGCAGTTGTAGGTGACTTCAAGATACTTGGTGTTGATGGAGCTGCAAGGATCCTCTGATGTCAGGAATCTCTCAATGGCCTGACAAGGAGGAGAAGAGATTCAAATATGAAACATTTATCGCAATTGGCTGGTTGCATCACGGTGTTTATCTCAAAATACCAACGACTGAGACAGGTCACGTTGTTGTATGACCTCAAGTAAGTATAGAACCTGATGTTTGGTTTCTAGTTAGAACTTCCTGACTTTGAGAGAGGTCCTGCTAGGATCAAAATTTCAAACCTTCTTTTTTTTCAAACAAACAAAGGATAGCTCAGATGGTAAGAGCACTGGTACATTAATCCAGAGGTCTCGGGTTCAAGTTCCAGTCCAGTCAAAAGTTTTTCTTTGCCAATTTTTCAATTTCTTCTTTTTAAAGGTTTTGGTTTGGGTCATTTCAGTCAGTAAAGCAGTTTGCAACATTTCTGTAAACTAATTATTGCTCGAATGACAAATTCTCATACATCTGATGCCCCGTTTTAATGTTGTCAAAACACTTTGCAAAACGTTTGTGTGGTGTTTTGGAAATCACCTACTTAAAAAATTATTTTAACTGGAACAATTTGAGTAAAGAAACAAGTGATTTCTCAAGGATGATCTCAAAGAACACATTTTGAAGGTCTTTGAAGGACAAAGATAACTGTGAATAACTGTAGTAGGCATCGAGCAAAATGAATGAGTTTTTTGCATTATCGAGTGATGTGAGGGTTAATATGGGTAACCAGTGAATTAAGGGCTGGTTCCCAGGCACCATTGCATTTATTGCACTGCTGTGGCACAAGGGGTACCAGCTGAGAATCACTCACCGGTACACTGCATGAGCGTTGATCTTGGCAGTAGGCCTTGACAAGGTCCAAGGTGTCTGTCGACTTGCAGGTGGTCGTGTCATCGTTGCCGTTGTGGCTTGGGCAAACCAGAGAGGTGCTCCCAACCTAAGGGACATGAATATCTAGTAATAAATGCGTATTTTGGACACTATAATAGGCGTGAAAACGGGGTGAAAAGAAAATCACTTTTCATAAACTTTCTTGACTTTGATGAGCTTCAAGCCCCTCCACACCATTGGTAAATGTCTTAGAAACGCATCCATACTTTGTCTAATCCAGCATATGCATGAATTAACACACCTCTGAAAGTTTCAGCTCAATCCGTCAACCATGTTATGAGAAAATGGTGAAAACTGGCTCATTTTTTTATCAAAACTGTGTCAGCTTCGAGGATCGTAAAATGCACCTAGCAGAATTTGCAATAAGTTTAAACTATAAAATAGGTTTGAACAGGAAAATTGCGAGTAAATCTCGAAACAGTTGTCAGTAATTGCGAATGGACCATGGTGGATTTGTGAAACTGGTGTGTATATATAGGGTGGTAAGCATGGTTTTTTTTCTCCAAAATTTATACAAAGTTCCACTGTGTAGGGGCATTTCAAAGGTCTGCTATTTCATTCATATGTTAGATCAGACAACGTATGGACGCTATTCTTTGACCTCGACCAATGTTGTGTCATCCCTTTCAAACTAAAAGGATCAAGCATTTACCTGAGTGCGGCCAAAGAATGCATCCTTTATATTGATGTACTTGCCGTCAGGACAGGTTAAACTCAGTTCAAATTCCACACCCTCACAAGCAAAGAGAGTGAGGTCTCCAGATGATACGTCCTCTGAAAATCAACAGAACAATATCAGTATCAGCAGATATCAACAGGCTAATCAGAAGCCGATACGCCTCCATCCCTATTGGTGGTAGACTACCAGCAAAAGCAGACAAATAGAACTGGGAGGGGTGACTAGTCTGAAGCAAGGCATAAGCCTCCATCCCTATTGGTGGTAGACTGACAGCAAAGGCTGACGAATAGAACTGGGAGGGGTGACTAGTATGAAGCAAGGCATAAGCCTCCATCCCTATTGGTGGTAGACTGCCAGCAAAGGCTGACAAATAGAACTGGGAGGGGTGACTAGTCTGAAGCAAGGCATAAGCCTCCATCCCTATTGGTGGTAGACTGCCAGCCAAGGCTGACAAATAGAACTGGGAGGGGTGACTAGTATGAAGCAAGGCACAAGCCTCCATCCTTCTGATCAGGAAGGGACGTTGGGTTCTTCTTATCTGTCTTTCACCATGAAGACTAGAACCTACCTTTGCAAGTGAACTTCATCTCCAGATATAGACTCATGGCCGTGCAGAAGGAGAAGCCTAAAAAGAAGTGTCTATTCCTGAAGCTGCAAGTCTTCTTGTTGTTACACAGGTTCTGCAGGGCTCCACTCACGTCTTGATCGTTGCAAGAACTCACTGTAAGAGGGCACAGAAGACAAGTTGACAACCGTGAAGTCAGGATGATGAATGAAGTGAGGATTGGTCATTCCCTTCCTGGATGTCGAGGCCATGGGGTTATATAGTGCGGAGACGCTTAATCCACAGTTTTTTCTCCCTGCTGAGGCAGACAGCATCTTTCCGATGGCCAAAGTTTGTCCGAGTAGTTTTTGATGAGGAGCTCTTACCGTCAATGTCTGGATGCTGAGGGTCAAATGCTGGCACAGAGGCTGTGGAGGGTTTGATGGTGGCACTGTTGATATCTAGAACGCCCTTGAAGCCAATGCAGCCCACGCTACCCGTGACATCCTGATTGATTATTGCCGTCACTTCCTGGCCAAGTTCACCTGGGTGGACGGACAGAAAGACGAGACATTGCAACCTGGATTTCCAAATCTAAAACTAGGCACACCGCCCAGAGAAGCCTCACATATCGTGTCTGACATAACAGCCAGGTTTACAACCATTGGTTGTTTGCATCTGAATGAAAGCAGGGGTGCGATCCCTTGAGATATACGGCAGTTAATGGTTGAATTGCTTCTGACTGGTGCCCCCACCCCGGCAAAGACTAGTTGACTATTTGGAAAAGCCACCATCTAAGGGCTGGATTCAAATCTGTAAAGCGGGGGGTACCACATTGCATCATAGTTGTAACATGATGTTTGTGTTGAGGAGAATGTAATTCAATGAGGGTTTGCCCTGCTAGACTTAATAAGCACTGACTGCTCAATGTTTTGCCCGATGCCTGATGAAAAACTTTCAGGCAGCTCGGGCGGGATTCGAACCCGCGACTCCCACTTTCTAGTGCAGACGTCAGTGACAGTATGATTTTTGCATGGGGGAGGATGTGATTCAATGAGGGTTTGTTTTGAAATATCTGCTGAAGGCTTACCCGCTACGTATCTGTTGCAAAGGTAGGTGACCTCGAGATACTTAAACTCCCCCTGGCATGGGTCACTGGACAGAGCGTCTAAGATGTCTGTTTGGACGTCCACCTGACAGTACTTCTCATTGTTGCACTGTGAGCGGACAGTGTTCAGCACAGTGGCTTCTGATGAGGCACAGTTGCTGGAGTAGGTGTGGTTAGCCAAAGGATGGGGACACATTTTGCCATCCTCCGCCCGTCCGTAGAAGGCGTCTTTGATCTCCAGATAGAAGTTGCTTAGATAGCTGCAGGAGAGGTGGAGTTTCTGACCGTCGCACGCTACGGCGCGCATCTCACTCCGATCCACTGCAACGTTCCAAGAAAGCATTTGAGACAGAAATTCAGACATATCCACCGAATGACAACCCATACTATATCTCAGTTCAATACAGTGGAACATCGCTCAAACGAACATCCCGGGATCCATGAAATTTATTTGTTATAGCAGTTCAGCAACGTATTTTGTACACAAAAATCGGGAGCCAAAGGGCATGTTTTTTAAAGGGCATGTTTGGTATACCGGCATTCATTATAGTGACGTTTCACTGCACCGTTATTGTCTTCCCTTAGAGTTTAAGGCTCAATACAACATTGGGAAGATGGGGAGACACTGATGTCCACAGATTTCCTTCTGATTTACACAGTTTACACAGAATCCTCATGTTGAAATCTTACGGTCTTGATTGTCCTGCTAGGATCAAAACGTCAGGACCTCTAACTTTTGAAAACCAAAGTCAGCTAGAAATTGGACCCTGATTATAAAGAATGGTATATGGTGGATGAAAACTACTTAGCATTTATCTAAATTCACAAAGCAGACAAAATGTTATCGCAACGAATCTTCTTTCACTTATTTAGTTTGGCCAGCAAGACCAAATAATAAATTAATTGTTTTCTAACAAAGTCTGTCTCAATCACGCAAAGTGAAGAGGAACAATTTTAAAAAATGGCAAAAGAATTTTTTTTACCAGACCAGGACATGAACATGAGACCTCTGACTTCAAATCTACCACTCGTCTCCGGCTCAAGTCCCGGTCCAGTCTAATTTTCCTCTTCCCATTTTTCACATTGGTCGTAACTTACCAAAATATACATGGACCTCGCACAGTTTAAGGGTCGTGACCCTGTCTGGAACCTCGATGCTGACATATTGACCGGTCGCGACGCCTCCACAGCTGATTTGAACTCTGAACTCATCGTCCGACGTCACATTGCGGCCACAAGCGGCATTCTCTCTGAAGTCTGGATTGTTGCCAATACGGATCTGGGCTCCGGCCAGCTTGTCCACTAAACGAGGGGAGAAGAAAGTCACGGATAATTGTTGCAATTGATGAGGAGGCTGCTTTCCATTTTTTAAGCACTGAGTGCTCAGTGCTTTGCCCGATGCCAGATGAAAAACATTCAGGCAGCTCGGGAGGGATTTGAACCCGTGACTCCCACTTTCTAGTGCAGACGTCTTAAAGCCCCTACACAACATTGGTCGAGGTCAATGAATAACATTCATACGTTGTCTGATCCAAAATATGCATGAAATAGCACACCTGTGAACATTTCAGCTCAATCCGACAACCAAGTCTCGAGAAAATTTTGAAAACCGCTTCATTTGTTTCACGAAAATGCAGCATTCAACGCCGTACTGTTCCGAAAAATAGCTTAGATCTCGGTGAGACGTAAATGATTTCGTTTACTCTTTTTCTCCAAAAATACAGCAATTAAGACGTAGGTAAATATTTCAGTGAGAGGTTTCTACTATAACCATCTTCAAATTGAATAACTTTCATGTAAATCTGTGAACATTTCTGTTTTTCGATCTTACCAATGTTGTGTAGGGGCTTTAAGCACTTGACCACCGAGCTCAGTGGTCGAGGTCGTGTGGTGGATTCAAATATTGTAATATCGTATAGCGGAGGGTACAGTGTTCTTAATATTCGAGGTTTCACCACAGAAGAGGTTTCACCACTGAAGAGGTTTCACCACTGAAGAGGTTTCACCACTGAAGAGGTTTCACCACTGAAGAGGTTTCACCACTGAAGAGGTTTCACCACTGAGTACTTACTCTGACTATTGCCGCAGGTTCTAATCTGGACAAGGTTCACTTCTCTCTCGATGCCAAGGTTGACCAACCACCAGGGGGACGATTCTTCCTCCGACTGAAAGCAGTATGAGTTGCAGCTTGTCTTGGTGACTGCATCCACTGCATACCCGCCGTCGTTAACACTTGTGCTGCTGGAGTTGGTGGGATGATGCAGGCCAAAGTTTCCACCTAGCAGAGCGTTCAAACAATGGAGAAAAAGAAGCTGCATCCACTTTGTGTGATCCCCGAGCTGCTGTAGTCAGGTTTACAACAACTGGTTGTTTGCATCTGAATGAAAGCAGGGGGTGCGATCCCTGGAGATATACGGCGGTTAATGGTTGAATTGCTTCTGACTGGCGCCCCCACCCCGGCAAAGACTATTTGACTATTTGGAATGGCCACCATCTAAGGGATGGACAGTTCAGGTGGTAAGAGCGCTGATATGTTAAACCGGAGGTCTTGGGTTCAGGTCCTGTCCAGTTTTGCTTTCCTTTCTTTGATTGGGCATCAAAATAGGAGGAAACTGTAAACTTTTCAAATGAATTCTAGAGACAAGGAAAGGCCTGACTTACGTGGCACTTCACAGGTGTATTTGATGTCCAGATACTTAGGGTGACTAGGGCAAGGGTCACCCAGCACCACAGACAGCTGCATATTCAGACGACATTCCTGCTTGTGGTCGCAGTTGCTCTTGACCAATGCCAAGACCTCGGCTGCGTCGTACTCACAGTCCAAGGGATAGGTGTGGTTGTTCCCTAACGTACACAGTCCTGCAAGTTGGGAACAGAACAATGTCTGGCATGAATAACAAAGCAAAACCGAAACACGCTTCAACCTGCTTATTACTGCTGATGACCAGAATAATAACCAATTTTAGAAGCATACCGTAATTTTTATTTTTGTTTTCAATGCAAAATCGCCCCCAAAAAGGCTGAAAAGTCACTCAAGGTTAAGGGCTAAAGAAAGTCCAATTCCCATTGTTCTAAGTTTGGGGTCATGGGTCAGGGAACAAGCCCATGCATCACTTCCACCACAAGAGGGCGCTACTTACCTTCTTCTCGACGGCCATAGAATGCTTCATGCACTAGCAGTGAGTATTCCCCTTGACAGAAGATATACAATTCTTCCTCATCACATTCAATGGCTGACTCCACTTCCATTACCCCAGGAGGATCTGAAGAAATCAAAAATAGAACGAAAATTCACAAAATTTATCCTTTGTGTTTGTCAGCAAATTGTATGTTATAAACCCTTGATAAAAGAAAAGAAATGGTCAAGAGCTTATACCTGACCACACCCTCTTACACTCTCTTACACCTGACCACACCCTCTTACACTCTCTTACACCTGACCACCCTCTTACACTCTCTTACACCTAACCACACCCTCTTACACCTGACCACACCCTCTTACACCTAACCACACCCTCTTACACCCTCTTACACCTGACCACACCCTCTTACACTCTCTTACACCTGACCACACCCTCTTACACCTGACCACACCCTCTTACACCCTCTTAAACCAGACCACACCCTCTTACACCTTCTTACACCTGACCACACCCTCTTACACCTGACCACACCCTCTTACACCTGACCACACCCTCTTACACCTGACCACACCCTCATACACCAACTTACACTTGACCACACCCTCTTACACCCTCTTACACCTGACCACGCCCTCTTATACCTGACCATACCCCCGCCAGCCTGTATATTTGTAGGGACAATAGAGGGCAGTGTTGATGGATATGCGAAAACCAGAATCCTACCTCGGGTGCACAGGTAGCGAGTTTCGTAGTCTTGGCAAGAGTCTCCGCCTGGCTGGTCCGAGGAATAGCAGAGTAACCCTCTGTTCATACTGCAGCTGGTGTAGAGGACTTGGGCGGCTGTGTAGAACGCCTCCTGGTTGCTAGCCAGACGGCACTCAATGGCCAGCGGGTATGGGCATAAATCGTCATTGGCCTGGCGGAGGGATACACAAAGAAAATAGTTCCAGTCACTGGGTGTGTTAATAGTCTAAAGCCGTGTCCGCATCTGACTTATTTTTTACCGAGCCCGTGGGTAACATTCCAATGGGTAAATCTTCCCGGCGTCCGCACTTGGACTTTTCGACTCGGGTAAACTAACCGAGACGATGGGTAAAAGCTAACCGACTCATGTACATGTGCATGTACTGTAGGTACACAAACACGTTGTTACCCTGTGCCCGCACGAGTCTTGCATACAGTAACGTAACGTGTGGGGCGCCGGATGTGGTTTTTTACCGAGTCGTTTACCGAGACGTCGTGTCCGGATTGGACTCGGTTAAACTGACCTGGTCAATTTAACTGGGCAGAAGTTGGTCGGTTAAACTACCCACTGGAGTCGGGTAAGTTACCTGGGAGGAAAACTTCCTGGGCTGTCCGCACTGGACTTAAAATGGTCAATTTACCCATTTGCTCGGTTAGTTTACCCATTTTAAGTCCAGTATGCTGTCCAAATGCTGTATCTATGTCTGAAAATTGTGCATCCCATTTTGGAGACGTTCGTACTACGGTATGTCACGTACAGAATGCGCAGTTGGCCTTGAGGTCGTGAACTTTGTACCGGCCCTGCATTGTCTCTATTGTCTATCGGCCATAAACACTGCACTAGTATGTTGTATTATTTCAGCAGTTTGAATATCAGGCTCAGATACTTTTGGTCTCTATGTGACGTCAAATACATCGCAGGGGGAATTTTTGGGGGCGGGGCGAACATGGACTTTTTTCAATGTTTTGGGGTGAAATTAAGTGCCACAAAAAATCCCAATAAAATCCTTAAAAAAAGGAAGAGTTTTCAGCTTATTTTCAAACCCTATTTCTGTATACCTTTAAAGCCTGTGAGACAATTTCAGGAGCTTTCTCTGGGAAATTTCAAGGTACTTCTTGTTTTTCTTTCGCAGTTTAGACGAGGAGATCAATCTAGACTGTCTGATGGTGAAGTGTTTTAAAAAAAGGGACAGAGGAAACTCACCGCCAGAACACTGTTTCTTATTTCGAGGTCGTTATCAGAGCCATCGTCTATGCTGTACCACGTAGTCCACTCTAGGCCTGAGCAACGGATCCAACCAGAAAGACAATGGTCAGTACAGGATGCATCCATACATGTACCTTGTCATGTACACAGACTCCGGACGTTGCACAGAGCGGAATCCAGCATTACGCGGGGATTCGAACCCACATCAGATTGCTGGCAGTCAAGGGGTATCGCCATGAACGAAAACTTTCAGCAATTGTTATACTAAGACAAAAATCAACTCCAAATCTTTCAAACATTGAGTAATGATGCAAACTGCTTGCTGACTAAATGACCAAAAAAGGAAACCTCCAAAAAGGAGGGCCTGATTTTTACAATCCTAGCAGGACCTTTTGTGAAAGGCAGAATGACAAAAAAAAACAGATTGAAAGGGGAAAGGGTTTGGGAAAAAGATGACAGACAAAGAGGAAAGCTGGTAGACAGACTAGGGTGAGGTACAAGGATGGGGAGTAGGGTAGGGATTAGTTAGCAGAGGGGGAAAGATCAAAGGGATTAAGCAAATCAGAGGGATTATGAAGAAAAATAGCCCTGAAGATGACAAGGTCATTGAAGGCACTATTTGATTGAATATGTGGTACTAGTCTCAAAAGTGAGAGGGCCTGACGTTTTTGATCCGAGCAAGACCTTTCACTATGCCTTTGAGAAAGGTCCTGCTTGGATCAAAATGTCAGGCCCTGTAACTTTTGAGATCTAGGTATGGCATTTTTGTCTGTGAGCAGTTTGCAACAGTTTTTTTTATTTAGTTCTAGTTGTAGTCTCAAAAGCTCGCAGTCTTATCTGGTCTTATGTGGCAGGTAAATGAGAAAGGTTCTGCTAGCATCGAAACATCAGGCCTATGACAAATTCGAGAATACTTTATTATAAACCGGTGCCAATTTGACCTTACCTATGCATTCCCTGGTTACGTTCAGGTAGAGGGGGAAGCCATCGCATATGGGATACGAGACACCAGATTCGCCGAACATGACCTCACTGACGTAAACTGAGCAGTGACGTTTGTTGTTGCATTGTCTCTCCAGTCGCTGCATGACGGTGTCTGGGTCGTACACGCAGGCTGTCAACAAACACGCACCAGACAAACGACTCCATATCAGATTGAAAAAACTGGCAAAGAAAAACTTTGACTGGACTGGGACTTGAACCCGAGACCTCTGGATTAACGTACCTGTGCTCTTACCATCTTAGCTATCCAGCCCTTAGACGGTGGCCTTCCCTAATAGTCAACTAGTCTTTACTCGATCATCCAAACCCTGAAAATAAGCTGGGAAATGCCACGTTGCCGTGAAAAGAAAATTCCCTGCGGTTTCACCACTGGTTCATGCTCAAATGCTCTTCACCAGCTTTCCAAGGTGATTTCACCAGTGGTCTATTCAAGGCCACATTCTGGGTGGTAAATGGCTGCAAAGCACAAGCCTATGGTGTACAATTACGCAGACTAGACCGCAACTGCCTGGCAGATGAGTTGTGTGGTGATTTTAAGAACAGGTCAGATGAGGTGAAATGTTCAGGGTGAATTCGCTGTAAAAGGAGGGGGTATGCCATAGCATTGGATGAGGCTGAGGTTGAGCTCAACTTGGACAGGCCAGCTGTGGGTGGACTGGAGGAGAGGGGCATGCCATAGCATTGAATGAGGCCGAGGTTGAGCTCAACTTGGACAGGCCAGCTGTGGGTGGACTGGAGGAGAGGGGCATGCCATAGCATTGAATGAGGCCGAGGTTGAGCTCAACTTGGATAGGCCAGCTGTGGGTGGACTGGAGGAGGGGGGTATGCCATAGCATTGAATGAGGCCGAGGTTGAGCTCAACTTGGAAAGTCCAGCTGTGGGTGGACTGGAGGAGGGGGGGTATGCCATAGCATTGAATGAGGCCGAGGTTGAGCTCAACTTGGAAAGTCCAGCTGTGGGTGGACTGGAGGAGGGGGTATGCCATAGCATTGGATGAGGCCGAGGTTGAGCTCAACTTGGATAGGCCAGCTGTGGGTGGACTGGAGGAGGGGGCATGCCATAGCATTGAATGAGGCAGAGGTTGAGCTCAACTTGGAGTGAACAGCTTGTTAGTGCTATCCATAAGTTGTACTTACTGACTGGGTAGAAGTCATCGTAGATGATGCATTTTTCATTGTGTTCTCGCCCGTAGTAAGCGCTGCTGATCTTAATGTATTCACCCTCCGGGCAACTATAGGTCAGTATCTCATCATCACAGATGATGTCTCCACCCAGATAAGTTGGCAATCCTAAGACAGTATGGTAACGAAAGAAGAAAGTAGATTTGATAGATCATTAGAAGATTGAAATTCATTTTATTCTAAGGTTTACAAATTTCCTTCCTGTGAATCACCATTTGAAATGAATGCTGTTTTTTCCTCAAAGGTGGAAAGGTCCTGCTTGGTGGGAAACATCAGTCTCGATAAATTTCTAAATATTTTCAATTTTTGGGTCGTTTAAGTTAGCATTTCAGACTACCAAAGTGGAGGTAGTGAGTCAAAGGTGGTTTGCAGTGACACAATGTGTTGATATCTCTTTCTGTGAGTATGCAAGGTTCTAAGGAGAATCAATGGTTCTCCTTAGGACCTGCATACTCACAATAGATATTTTCACATGGTGTCATTGCAAATCGCCCTTGTCTCCATCCATAGGAGGAGTGTTTGCAGTATAGTACCTTTATAGTTGTAGAATGATTTCCTATCCGAGCCGTATTGATTCTGAGCGACGCATGTATAGAAGCCTCTGTCGTCGCTCAGCGGATGGAACTGCACCTCGGAGACCATGTGGAAGTCGTCCAGCTCTTTGGTGACGATGGTGGCGTTCACTCCGCCGTTGTAGACGTAGCCGTCGCGCTCCCAGCTTATCGAGGGCAGAGGGATGCCAAAGGTGAGGCACTGGATGGTACCGTTGTACTCGTAGTGGAGCTTGGTTGTGTTGACCACTTCTAGCACCTCTGGCTTGTTGTCTGGTTATTTGGCAGAGAGAAGAGAGGGAATTCGGACAGCCCCAAAAATCAGTCCAATCTGACAAAATCGCAGTGAGGCTTAGTCAATACTAGGCTTTGATCGAGGAGAATGCGGCGAAATGGAAAGTCACGATCGCTCTGAAAGTGGTGTTTTAAAAAAAGACCGAGTGAGTAAGAACTTGAACAAAATGGCGGAGAATCCTTTGACTGGACTGGTCCCAGTGCAGTCAAAGGTTTCTAAAAACAGTTCGATGAAGATTGTACAATACTAGCATGGATTGCAATGACAACCATAATCACTTCTATGAAGATTGAGTGAGAAAAAAAATTGAACGAAATGGCACAGAATCCTTTGACTGGACCAGTCCCAGTGCAGTCAAAGGTTTCTTTGCATTTATTGAAGAGGCTATTGATCTGCTAAGGAGAGCTACCGACAGAGAATAACGGCATAACATGATCATGATTCCAGTCACCCACCTTGCAAGTAGCAACCGTAGACCTCCAGCCTGAGGGAGATTTCACCCGTCCAGTTGAGAGGAATCAAGCGCAGATATCTGGCAAACATGAAATGATCGAAGTACTGGTAGTCCACTGTGTCCTTGTCAACGTTGGCTTGAAAAATCTGAAAGAAGACAAGGTAAAATACACACATAATAGTTAACTGATCTTGTCTTTTTCTTGTGAAATTTTTTTGCCATTTCAGTCGAGAAACATGGAAAAAACTGACCGGGATTTTTAATTTTTTTTTTTTAAAGATGGCAAAGATAACTTTGTGGTCAGTGGTAAGACGTCTGCACTAGAAAGCAGTAGTCGCGGGTTTGAATCCCGCCCGATCTGCCTGATTTGTTTTTTCATCGGGCATCCGGCAAAGCACCGAGCACTCGGTGCTTAACACGTCGAGCAGGGCGAACCCTCATTGAAGTAACAGCAACGAAGCAATGTCCCCAACCTTGTCCACTCCCTCTTCTTGGTAGGTATTCCAGACGGACCCGTTGCCAGTCTCGTTGACGGTGTAATCCAGACGGTACTGCTCCACCCAGTAGTCATACTTAGGGTGGCCCTGCGTGGCCACCTTCTTGACGCGCATGACCCTCTCAAAGTCGATCTGATAGTACTGGTCCAGGTCGCTCTCTGCGGCGATCCAGGCTCCGTAGGGTGCGTGGAGGCGAGCGTCCCACTTGAAGGAGTCCAAGGTTGCTAGGAGCTTGGTGCTGGAGACCACCAGCTGGTCATTACCGATGGTCTTATCCATCATTCCAAAGGTTAGCATGCAATCTAAGAAAGGCAAAAGATCCCCAAAATCATTAATTCAATCAAGCGGAGGAAAGGGATACTGACAGATTTTTTTCAAAACAATCTAAAATCCTCGTTTGTTCACTCCCCCACTTCTCTCTCTGAAGTTTTCCCATTTTAATCCATTTTAATCCTTAAATGTTAGTAGAGGGCCTGACGTTTTGATCGTAGCAGGACCTTTCTCAATCCACTTTGCCTTCGAGAAATGTCCTGCTGGGATCAAAATGTCAGGCCCTCTAACTTTTGAGATTCATGTATTGCAGGTAATTTTAGTCAGTGAGCAGTTTGCAACAGTTTTTGTACTAACTTCCTTTTAATCCTTTTAATTCCCTTTAATCTTTTCCTCTATCAATCCCTCCCCTACTCCCTTCCCATCTAATCTACTGCTCCTTTCAATGCCGCAAGGATTCAAATTACCACCCTTTTGCACCTTTCCCCCTCCCTACGATCTTGACCTTTTTAAGAGGAATGTCAATTCTCCAGCTTTAGCCTTCCTGAGTCCCTCTCTGTCTCCTTCTTTCCTTAGCCCTTCAACTTGAGTTGCTTCATAGCCTTGTTTTGGGGTGAAATTGCCTTAAAAAAAACAACAACCAAAACTAAGTTTGCGTGCCCGACCCCAGAGTAACCTGAAGATATCAGCTAGACATTCAAGCGAGCCGCACCTTGTTGACAGATGTGAGCGTTCTGATTGGAGCAAGGAGCATCTTCCCATTTGAAATCCTCGTCTCCTCTCAGCTCGATGCACCTCTCGCCCAGGACGGACACGTACTGAGGGTTGAAGTCCGTGAAGGCATGCCTGGACCCGTCTCTCCACCGACAAGTATCGTTGTTAGTCTGCACGCAGCCCACCCAGTAATTGCTGGAGGACGAGTGGTCCGTTACCAGACCTTCCAGGAACTCCTGTCCACAGGACAGAGGAAAGCAATACCGATATAAACACTGTCACAGCAAGGGTCTGTTTTTCTGTTGGTGGACTTGTGGTTGGTATAAGCTATTGACAAGTTTGAAAAAAAAACCACCATCGGGAACAAGAATTATAATCAGGTAGGCATGGAATGTCTTTCTCGTTTATGTAAACAGGAATAGAAAGCACACTGTGATGTAATGTCAGTTGCTTTGGACTTGTATTCCACTCTTCAAATTCTGGTGCGTCAGGGGATGACACAACATTGGTCGATCCAACATATGCACGGAATAGCACACCTGTGAAAATTTCAGCTCAATCTGCCAACCGAGTCTCGAGAAAATAGGGGAAACCGCTTCATTTGTTTCGCGAAAATGCAGCATTCAACGCATTGTTTTGAAAAATTGTTTAGATCTAGGGGCGAGACGTAAATGATTTCTTTTTCTCTTTTCTCCAAAAATACAGTATTTTAGGCAGAAATATTTCAGTGCGAGGTTTCTACTATAACCATCTTCAAACTGCATAAATTTCATGTAAATCTGTGAACATTTCTCTTTTTCGATCTTACCAATGTTGTGTAGGGGCTTTAAGCACTTGACCACCGAGCTGGTCGAGGTCGTGTGGTGGATTCAAATATTGTAATATCGTATAGCGGAGGGTACAGTGTTCTTAATCTTCTTCTCTCGCTCCAAAATCAGAGGTTTCACCACTGAAGAGGTTTCACCACTGAAGAGGTTTCACCACTGAAGAGGTTTCACCACTGAAGAGGTTTCACCACTGAAGAGGTTTCACCACTGAAGAGGTTTCACCACTGTAAATCTGTGAACATTTCTGTTTTTCGATCTTACCAATGTTGTGTAGGGGCTTTAAGCGGCTCTATGAAATTGGGCCCTGGTCATAGGCCTCACTGCCGTTCTACTGTACCTGTGTATGTGAGGTGGGTACTCCAGCCAGATGACCGTGGAGCTCGTTACAGTGGTCCTCAGCCTCCTCAAAGGTCATTGTGGCATTAGGGAAGGCCTTGATGCATCGCTGGTTGTGCTTCAACCAACCACTCTCACATTCACCCTGAAACTCATCTGCAACGCGAGGGGAAGATACCAATGGCTTCATGAATATGCAACAAGGTCCCATTTAAATAGGGAATGCATAACATTTGCATAGTTTGAATAAATGAATGTAAATGAAAGATAGGCGACTTTAACCAGTAAAATCAACTGATTTTGTTTTTGATCTAGGCTCTAGTGATTTGAGATTGATCTAGTCCAAGATTTTTAAAAGGCATTACCGGTATTTAGGTGAGAATTAAATCAAATTTGCCCGATGACTGATGAAAAAACTTCTGGCAGCTCAGATGGGATTCGAACCCACGACTCCAGCTTTCTAGTGCAGATGTCTTAACCGGAGTCGCGGGTTCGAATCCCGCCCGAGCTGCCTGAAATGTTTTCATCAGGCATCGGGCAAAGCACTGGGCATTCAGTGCTAATTATGTGGAGGTGGGCTATCCCTTATCTATCTATTTCAATTTTGAATCAACATCTTATATTGCAGGGATAACTTCTTCAAGTAATATCCTAAATGGTCAATATGTGAGAGTATAGTTCATTTCAGGATTTAACCTGTCATTTTCTCAAACAAAGGAGAGAAAGAGTGACTGGGACATTGCAAACATTTTGTGAAAATGAATCTTCAGAAATTTCTGCAATGTGAGATTGACTTACAAACGTTGCCAATGACGACCGCATCGGATACACAGGTGTAGTTGACATCCAGATACTTTGTGACCCCTTCACAAGGGTCTGATCCAAAGGTGGCGACCTCTACCCCAATCTTGCAGGCGTAGTGACCTTCACAGTAAGTGCGGACGGTCTGGAGCCCAGAGGAGGACGTGCAGTTGGTAATGACGTCCGGGTCTGGTCCCGGACACACTGAGTTGTCCATTGTGCGGCCGTACATGGCCTCAATGATGTGAAGCACTTGGTTGTCTGACGGGCAGCTCAGGTACAAGAAGTCGTCTTGGCATGCTCTGGCATTCTCCACATCATCTGAGGAGAGAGAGAGAAAAAGATTGGGCGAGTTTTAAGACTGGCTTGGAATCAAAAGGCTACGTCAAATACTGCAACTAGTGCAGTCAAGACAAGTTGCTCAATGACTTATGATGTAAGTTATTCTGGTAAAAGCGTTCCAGCTACAATCTGCTAGATGTTATCCAGCCTGATTCTGGCCTTAAAAAAAATAATTGAAAATTGCTAAAAGTTAGCAGATCATTGACAACCAAGTCATCAAACAACTTGTTCTCTGGATCAAAGGAAAAAAGTGGGTTTAAAAAAAAAAAAATTCCAAAAATGCTTTGAACATTATTTTATGCTTGATCTTCCTACCTTTGACACACTCATAGGTCGTGCTGAGGTATAAGTAGATGCCGTTTTCTGAGCAGGGGTAGTCTAACTCAGATACATCGGCCAGCCCTTCGCAGTCAGTCGCATTCAAGCAGGCGTCCTGGAGCACTTGGCCGGCCGTGGTGGAGGCACAGGGCAGGACTCCGGAGGAGAAGGTACTGGTCTGAGGGCAGGTCAGCCAGTCGGCGGTGCGACCCCACTGGACATCGGTCACGTTGACCGTGTAGCCGTCGCGGCAGGCCAGCTTCCAGTCGTTCTCAGCGCAGATGGTGTAGGTGGTGGATTCTAGGCGGAAATAGACGGGAGACTAATTCTCAGACATGGAATACATCAAGTGCAGCAGAGAGGCTTGGTGCAAGACCTTATAGACCTTTCAATGGGACGGAGTTTGAGTGAGAAGAACCAATAGAGACTCTAAGGCCCTTTTCCAAAACCCGGCTCAGGTTTAGGCTTTGTCTCTAGTTCTTTTCATCTAGTTCTTCTCTAGTTCTTTCAAGTACAAGGCAGGAAAACGGAGGCCTTTGGCTTTGTTTTTTCCAATGTTACACTGCATTTTAGAATGAAAGGTCCTGCTACGATCGAAACGTGAGACCCTCTAACTTTTGAGATTGATGTATTGCAGGTCATTTTAGTCAGTGAGCAGTTTGCAAGAGTTTTTTTGTATTTGCTTGTTTTTAATAGACACTTTTAATAGACCTTTCTCAAAGGCAGAGAGATCCTGCTAGAATTGAAACATCCGGCCGTCTAGACCTGTCAGATGTTGGATTAGGGAGTGACTTTTTTCAAACTTACCCTGTTCATATTCGCAGGCATAATTCCTAGACTCGTCACAGTCCACTGAGACCCAACGTCCGTTCTCTGTCTTGGACAACGCCGTGCAGCGGTCGAACGGGTCGTCAGAGGGTTGCCCGTCCGCCCAGGCTGAGTAGGCAAAGAAGGAGCCGTCGCTCCAGGCAAAGGTCTTGAAGTCGGCCTTCCGATTCAGATCGATGAGGAAGTCGTCTTCTGGGTAGGCCTTGGGGAAATTCTCCAGGAATTCTTGCTCCCTGAGAGAGTTGACAATAGCAAGATGACCCCCTGGAAATGAAGGAAAAAATTGATTCAACAATTATTACAAAAAAATGGCAAAGAGTGAAAGGTCTTGCTAGGATCAAAACGTCAGGCCCTCTAACTTTTGAGATTCATGAATTGAAGGTCATTTTAGTCAGTGAGCAGTTTGAAACATTTTTTTTGTAATTACTTTGTAAAAAATGTTACAGTTTACTTGCTGATTTAAATAACCCCAAAATATGAATCTCAAAAATCAGAGGACTTGACATTTCGTTTCTGGCAGGCTGTTTCTGAAAGGCAGAATGTCTTTGAGAAAGACCATACTAGTATCAAAACATCAAGCGCTTTGAAATATAAGTAGGTGAAGAAATGATTCATCTGTTTTCAAGTCTCAAAAACCAAACAATTTTGGATCAATATAGTTTTAAGACATTTAAGGTTTTGAAAAGGGTTTGAGCCATTCAACTCATAGCTAGATTGCAATTAATGGGATTTTGGTTGGAAACATTACGAACCATTGTTGAAAATTAAAAAAAAAATTGAAAGGTGAAAAATCTGGAAAGTCCGCACAAATTTAAGGTATATGTGAGAAATTAGCTTTTACTTTATATTGGAGTACTAATTTGTTTATTTCTTTGTTTACCTTCACTCTCGCACATGCTCTTGGCATCTTGCCAAGTCCTGGTCTCGTTGCGGTAAAACCTGTAGCAGGAATCCTCAAAGGCTGACCAGCCAGTCTTGCAGACAGAGTCAACTGGGAAGGAGAGATTAGGAACCAATAGTGTGACTCATTATGCAATACAGACTGAAGTCAGTCTATAACAGTGCTGCCTTTGTGTCAACTCATGGTCTCAACATCCAGGAAGGGAATGACTAATCCTCACTTCATTAATCCCTCTTTTCTTTCATCTTCCCCGGCCCTTTTCCCTTTTCATCTCCCACCTCCCTCCGATCCCTTTGATCCTCCCCACCCTACTGCTTGTTTTCCCTTTAATCTCCCCTCTCTTTGTGTGTACATCCACACCCCACTCCCTTCCCTTCTGTCCTTCCTCTGTCGTGTGTGTCAGGGCTTTCCTTCCCCTGACTGTCTGTGTATGTCCTTGTCACTTTGCCTTTGAGAAAGGTCCTGCTAGGATCGAAACATCAGGCCCTCTAACTTTTGGGTTTTATGTATTGCAGGTCATTTTAGTCAGTGAGCAGTTTGCAACAGTTTTTGTATTAACCCAATGTAGGTTTACGACTTACAGCATTACAGGCAATGTTCTTCATGTTCTTTAGTGGTAATCCAGGGTCCACAGTTACTCAAGGAAGAACCATGAGATACAACCATAAACCCTATACTTACTGGCAGAATCACAGCCGTACAACTCAATCCTCAATCCCACTGAGTCTGTCGTGTTGACCTCGGACATGATCCTGAGGTATCTCAGGGTCAAAGGTCGGAGGTCATCCTCCCCCTCGGCAGTCAACTCGACGAGGGTCACGCTGACACTATCGGTTGGTCCAGAAAGAATCTGAAAAAAAAAAAATTAAGAGTTTTGGTAAAAATGTCTATACAAATGCTGCAAAATCCTTACTGATTTATGACCAAAATGATGTTTCTTAAACGTGGTATGACAAGGAGAAAAATATCTCTCTGAAAACACAGGGCAGTTAATAGGCAAAGACTAGTTGACTATTTGGGAAGGCCACCATCTTAGGGCTGGATAGCCCAGATGGTTACAGCACTGGTACGCAATTCCAGAGGACTCGTGTTCAACTCCCGGTCCTGGCAAAGTTTTCTTTGCCATTTTTTTTTTCTCAAAAGGACAAAGACAGCTAGGAAGGGGCAGAGGCACTAGGACACGGAGAACAGAAACAAAATGTTTGGTCTTCAAAATTGAAAAAAAAATTCTCTTTCTGCTTACAGTTCTCTCCTGGCTGTTCTTTTTCCGGAGAGTGTTCCAGATCACATGATCTTCACTGTAGTAGATGCTGAACTGGGCCATGCCTACATCGCCCTCTGGCAATTCAACGCCCTGCAGGGCCAGACCGGATAAGGTCACTCTGTGGCCAAAGTCGACGGCCAGCCACTGGTCCAGCGAGCTGACCGCGCTGCCCAGCTCTGAGACCCATCCCTGCAGCCCGCTGTGCGCCCTCTCCGGGTTGTGCAGGCGGGCGTATGCGGGCTGGTATAGGGTGTCGTTGTCGGGCGTGGCGTCTGCGCCGTTGTCGAGGGTGAAGTTGTAGATGGACGAGGCGGACAGACGGTCCATTGCAAACTCGTGCTTGGTGATGCCATAGGGGTCAAAACAAACTGAAAATTGAACCAAAGAAAAAATTCTGGTTAAAGGTCACATCTACATCAAATATAAACCAACAATTGATGCAACCATACTAAAAAAAAAGGAGTTTACTTTCAGTAACGGTGCCTGAGGTGAAAACTGATGATTTGCTCAATCAATGAGCTTGGATGAGCTAGATTAATGTTCCTTAAGTCACAATTTTGAGTTGAATTTGGTCTCGCAGATGTTTGAGGCGTACCGGAGGTCTGAGGGGCTGAGGAGGCCGTATTTGATGAGGCGCAACCAAACACAGAGACCTGGTCAGACAGATCTCCGTAAATCTCCGTGGGCACCAGCCGCAGGTACACCGCATCAAAGGGGTTGGCCAACGGGTTGGTGACATAATCCGCGTCGTCTTTGTTGCCGATGAAATTCTGAGTAGAGGGGAAAAACAGGGGAAAACAGCCATCAACCCCCAAAAGGGAAAGGGTTGGGGAAAGAGTTGCATTCTGACATTGATTTCAAGAACGGAAATTGCTTTGTGTGAAAGGATTTTTTATCATGTGCTTACAGCCCCACAAATATTACGGCTATGGACGGGACTTGGCCGATTCAACACTACCATGCACTGATGGGGTCTGTGCTCATCAGCAGCCTGCCCATGCGGAGCCGAGGAACAGACCGCCCACCACATCAATCACGAGTGCCCCACTTTTCCCCGCACACAATGACTTGGACCTTGAAGACCCAAACCATGACACAGTGAGCTGGCTGTAGAGGCTGAGTAACACTGCTTAGCTGTCTCATACGAAAGAAGAAGAAGGATGTTTCATTCTGATTCTCCTTATCAATCATGGATCATACCCTTATATAGGAGTGATTGCAGTGACACCATGTAGGAGGTCTCTTAAAGAAGAGGTATGGTTCTGAAAAGACCCTGAGTGGTAACTCAATGTTCCGTCAGGTTGTGGAAGGAGTTGCATTTGACGGCCAGCGCATACTGGCCGGAACGTCGAGTTATCACTCATGTTCTTTACAGAACCATACCTCTTCTTTAAGAGACCTTATACACGGTGTCACTGCAAACCCTCCTCTATTGTTTCACCTTATTGTCAGTCAGTCTTATTCAGGCTTACCCTTGGCTTTCCGTTCTCCGTGTACAAAGCCCAGTCCACATTGTTCTGGCTGAAGTACAATTGATAAGACACGAGCCAGCGGTTGGATATCCCTTCGGTTCCGACCATGGTGACCCTCTGTAGGGAGGACAGGTCCACTTGCAGGTAGTTAGGGGAACCAGATTCCTCGCTGACAGTTGTAGTTATCTCCGCACTGTTGCTGTCACAGGCTGGGGGGGGGCCAAACATTTCAAGAAAAGAGAAGGACAAATCGAGTGAAATGATGCGACAACTCTGCACACTGCTCACAGACTGGAATGATCACAGTTGCAAATCTCAAAAAAAAAATGTAGAGTGTTTGTCTTCTCAATCCTAGCAGGATCTTTCTCAGTGGATTTGGTTTTCAGGGAAAGTTCGGATCCAAACATCAGGAGCTCAAAGCTTGATAAGACTTGAAGGTTTGCATGGTGGAAATACTAAGTGGAAGGTTTGCATGGTGGAAATACTAAGTGGAAGGTTTGCATGGTTGAAATACTAAGTGGAAGGTTTGCACGGTGGAAATACTAAGTGAAAGGATTGCATGGTGGACATACTAAGTGGAAGGTTTGCATGGTGGAAATACTAAGTGGAAGATTTGCATGGTGGAAACTGGAAATACTAAGTGGAAGGTTTGCATGGTGGAAATACTAAGTGGAAGGTTTGCATGGTGGAAATACTAAGTGGAAGGTTTGCATGGTGGAAATACATGTACTAAGTGAAAGGTTTGCATGGTAGAAACTGGAAATACTAAGTGGAAGGTTTGCATGGTGGAAATACTAAGTGGAAGGTTTGCATGGTGGAAATACTACATGTAAGTGGAAGGTTTGCATGGTGGAAATACTAAGTGGAAGGTTTGCATGGTGGAAATACTAAGTGGAAGGTTTGCATGGTGGACATACTAAGTAGAAGGTTTGCATGCTGGAAATACTAAGTGGCAGGTTTGCAAGGTGGAAATGTGGTGACACCATGTGGCACTTCTCTTTCAAGAAGGAGAGTGGATCTGAAAAGAGCCGGTAACTCTACTTTTTCGGTAGTGTGTACTTTGCCCGTCGTCAGGAGACAGGAACGGAAGAATCTATCTGGGGCTATTCCACACACAAATCAATTCTCATAAATCTCTCATGATTTATGTATGAGGTGTACAAGTCATGGCTAAGTACCTGTGGGGTTGTACAATCCATAGAGCTCTGCTCTTAGGCATGGGGCATCGTTCCATTCATGGGGAAACAAACGGACGGACACTACGTCCTGAATGGATGGAACTAACTCTGTCTTCACCACGCCAGTCTTATCAATGTTGCCGTAGAAAATCTGGGATGGACAGAGATAGAATCAGTAGAAATAGTAACAAAACACAACTGGTGTAAAATACAAATCTTCTAAATTTAAACATCAAATAAATACCACTGAGTAAGATAACCTGCAATTCATAAAACTCAAAATTTAGAGGGCCTGACGTTTCGATCCTAGCAGGACCTTTCTCAAAGGCAAGGTGACAAGGACATACACAGACAGTCAGGGGAAGGAAAGCCCTGACACACATGACAAAGGAAGGACAAAAGGGAAAGGAGTGGGATGCAGATGTACACAGGAAGGGAGGGGAGATCAAAGGGAAAACCAAAGTCGGGGTTAATCCTCATTATGCTGTGCCGGGTCACATATGTCCAAGGTATTTAGGTGGAAGTATAAAACTTTCCAATGGAGGGGGCAAAGCGAAAAAATAAAAACCGAGATAAGAAACCTTTGCATCTCCACTTGTGTCTTCATAGACACTCCATGTAGACCCATCGGTGCTGTAGGACATGTTGTAGTATGTCACCCACTGGTCCCCTGTCTCCATGCCCTGGACTCCTATCATTTTCAATAGGGCTGGTGTGGTTAGATCTATCTGTAGCATGTGGGGCCCTGTGTCATTCACTGGTTCCCAGCACAGCTGGCCTGTATGAGTATGAAATGGAGAGTTTCGGAATTAACAAAGTCACGACACCTTCAGATATGATCCACTGATTTTTAACGTTAAATTTACACAAAATGGCAAAAATAACTTTGACAGGACTGGGACTTGAATTCAAGACCTATGGTTTTGCGTACCAGCGCTGTAACCATCTGAGCTATCCAGCCCTTAGATGCTGGCCTCCCAAATAATCAACTAGTCTTTGACAGAGTGGAGGCACCAGTCAGAAGCATTCAACCATTTACTGCCGTATATCTCCAGGGTTAAATTCTATGTGAGATTTGAAACTTTGATGGTGGGCATGGTAACTACAGCAGACGAGGTTTGCAGAGACAACATGTGGCTTGTCTGTTACAAGAAAAGTTCTGAGTGGGAACTCAATGCTTTAGGATGCACTGGCTTTCCTGTAGGGCCAGTGCTGGCCACAAGAGGGAGAATTTAGGAAAACAGCATGGACAATGTTGGTTTGTCTTGAACACTTTATGCACCTTTAAGCCAAAGGGCTCAGGTTCACATCCTGATCCAGTCTAAATTACTTTGGTAATTTCTGTCGCAATATCATTTCAAATTTCATGGGAGTACCCGTCTTGGAATCGATTCAAATCTGTGACTTTTACTGGCAATCTTACCATTGGTAGTTCCAATGTTCAGACGGCCGTGTCTGGCTTGGTTGTCTGTTTCTGATTTCACGGAAGATGCACTGATCTGTTTATCTTTGATTCGTCCATCTTCCATTCCCAGAGCCTCGTAACCGGCTGAGATGAAAAAAAGGAGACAAAAGTATGTCACTACATCAACTTTTACTAAGACAAAGCATTCCAACATCTTCTACATTTGTGTTGCCACCGCCGTTTGTATTTGTCTGTCAGTTCTGTCAGGTGGTTGCTCACCTCGGTGAGACACGGCATTGCCACCACCTTCTACATTTGTCTGCCTGCTCTGTCAGGTGGTTGCTAACCTCAGTGACACAAGGCATTGCCACCACCTTCTACATTTGTCTGTCTGTTCTGTCAGGTGGTTGCTCACCTCAGTGAGACACGGCATTACCACAACCTTCTACATTTGTCTGTCTGTTCTGTCAGGTGGTTGCTCACCTCAGTGAGACAACGGTATTGCCACCACCTTCTACATTTGTCTGTCTGTTCTGTCAGGGGGTTGCTCACCTCAGTGAGACACGGCATTGCCACCACTTTCTACATTTGTCTGTCAGGTGGTTGCTCACCTCAGTGAGACACGGCATTGCCACCACCTTCTACATTTGTCTGTCAGGTGATTGCTCACCTCGGTGAGACACGGCATTAACACCACCTTCTACATTTGTCTGTCTGTTCTGTCAGGTGGTTGCTCACCTCAGTGAAACACAGAATTACCATCACCTTCTACATTTGTCTGTCTCTTTGTTGTCCAGTAATTTGTCAACTCTGTCAGACATTTTCTATTTTGTATTTCAATCAACCTTCTAAGAAGATACTCACTGTTGCTATCGCAATCGCTTGATGCATCGCAGGTTTGGAACTCCTCGGTGTGGCCTATGTTGTCACACTCACTGCCGTTGTACTGTGGGGGCGGCTCTGTGCAGCTCCGTGTCCTATGCTTCAAGCCCTGTTCCCCACAGCCAATGGAGCAGGGAATGCTAGACCACGCAGTCCATGCTGTCCAATCACCATCAACTGATCATTCAAACAAGGAGAAAAGGAATCATAAGAGGTGGTCAAAATAAGACTTAAAGGCCCAATACAACATTGGTAAAGGTTGAAAGATTGTCACAATTTGTGTTAAACCATTAAACATCCCAAAGAAGAAATCCTGCGAAGGTTTTAGCTCAAATGGTGATCTGAGAAAGTAGAAAAAGGCAAAAAACCGTCATGGTTATTCGCACCATTCTGTAGTGTATGAAATAGTTTATTACTTGCGAGTAATAAAACTATTTGTCGATGTTCGAGTGAAGATTTTTCTTGAAGTACTGCATCCCAGACCGTAAGATTTCAGCATGAGGATTCTATCATGACCATCAACAAACTGTGTAAATTAGAAGGAAATCTGTGGACATTGATGTTTTCCGATCTTCCCAATGTTGTATTAGGCCTTTAAGGCTTTGCATGGTGGGTGAAACAATATAGGAGGGTTTGATGTGACACAGTGTATATGATCTCTTAGAGAAGAGGTGTGGTTCTGAAAAGAACCCGAGTGATATCTGGAAGTTCCGGCAAGTATGCTCTGGCCGCCGTAAGGAGAATGCCTTGGACTGGTGGTGATCACTGCTGGTGATCACTGAGGCGGGAAGGCGGGAAAGATAGATAAGAGTTTGTATGTTGAGAAGCTTCACCTCTCTCCATGAAGAAGGATGAAGTAGTTTAGAAACGTGATCTACTATTTCTCCTCTCCATGTTATTTTTATGATGCAACGCGGCACCCGCCGCTTTACAGTATTCGAATCCGCCTCACGACCTCGAAAAGCTCGGTGGTCAAAGGGGTTAAGACGTTTGCATGAGAAAGTGGGAGTCGCGGGTTCGCATCCAAACCAAGCTGCCTGAAAGATCTGCCTGAAAGATTCCTTGGACTGGTATATGGGAAACTAAGAGATGCTTTTTACATTTTAGGTCTGTGATTTATGAGACATGCAATCTAATAATTACTTCACTCGGAGTAATTTCCTGCTAGGATTAAAAAAAAACAGCCCCTCTCGGTTTTTGTTTTAATTTTGGATTTTGAATGCATCAGACAGCAAGCAGTTTGGAACATGTTGGCATCCCTTGAAGGACTCACTTGGGCAGGGCTGAGTGTTGCAGTTCTTGGTCTGAGATGCTTCATCTGAAACTGGGCAATCGTCCCCGCCGTATTTAGCAGCAGGGCTGTCACATGACCGTTGCCTGGTTACCGTAGAGCCAGCGCAGGTGACCGAGCACGAAGTCCACGAAGACCATTGACTCCATTCTCCGTGAACTGCCAAGCAACAGACAAGAGAGGGCGGTGTATTACAAACATACCTGAATGCAAAAAAGAAAAGGGGTGACTAGTCTGAAGCAAGGCATAAGCCTCCATCCCTATTGGTGGTAGAATGCCAGCCGAGGCTGACAAATAGAACTGGGAGGGGGGACTAGTCTGAAGCAAGGCATAAGCCTCCATCACTATTGGTGGTAGACTGCCAGCCAAGGCTGACAAATAGAACTGGGAGGGGTGACTAGCCTGAAGCAAGGCATGAGTCTTCATCCCTATTGGTGGTAGAATGCCAGCCAAGGCTGACAAATAGAACTGGGAGGGGTGACTAGTCTGAAGCAAGGCATAAGCTTCCATCCCTATTGGTGGTAGACTGCCAGCCAAGGCTGACAAATAGAACTGGGAGGGGGTGACTAGTCTGAAGCAAGGCATAAGCCTCCATCCATATTGGTGGTAGAATGCCAGCCAAGGCTGACAAATAGAACTGGGAGGGATGACTAGTCTGAAGCAAGGCATAAGCCTCCATCCCTATTGGTGGTAGACTACCAGCCAAGGCTGACAAATAGAACTGGAAGGGGTAACTAGTCTGAAGCAAGGCATAAGCTTCCATCCCTATTGGTGGTAGAATGCCAGCCAAGGCTGACAAATAGAACTGGGAGGGGTGACTAGTCTGAAGCAAGGCATAAGCCTCCATCCCTAGTGGTGGTAGAATGCCAGCCAAGGCTGACAAATAGAACTGGGAGGGGTGACTAGTCTGAAGCAAGGCATAAGCCTCCATCCCTATTGGTGGTAGACTACCAGCCAAGGCTGACAAATAGAACTGGAAGGGGTAACTAGTCTGAAGCAAGGCATAAGCTTCCATCCCTATTGGTGGTAGAATGCCAGCCAAGGCTGACAAATAGAACTGGGAGGGGTGACTAGTCTGAAGCAAGGCATAAGCCTCCATCCCTATTGGTGGTAGACTGCCTGCCAAGGCTGACAAATAGAACTGGGAGGGGTGACTAGTCTGAAGCAAGGCATAAGCCTCCATCCCTATTGGTGGAAGACTGCCAGCCAAGGCTGACAAATAGAACTGGGAGGGGTGACTAGTCTGAAGCAAGGCATAAGCCTCCATCCTTACTGGTGGTAGACTGCCAGCCAAGGCTGACAAATAGAACTGGGAGGGGTGACTAGTCTGAAGCAAGGCATAAGCCTCCATCCTTACTGGTGGTAGACTTCTAAGTCTATTCATTGTCAAGTAGACTTACTGGGGTTGTATCTTCCATAGATTTCCACTCTCATGGCAATGGCCTCATGCCAAGTCACAGGATGGAACCGCACATAGTTTGCTTCACTGATAGGATTGGCCAAACTGGAGGTCACCTCAGTGCCGGCATCAAAACTACCTTGGAAAACCTGAAAAGAGAGCATCAAGGATCAACTTAACATCCTGCATATCCTCTTCCTTCTCTATCTTTTCCTTTTTCTCTAACTTCATCTTTTCCTCTTCCTTCTCCTCCTCTCCCCCTCCTTTTCCTCTCCTCCTCTTCCTCCTCCTCTTCCTCCTCCTCATCTTCTTCCTCTCCTATTCCTCCTCTTCTTCCTCCTCCTCTTCCTCTTTCTCCCCCCTCTTCCTTCTCCTCCTCTTTCTACTTCTTCCAAAATGCGGCTTTTTACTGTTTTATTGAGTCGTGCTTCAGTAAGTCCTGCATTTCCACTAGACTTATAGACTTGGTGGAAGTTACCTAGATAAATTCTCCTGGCCAGAGGTTGGCCGGTAAAAGTAACCATTGACTCAGTTAAAGTAACCGAGAGGGAGGTTTACAAGCTCCATTTCCACTGGACTTGAACTAGGAGAAGTAGCCATCATCTCTGTGAGTTTTACCCCAAATAAGAATCCTTGAAGTCAACTTACCCGGACCTGGCCATCCTCCACATAATCCTGCCAGTCTGATCCGTTCATGCTAGTGGACAGACTGAAGGTGGTCACCCATTCATCCGGGTCTGAGTTGGACGTTGGAGACCGTCCCTCCACAGCCACCCGCTTGAGAGTGATGGTGTCGGGCAACTCAAGCTGTATGTAGTCATCTGCGGATGGGGCCGCAAGATTTGTGCGGATTAATTTGATGCCAATTTCATACAGTTGCTTAAGGGCCAACATTTGCTTAAAGGCCCTATACAACATTGGTAAAGGTCAACAGATTGCCACAGTTTGTGTGTTAGACCATTAAACATTCCAAAAAGCAATACTGCAAATGTTTTAGCTCAAATGGTATCCTGAGAAAGTAAGCAAACAACTGTCACAGTTTATGCACCAGCCTCAAGTGTAAGGAATAGTTTATTACTCCTCGAGTACCGGTAATAAACTATTCATCCATGTTTGAGTGAAGATTTTTCGAAAAGTACAGCATCCCAGACCATAAGATTTCAACAGGAGGATTCTATCATGACAATTTGTGTTAAACCATTAAACATCCCAAAGAAGAAATCCTGCGAAGATTTTTGCTCAAATGGTGATCTGAGAAAGTAGAAAAAGGCAAAAAACCGTCATGGTTTTTTGCACCATTCTGTAGTGTATGAAATAGTTTATTACTTGCGAGTAATAAAACTATTTGTCGATGTTTGAGTGAAATTTTTTTCTTGAAGTACAGCATCCAAGACCGTAAGATTTCAGCATGAGGATTCTATCATGACCATCTACAAACTGTGTAAATTAGAAGAAAATATGTGGACATCAATGTTTTCGGATCTTCCCAATGTTGCATTGGGCCTTTAAGCAGCTCTATGAAATTGGGCCCTGATAGCAGTGTATACTTGGAAAGCCATCTCAAATGAAGTCAGGGTTCCATACCTGTATCAGGGTTAGCTGGTACCCATGCCCTCTCAGCTCTGTCTTCATTTAGTCTTGCATAGCTGCCTGCGTAGCTGCTACCGGTGCCCTCTGAGACTGTAATCATGGAGTCTGTGATGGTTTCATCCTCCATCCCCAGACCAAAATTATCAACCGCTGGAAGCAAATAAGAAAACAGCCTTTAAAAAACAGAAATGATTAACTAAAGAAAATGATGATAGCTGGATGTTCTGGCTCGTATCTACTGTCCGTGCTATCTTCAGATCTTCAATGGCAAAACCAAATTTCACAAACAACCAAGTTTCCAAATCTAACTTTTGGGGGAGTGAGTTCTTTAACCCATATCCACCTTACTGGTCACAGCAAATAAACAGTGTTTCTGCCTAAGCCCCTATCACACTCAAACAAAACCAACATGCATTACAAGACAAAATTGTCAATGACAGCTTTTCCCCAAGATAAAACCCAAACAAACTACATACCAGTGGAAAGAGTATGAAATTTACTTTGTTATGATACAAAAAAAATCTAAAATATCATAAACCATATTAGCAGACCAGTGAATGGGATACCACCGTGTTCACAAACCTAAAAATAGACCACGTAATTTCACGTTGTACGGTGTTTATAGCTTTTCTACGTCCTACAGGAAATCCAGTAACTTGGCAGATACGTTTTAATTGGATTTGTTTTTTACTCAGAGATTGAAATAAATGCATGTATGAATGAATGAACTGTAGAGGGCGGTATTTACCTGAGCAAGACTGTGCAATATTGCAGGTGACCCACTGCTCATTAATACCAGTGCAGTTAGTTCCTCCGTACTGTGGTGCGGGGTTGTTACAGTAGCGTTCCTGCATCAGAGTGCCGTAGTCACCACAGTCTATGGAGCAGTCTGTCACATCAGTCCAGGTGCTGTAACCTCCATCGACTATCAAGGAAGTCAAGGAACCATACATGTACATTCAGTCAAGGCATAAGGAATCAATTACTTGAGGCTTACCCTGCTACATCTAGCATGACACTATGAACATCTTAACCGTGAAAATGGGGTGAACATGTCAGTTCGCCGTGAAACTAAAAAGTCACTGTGATTTCACGGTGCATTTTACAGTGAATTCACCGTGAAAATAATCTCTTCTCTGACCTGATAAGGACATCTTCAGGTCACTAAAGAGACCAAAAAACCGTGAATACCTAGGATGGCAAGCTCCAGCCTTGGGGGTGGCTAATTCAATTAGAAGTAGGGACCACCAGCCCCTATAGAGGTACTGTATGGTGTACTTGAAACTGTCACTCCCAGATACTTCTAAATTGCCTCTAGCCCATTTACCACCAGGAATGTGACCTTGGAGACCACTGGTGAAAACACCGTGAAAATGCCTTGGCTAACTGTGTGCTATGTAATAGGGGTGAAAACAAAGTGAATTTTCTTTTCACGGCTAAATGACATTTTCAGCCCATTTTCACCGCTTAGATGTTCATAGTGTGAGGAATCAGTTTTAATTGAAAATCTTAGGACTGTCTGTATTTTCGTCACGTTCTTGAAGACGCCTTTGAAGCGACAGCTTTTTCATCGGATGCAATCATTCATTCATGAGATCATTTGATCATCAGCTACAATTTGATGAAATACAGTGTAGTTGTTGCTAGGAAAGCTTATGCACTCTTCCCAACTGGTGTCAGATGTATCTGATGAAGTAGTTGTTGCTACGTCAGCTTTTGAATTCTTCCCAACTGGTCAGTCTTTAAGTGCTATCCTTAAGTTGCTAATACTTATCAGTCTTGCTATCTTGACAGAAACCCATCCACAGTGCAAACATGCAGATAGGGGTAGAGTTAAACTGGTGAGATCTTTGATGGAGCAAGGATGGATTCTTGACCAGTTTCTGTGACTTACTAGGGCACGGATTGGTGTTACAGATCCCGTTTTCTGAGGCCGAGTCTGAACAACTGGCTCCACCATACTTGGGCGAGGGGTTGTCACATGTCCTGGACCGCGACCGCGAACCGCCTCCGCACGTCTTATCGCAGCTCTCCCAGGCCGACCACTCACTGTATGCACCATCAACTGCAAGTTTAAAAAAAAAAAATTGGTGAAGATCTGATATTGCATATTCATGAGGTCACATGCATATTAATGAGAAGGGCTATAAGCTTAGGCTTTGGTTTCAGCTTCATCTTTGTTATAGAAAAAGCTGAAAACACACGTTGGTGGTTTCGTTGTTGAGGTTGAAGCTTTGGATTTTTTTAATTTTTACAGAAAGGAGTATCTTCTCTAAAGTCAGAGATTTGGCCTGCAGTTTTCATGCTTTTTGCCTGAAGATTGATGGAAGAAAAATGAAAACCAGGCCAGCATAGCTATCAACCTATCTTAAAGGAAATTAGGAATACTTGTGCTAAGAACGAGGAATCACAGAGCAAACTACATAGGAATACATGTATATTTGCAAGCCCCAAAAAAATTGGAATCTATTGTCAAGAGCTTGTAAAAAAGTGATACATTTTTACCAAAAACGAAGGATGATTTCTCCAAAATAGGAATGGTTGGCAGCTATGAGCCAGAGTCGGAGGCTAAGATGGGTTTTGGAAAAACGTTCATGTCATTGTGGCACCAGTCTATTCCTACGCTTGCAATCATACTTGGGTTGTAGGTGCCATACAGCTCCACTCGGAGGCAGATGGATCCGTTGGCTGACTCGGGTAGGAATCGAACCAGGGTGACTGAGGATACGCCGCTCAGCTCGTGACGGACGGTGTCAACGTTATCAATGTTTCCTTGCAAAAGCTGCGAGAAAGGAGATGGAGAAAAATTGCAAAACCAATTCAGTTTGCTATCTACAACCTTTAACTTTGGCTGGGCCCTCCGTATCCGGGCACCGCTATTGTCCAACTCTCAAACCAAGACTCTTTTTAGATGTAACATGATGTCTGCGTTGAGGAGAATGTAATCCAATGAGGGTTTGCCCTGCTCAACGTGATAAGCACTGAGTGCTCAGTGCTTTGCCCGATGCCTGATGACAAAAATTCAGGCAGCTCGGGCGGGATTTGAACCTGAGACTCACGCTTTCTAGTGCAGACATTGTATAGCGGCGGGTACCGCAACGATAGTTTACTAATCAGGAAGGCCACTATCCAAGGGCTGGATAGCTCAGATGGGAGAACGCTTATCATTAAACCAGAGGACTCGGGTTCAAGTCCCCATCCAGTCAAATTTTCATTGCTATTTCTCGATTTTGTGTAAAAATTGTGAAGGTCTCCTTACTTTAGCTGAACTGCCATCTTCATAGTAGCTCCAATTAGTGCCATCGTCGCTAAATTGCAAGTAGTAAGACGTCACGTAGTTGGTGTCAAAGGGCCTGCCTTGAGTGGCCACTGCACTCAGCGTGACGCCATCTGTAAGATTAACCTACAGGAAAGACAAATAGAACAGGCAATAAGAACGGTGGAATGGTTGTGGTCATGAGGTTGTTGTCTGTTAGGAGTAATGAGTGATGTACCTGTAGCCAGGGAGATTGGTCAGAGCTGACAGGCATCCAGCAATTGCCATTGTCGCTGTCGTCTAGTCGCCCCCAGGTAGCGCAGTGGTCATTATTGGAGGAACAGCTGGACTCCGTCAGTTGGCTGTCTGCCAAGGTGCCGTCTGAAACCCCAAGGGCTGTCTCCTCATCACCTGATGGGAATAAGAACATCATCATCATCATGACCAGTCTTATCATCCTCATCATTTTCCTCTTCCTCCTGATCCTCCCCATCCTCCTCCTTATCCTCCTCCTCATCCTTCTCATCCTCCCCATCCTCCTCCACCTCATCTTCCCCACCCTCCTCATCCTCCTAATCCTTCTCTACCTCCCCATCCTCCTCCACCTCATCCTCCCCACCCTCCCCATCCTCCTAATCCTTCTATACCGCCTCATCCTCCCCATCCTCCTAATCCTTCTATACCGCCTCATCCTCCCCATCCTCCTAATCCTTCTATACCGCCTCATCCTCCCCCATCCTCCTAATCCTTCTCTACCACCTCATCCTCCCCATCCTCCTAATCCTTCTATACCGCCTCATCCTCCCCATCCTCCTCCTCCGTCCCTTCCTCCACGTTTTCCTCATCCTCCTCATCTTCCTCCACCTCATCCTCCCCATCTTTCTATACCTCCCCATCCTCCCCGTCCTTCTCATCCTCCCATCCTCCTCCTCATACCCCCTCTCTTCATTCTCCCTTTCCTCCACATTCTGCTCATCCTCCCCATACTCCTCCTCCTCCTCCTCAATCTCCCCATCAAGTTTGCCCTCTATATCAGCTTTGAACCCATCTCCCATAAAATCATTTTGATTAGGACAAATGATTGATAGAGTCAGCCTTGCCTGCACAAGTTCCTTGTGACGAACATGCCTCCCAGTCAGTGTCCTCTCCAGGGCAGCTGTTGCCTCCATACTGAGCTGCTGGGTTGTCGCATGAACGCTCTCTGTAATAGATGCCGTCTAAACCACAGCTGACACTGCAGTCTATAACGGTGCCCCACGACCCCCAATTCCCGTTGACTGCAAAGAAATAAAAAACAGGATAAAATTACAGCAATCACGGCAATAGACAAACTTAATCATAAATCACTTTCTTACTACATTCTGTTCCCAGTAGGTTTTCCTTTGTTTGTTTGACTTGAATTGAAAAAAGCTGCATCCACTTTGTGTGATCCCCGAGCTGCTGTAGCCAGGTTTATAACAACTGGTTGTTTGCATCTGAATGAAAGCGGGGGTGTGATCCCTGGAGATATACGACAGTTAATGGTTGAATTGCTTCTGACTGACGCCCCCACCCCGGCAAAGACTAGTTGACTATTAGGGAGGCCACCATCCAAGGGCTGGATAGCTCAGATGGAAGAGCACTGGTACATTAATCCAGAGGTCTCTGGTTCAAGTCTGTGTTCATTCAAAGTTTTCTTGGAAAATTTTTCATTGTGTTCTTATCTTTAGCATGATTATCTTGAACTACGGCAGCTAATGGTTGAATTGATTCTGACTGGCGCCCCCACCCCAGCAAAGGCAAATGATGATGCACTGGCGCCCTCTATTGTCAGGTTACTGGTCAGCTAACGGTACTTACTTGGGCAATTGTTCTCATTGCAGGCCTGGCTCACTTCCTCCGCTCCCGAGCACGGATTGCCGCCATGTTTGGTGCCCTCGCACGTCCGGTTACGATACTGAGTCCCACCACCACATGTGACATCACACTGACCCCACGAACTCCATGGCAACCACTCTCCATCGACTGCAAACAAGAGACAAAAAAAGTAGGTTTTTAAGGAGGAGCATGCTATATCCAAACCTAACCAAATATTTTGATATACAAAAATGTTGCAAACTGCTTACTGACTAAAACTACCAAAATAAAAAAATCTTAAAATTTAGTGGGCCTGACGTTTCGATCCTAGCAGGACCTAGAAAGGTCCTGCTAGGATCGAAACATCAGGCCCACTAAATTTTAAGACAAATATTTTGAGAATTAGATTCGGACTTAGGCCTATAAATCTGCCAGTGTTGTCTGTATCCTTTCATATCTTACCCCAAGCAGATCGTATTAAATTCCTACTAATTTTCACAGTAGACAACAAGGACATATTATCCAAACAAAATCAGTGATAAGCAAATATTAATTTTGCTTTGGAATATAAATGACAATTTTGTTTTCAGAAAGATGCACACGGACAAGGAATCTTCTAAAAATCCAAGTTTATAAGGATTCAAATTGATTGTGGTAGCCAAGCATGTAGCAACTGTTATTTAGTGCTATCTGGTGTACCACAGTGCCAGCATTCATCTGAATACCATACCAGGCACCTTACTTAGCAAAAAGTGGTTTAAAATGCATCATGACATTTTGTTTGCTAATTCTTTGACTTACTAGGATTGTAGGACCCATACAGTTCCACTCGCATACAAATCTGGTTGACCCAGGACAAAGGATGAAACTTGACGTAAAACACCTCCGCGGAAATCGTCACGGGATGACGGACGAGGTTCTGGTTGTCATAGTTACCACGGAAAACCTGCAGAGTGCAAATATTTGTACACAACGCAATGTAAAACCTTATAATCAATCAAATTTCAAAAGTACAAGCAAGTTTCATCGTGTCTTGGTGCTTACCTTGATAGCGCCAGATTCCTTGTAGAATTGCCAGCTGTTACCGTTGTTGCTATAGGAGATGCGATATTCTGTCACGTAGCTGGTGTCAGACGGCCTGCCCATTGTACCCACAGCGCGCAGCGTGACGCCGTCTGCGAGTTGCACCATCAACCACTCGCTGGTATCGTTGCTAGCCGGTACCCAGCAGCGACTGCTGTCGGTGTCGCCCATGCGGGCTGAGGTGGCGCAGGTGGTGTCGTTGTCATAGCAACTGGACTGGGAGAGATAGGCGTCGGTGATATTGCCTTGCTCCATACCCAAGCCACTGTCCTCATTATCTGCGAAAAAAATGAAACGATCAAAAAGCTGTCAGGTTTAGAATGTACATTTCTTCATCAAAACTTGGACTTGAAAATGGACTTGAACCGGAGACTTCTTGCTTAATGAACCAGAGGTCGTAGGGTCAA
Organism: Luidia sarsii; assembly: GCA_949987565.1. Taxonomy (NCBI): domain Eukaryota; kingdom Metazoa; phylum Echinodermata; class Asteroidea; order Paxillosida; family Luidiidae; genus Luidia; species Luidia sarsii. Next base: position 2,430,266 of record OX465119.1, on the reverse strand, counting down.
GACTCCGTCCAATTCAATAGTCTGGGCCAGTGTTGTGTGGGGACACTCCTTGCCAGATCACTGGCTGATCCACCACCGAGTCCAAGGCAATCTCCTGATGACGGCCAGAGCATGCTGGTCACCTATCCAGTGTCTCTTTTCACAGCCATGCAACTTGAATTGTAAAAAAAGAGGAAAATGTCCGAATGAAACTGCGAGCGCGAAGCACGAAGCCCTTACGGTGTGTGGTTTGGGGCCTGCTTAAGGGCCCGGGAAAATTTTGGATTCTAGATGCTCTGTGGTGCTTTCTGAGTAGTTTGTGACACTTATGACTTTGATTTTTTTTTTTTTTTTTTTTACTTTTTTTTTTTTTTTACTTTTTTTTTTTAATGGCCGAATTAAATAAAACGCGGAAATCCGCGGATCCGCGGACAAGTTGCATGCCTGTTTTCAGCATATCTGCATTCACCATGGGAGCTGCGAAGTGTCCCTAGTCTCAATAACCCTGCTAGCACCGATGATCTTATGGCCTGCTATATTAACCAATCGTAGCCAATGCATATTGCAAGGTCCTTGCTTTATGATTAAACTAGCTAAACCCACTATGGAATATGAACACAGCAAGTGGTCCTAAAGTTTTCCCATACAGTTTTTGTTCCATGGGTCACCAGAGAGGCTGTGTCACTGAATGGGATAACACCATCATCTTTCAAATTAACAATGAAGCCTTGTTCTTCTCTCTTGTATCTTGCTGGTGTATTCTAATTCCATCCAGGAGGGTAATGACTAACACCATGCAGCTTTCTAATAATCCTTCTTTTGTGTTCAGTCTTTCACACTTCTCTCTTTGATCTTTCCCCCTATTGTCACTAATCCCTACCCCACTCCTTGCCCTTCTCTTTGATCTTTCCCCCTCCTCTCACTAATCCCTACCCTACCCCTTGCCCTTCCCTTTGATCTCTCCCTACCAGCTTCACTCTTTGTCCTTTGTTTCTCATCCGTGTCCTATTCACTCTCTCCCCCCTGCCTTCGTGTACATGTATCTGTTTTGTCCTTGTCACTCTGCCTTTGAGAAAGGTCCTGCTAGGATCGAAACGTCAGGACCCACTAAATATTAGGTTTATATTCCTAATCACGCTGTGGTCAACTCCCACTCAATCTGTCCGACCATTCTTCATCCAAGTGACTTACCTGTGCAGCCAGTGTCTGTGCTGCAAGCAATCCATTGCTCGGTCTCTCCGACGCAATCATCCCCTCCGTACTGTGGTGCTGGGTTGCTACAGTTACGTGTGCGTAGAATGGTGCCATCGTCACCGCAGTCAATGCTGCAATCAGTGCTGTCCACCCAACTGGTTAGGTTGCCGTGAACTAGGAGGAAGAAAGACAATTCTCAAGAGTGAAGAGGGGCCTGACGTTTCGATCCTAGCAGGAATTTTCTCATACATAGGAAGAATGACAAAAAGAGATAGGATGGGGAGAGGATATGGGTGGCAGAAAAAAGGAATAATCTCAAAATTTAGTGGGCCTGACATTTCGATCCTAGGAGGACCTTTCTCAAAGGCAAAGAGGAAAAAGAGAAAAACTGGTCAACAGATGATGGTAATACGATGTCATACAGAAAAGCAGGGAAAAGGGAAAGGATGAGTTTTTGAACAAAAGAGTATAAATTGATTGGCTTATAAATCCTATAAAATAATCCACAAGTAAAATGGTGAATGTGAAGAATTTTTGAAACTTGTTTGGTACAGTGGATTGCCAAAATGCCAAACATTCAGTTATAACGAACACACCATTTGGCTCCCGATTTTACGTCAGTGGATATGCGACCGCTATACTGAAAATGTTTCATGGATCCCGGGATGTTCATTATAGCGATGTACCACTGTAGTTGATTGTTGATAGTTTCTCTGGTGATATCTTAGCATTCTTATTATTAACTTTAAGTTTGTTTGTCATTCTTTATACCATGTACATTATACTTACTTGGACAATACCATTCGCCGCATATTTCTCCCTCGTAACCGGGCTCGATTCCTAGAAAAACAAACATGATGTACATGAACTTGTATAATCTCAATAAACAAGTTTTAAATCACATCCAATCTGCCTGTGTTTTCCCCACAAAGACCATCAGGAAAAGCACTGAGTATACAGTGCAATTATGGTAGTCATATACAGCAAGCTGCCATTAATTACTTTCTCACCAAACTGAAAAATTGGCAAAGAAAACTTTCACTTGACTGGGACTTGAACCAGAGACCTATGGATTAACGTACCAGTGCTCTTCCCATCTGAGCTACATGTATTCAGCCCTTAGATGGTGGCCTTCCTAAATAGTCAACTAGTCTTTGCCGGGGTAGAGGTGCCAGTCAGAAGCAATTCAACCATTAACTGCCGTATATCTCCAGGGATCACACCCCCGCTTTCATTCAGATGCAAACAACCAATTGTTGTAACCCTGGCTACAGCAGCTCAGGGATCACACAAAGTGGATGCAGCTTTTCAAATTCAAGCCAAACAAGCAAATTTCTCGCCGATGCAAATCACCAGGCATTCGAGCAAAGCACTATGCACACAGTGCTAATTATACCTCAAATAGGGCAACCCTTCATTGAATTACATTCTCTATGGCTATGTTCAGACACCGTACTACGGAGACCGAAAAAGGTCTATCATTTGCGGTCACAGCGGGAGGTAAATATCTCATTGCAAACCCCTTGCGTTCATACTCACTGAGTTCAACTGAAAACAGTCTATCTCTGGTACTAAGAGGTCACGCACATTGCTTGACCCTGAATCCCAACTTCCCTTAATTGACGCGGTTTGGGCAGTGACACAAATCACTGGTTATGTAATGCGCTCGCTCGTCTGCCTAAACCGGATGTGGTTATGAGATAGACCGTTCAGACACGTTAAGGTTTGTAGACCGGTCTACGTAGACCGGTCTTCCAGTCTAGTCCACCCCTCCTCAGCGGTCTAAGATAGACCGTTTGTAGTACCCAAAACGGTCTACGTAGACCGTTCAGATACGACTAGTTAGACCCTTTTTAGTTTAAACCGAAGATAGACCACTTTTAGTACGGTGTCTGAACGACCCTACTGACGCAAATCACCAAGCAATTGGGCCAAGCACAGTTGCTAATTATATGGAGTAGAAAACCCTCACTGAATAATAGCACCTTAGTACATTCGTATCTTCAGCATCAACTCACCGAGATAGAAGAGTTCCACTTCTCTAGCTGTCATCTGGCTGTAAAACACCTTCAAGTCACTGACGTCCACATTCAATTGGAGGCTGGAATTACTCAGGTCGTTGACCGCAGCTCCAAGAATCAGACTCCAGTTGTCCTCCGCCTGTGAGCCCGTGTAGACTCCATCCGACGAGTCTGCGGACCCTTGGCTGTAACCGTCCATGTAGATGTCTAAGGTTTTGGATGGGGAGTAGACCACGGTCAGGTAGAACCATTCCTGGTCCGGTAACGCCGATGTGGTGGTCGCTGTCCAGACATCAGCGTCGATGACTTGGACTTCCAACTGCAGCGAACTGCTCGAACTCGCCTGGATGGTCCTGATGGATACGCCGCGGCCGACGCTACCGGCACCGCCAGTAGATAGGAGATACCTCTCCCCGATGCTATCTGCGTGATTCAGACGGATCCACACACCCACTGTGAAGCCTTGACTGCACAGCGCTGGATCGGCCAGGCAGGTCTCATTCAGAGAGTCGAACTGGATGAAGTTGTTGGAGAGGGAGACGGAGCAGGTGTACTGGGACGTGTTCTTAGCTTCGACCAGGTTAACGGCGTCTTCTGAAGCGCCCTCATGGCCCCCGATCGTCGGTGGGATCGATTTGTCGTTACACGGCTGACTGCAGTCAGTAAGGTCTACGTCGTAGGAACACCGGCCACTAAGATCCCATTGCAAGCTCGGCTCATACTCTGAACAGGAGAAATACAAAGACATTTAGAAATCAAGTGAAAACTCCACATATCAAAGAATGTAAAGTGGCTTATGTTTTGATCCAAGTAGGACATTTTCTCAAAAGCAGAATGAAGACATTTGAGAAAGAAATGGCTAATGTCAGGATGTCAACCATTTTTCAGATTTATAGTTTGGTCATTTTAGTCAGTAAGCAGGTGGTAACACCTTCATATTTCATAGAGAAAAATATACACAATACCATTAAGTGCCGTATATCTCCAGAGATCACACCCCTGCTTTCATGCAGATGCAAACAACCTCTCAGGGATCACACAAAGTCAATCAAACCAAGGAAAAACTGACCGGAAACTTATTTGAACAAACTGAAAAAATGGCAAAGAAAACTTTGATTGGACCGGGACAAAGTTTTCTTTAGCAATTTTTCAAATTGTGTAAAAGTTTCCAGTCAGTTTTTCCTTGGTTTGTTTGATTATAATTTCTTGTTTGATTTCTCAATCTTATAAGTTATAGTGGCTTCACTTGGTCCAATATTGGAAAAATTAACGTAGTGATAAAAATGATCAAAAGGGCAGACATTTGAACAAACCTTGCAGGTCTTCTCTCAGCCAATACCAAACTGTCTTAGGCCCGGAGTAGCACAGCTCTTCCGATCCTGGGTTCTGGGTGGTGGCTGCCATGGTTGTCATGGCATCCGTCGCCGAGGCATTCGTCACCATGGCGTCTGTCGCCGAGGCATTTGTCATCATGGCGTCTGTCGCCGAGGCATTTGTCATCATGGCGTCCGTCGCCGAGGCATTCGTCACCATGGCGTCTGTCGCCGAGGCATTTGTCACCGTGGCATTTGTCACCGTGGCAACCGTTGTGAAGCCAATTGTGGCATTCCCCATCACATTGCCATAGCTAGTGTTGGACATTGTTACGTTATTCGTAGTTGTTGGTACTGCAGCAGTTGTTGGTACATGTACTGCTGCAGTTGTTGGTACTGCAGCAGTTGTTGGTACTGCAGCAGTTGTTGGTACTGCTGCAGTTGTTGGTACTGCAGCAGTTGTGGGACTGGATGTGGTCGTCGGTTGAAAGATTTCAGGGCAAGGTTCAAACAAAGACCCCTCCATATCCTTCATGTATGGCTTCCACGTGCGGTTGTTGCACGCACACACGAGGGCGCCATACACATCGTCCAGCGTGCTGTTCAGGGCGCTCAGTAGTCGTAGCTCGTTGCCTGTAAGCCAGGGCATGGCGTGCTCGATGCTGGTGTTGCTTGTTCGCCATTGGTTGAACATCTCAACCAGGGTGGAGCGTTGATCAGAGGATGAAGACACGAATGAATGGTTGGCGAGGGATTCATATATCCCACCCCACTGACCGCGATTGATGGATTCCAATCGATACTAGGAAATTACAACCAGAAAATCAATGAAGAATCAATTGATCAAAGGCAATACACATCTGTATCACGTGCAAAGGTAAGTAAATATGAATTTCACTAAAACAAATTAAAACGCTCATGTTTTTGTCCAGGCAGGACCTGTCTATGAGAAAAGGTACTGACAGCAACAAAACTTAAACTTTGTTTTTATAAATAATTGAAAAATTGCCGAAGAAAACTTTGACTGGATCGGGACCTTAACCTGAGACCTCTGGATTAATGTACAAGTGCTCTTCCATCTGAGCTATCCAGCCCTAAGATGGTGGCCTTCCCTAATAGTCAAATAGTCTTTGCCGGGTTGGGGCGCCAGTCAGAAGCAATTCAACCAAATCACCAGGGATCACAACCTCGCTTTCATTCAGATGATTTTTAGATTTACATTTTCATGACTTAAAAACATTTAACACTTAGGCTTTGTATCATTTTAAACTGTAAAATTCCCTATTAGTTGAACGACAGGTCATGAATATTTATGGAAATAATCTTAGCTTGAATCTTTTACCTTGAAAGTTTTCCCAATGCCTGTGTTCTTGATGGCATCCGCGTAGCCCAAAATGGAGTAATCATCGTCAATGCTCGCACGGCTTGTGTTCCTTAGCAACACCGTCTCATTGTTCCATCCGTCGGTGGTTGCCGAGGTAACCAGGAGGGTCCACCCCCCGCCATCACGGTCCATGTCGCAATAGACCGATAGAGTGTTGCCGTTGACGACCACATCGTACAGACCGCTCGCAGGGGTAATGCCGCGCCCACGATTGACAATGTTATGGGCATTACAAGACTTGTACACTGCAAGAAATAAACAGTTTGTAAAATCTTCAGAAACACCAAGGAAATAAATACATCTTTACTTAATTACTTAACCAAAATATTACTAAACACAGGACATTTGTAATCAGTGTTGTGAAAATGATTTTCAGCTTAAAAAAATGGGTTTTGGGTTTTGGGTTTTGGGGGGTTTGGGGTTTTGGGGGGTTTGGGGTTTTGGGGGGTTTGGGGTTTTGGGGTTTTTTTGGGGGGGGTTTGGGGTTTGGGGTTTGGGGTTTGGGGTTTGGGGTTTGGGGTTTGGGGTTTGGGGTTTGGGGTTTGGGGTTTGGGGTTTGGGGTTTGGGGTTTGGGGTTTGGGGTTTGGGGTTTGGGGTTTGGGGTTTGGGGTTTGGGTTTGGGGGGTTTGGTTTTTTTGGGTTTTGGGTTTTGGGGTTTTTTATTTTTTTTGGTTTGGGGTTTTGGGGGGTTTGGTTTTTTGGGGGTTTGGGGTTTTGGGGGTTTGGTTTTTTTTGGGGTTTGGGGTTTTGGGGGGTTTGGTTTTTTTAGGTTTGGGGTTTGGGGGGTTTTTTTGGGGGGGGGTTTGGGGTTTTGGTTTTTTTTTTTTTTTTTTGGTTTTTGGTTTTGGGGGGTTTGGTTTTTTTGGGGTTTGGGGTTTTGGGGGTTTGGGGGTTTGGGGGTTTGGGGGTTTGGGGGTTTGGGGGTTTGGGGGTTTGGGGGTTTGGGGTTTTGGGGGGTTTGGGGGTTTGGGGGTTTTGGGGGTTTTGGGGGTTTTGGGGGGGTTTTGGGGGGTTTGGGTTTTTTGGGGGAGTTTGGGGTTTGGGGTTTGGGGTTTGGGGTTTGGGGTTTGGGGTTTGGGGTTTGGGGTTTGGGGTTTGGGGTTTGGGGTTTGGGGTTTGGGGTTTGGGGTTTGGGGTTTGGGGTTTGGGGTTTGGGGTTTGGGGTTTGGGGTTTGGGGTTTGGGGTTTGGGGTTTGGGGTTTGGGGTTTGGGGTTTGGGGTTTGGGGTTTGGGGTTTTTGGTTTTGGGTTTGGGGGTTTGGTTTTGGGGGGTTTGGTTTTGGGGGGGTTTGGTTTTTGGGGGGTTTGGGGTTTTGGGTTTTTTGGTTTTTTTGGGGTTTGGGGTTTTGGGGGGTTAGGTTTTTTGGGGTTTGGGGTTTTGGGGGGTTTGGTTTTTTTTGGGTTTGGGGTTTTGGGGGGGTTGGTTTTTTTCGGGTTTGGGGTTTTGGGGTGTTTTTTTTTGGGGGGGGGGTTTGGGGTTTTGGGGGGGTTGGTTTTTTTTGGGTTTGGGGTTTTGGGGGGTTTGGTTTTTTGGGGTTTTGGGGGTTTGGGGGTTTGGGGGTTTTGGGGTTTTGGTTTTTGGGGGGGGTTTTGGGGTTTTGGTTTTTTGGGGGGTTTTGGGGGGTTTGGGGTTTTGGGGGTTTGGGGGTTTGGGGTTTGGTTTTGGGGGGTTTGGTTTTGTTTGGGGTTTTGGGGGGTTTGGTTTTTTTTGGGTTTGGGGTTTTGGGGGGTTTGGTTTTTTTGGGGTTTGGGGTTGGGGGTTTTGGGGTTTGCGGGTTGGGTTTGGGGTTTGGGGTTTGGGGTTGGGTTTGGGGTTTGGGGTTTGGGGTTTGGTTTTTTGGGGGGTTTGGGGTTTTGGGGGGTTTGGTTTTTTTTGGGTTTGGGGTTTTGGGGGGTTTGGTTTTTTGGGGGTTTGGGGTTTGGGGTTGGGGGTTTTGGGGTTTGGGGTTGGGGTTGGGGGTTTGGGGTTTGGGGTTTGGGGTTTGGGGTTTGGGGTTTGGGGTTTGGGGTTTGGGGTTTGGGGTTTGGGGTTTGGGGTTCCGGGGGGTTTGGTTTTGGGGGGTTTGGTTTTTTGGGGTTTTGGGGTTTTTTTTGGGGGGGGGGTTGGGGTTTTAGGGGGTTTGGTTTTTTGGGGGTTTGGGGTTTTGGGGGGTTTGGTTTTTTTTGGGTTTGGGTTTTGGGGGGTTTGGTTTTTTTGGGTTTGGGGTTTTTTTTGGGGGGGGGTTGGGGTTTTGGTTTTTTTTTTTTTTTTTTGGTTTTTGGTTTTGGGGGGTTTGGTTTTTTGGGGGTTTGGGGTTTTGGGGGTTTTGGGTTTTGGGGGTTTGGGGTTTTGGGGGTTTTGAGGGTTTTGGGGGTTTTGGGGGGTTTTGGGGGTTTTGGGGGGTTTTGGGGGGTTTGGGTTTTTTGGGGGGGTTTGGAGTTTGGGGTTTGGGGTTTGGGGTCTGGGGTTTGGGGTTTGGGGTTTGGGGTTTGGGGTTTGGGGTTTGGGGTTTGGGGTTTGGGGTTTGGGGTTTGGGGTTTGGGGTTTGGGGTTTTGGGTTAAAGTGTTAATTAGAAAAATAATTAGGAAAAAAAATGCACAGAAAATTTAACTGAACCGGGACTTGAACCGAGACATCTTGTTTTGCATACCAGTGCTCATACCATCTAAGCTATCCAGCCCTTAGATGGTGACCTTCCCAAATAGTCAACTAGTCTTTGCCAAGGTGGGGGTACCAGCCAGAACCATTCAACCATTAACTGCCATATATCTCCAAGGATCACACCCCCGCTTTCATTCAGATGTAAACAACCAATGGTTGTAAACCTGGCTACGGCAGCTCAGGGATCACACAAAGTGGATGCAGCTTTTGAAACCTTTTTTTTTTCAATCAAAGACAGTAGAGGACAAACAAACCCAAACAACGCAGCCTACCTAGCTCATAGTAGTCAGTGCTGTTATGCACACTCAGATCCTGACTCTCCACCGTTGCTGACGAGTTGCTAAGGATACAATCCGAGGTCACGGGGTCATATTCAAATGACTTGCAGTCGGGCCTATCCCAGAGGCACATCAGGGCACAGTCCGTGGGAGACGAGGTGTTGAACAGCGTCTCCGTGTTCTGACCGGCCAGGACGGCTTGAGTGGTCTTGCTAAAGAACATCAGAGGATTGGCTATAAGGAGGAAAGTCAAGACGCATCGATCGTAAATAATCAGTTCTGAGAGGGCAGGCAGCAAGAGGCTGGAGCTGAGCGATGGGGCTAGAGGTTAAAGAGGAGGGAGAGGTGGATGAGGACGGTGTGTGGAGCGGTAGAGACAGGATCGGCATGGATTGCGCGGAAAGCGTGGAGAGGTGTCAATGGGGGCGCTGTTTAAGGAATCCCAGCACGGCCAGGCAGCACCAGCTAGCCAGGGGTGGGTGTCCAGTACTTAAAGCCCCTACACAACATTGGTAAGATCGAAAAACAGAAATGTTTACAGATTTACATGAAACTTATACAGTTTGAAGATGGTTATAGTAGAAACCTCGCACAGAAATATTTCTGCCTAAAATGCTGTATTTTTGGAGAAAACAGTAAAGAAATTGTTCACGTCTCACCGAGATCTAATCTATTTTTCCGAACAGTACGGCGTTGAATACTGCATTTTCACAAAACACGATTTTCACGATTTTCTCGAGACTCGGTTGGCAGATTGAGCTGAAATTTTCACAGGTGTGCTATTTCGTGCATATGTTGGATCAGACAACGTATGGATGCTATTCTTTGACCTCGACCAATGTTGTGTAGGGGCTTTAACTGGACAAAACACTGGTGATCCCTGCTGTGTTGCTGAGGACCCATTGATACTGGCGGGATAATATCTCTTACGTTCTTTTTGTATGTAGAATGATCGTTTCACATCAATCTTTTTTTATTAAATCCAAAAGAGAGTTTTGTCCTACTTGACTTGTAATCATACATCAAGTAAGGTAAACTCTACTTGCTACTCATTTTCTGAAATATGTTGCTGTTGGAAAGCCCAATGTGCTGACTGTCACTCACCAATACGATCCCTATAGGGGTCTTCCCGGCAACGTAGTCCCTTACGACTAGGCTCAGGGCTGTCACATGACCTGCTCCGTTGCCAAGTGCCTACCGACTCGCAGTCCACGGTGCAACCACTCCACGAACCCCATGCACTCCATTCGCCATTCACTGCAACAAACAAACAAGAGAAAATACATCGATGATAGTTGGAATCCAGCAGTCTCCTGATGACGGGCAGAGTACACACTACCCGAAACATTGAGTTGCCGGCTCTTTTCAGAGCCATACTCCTTCTTGAAAGGGAAGCGCTACATGGTATCACCGCAAACCTTCCACACGGTATTTCCACCATGCAAACCCTCAAGTCTTATCTGAGTTACCGGCTCTTTTCAGAGCCACACTCCTTCATGAAAGAGAAGTGCTACATGGTGTCATCGCAAACCTTCCACTTAGTATTTCCACCATGCAAACCTTCAAGTCTTATCTGAGTTACCAGCTCTTTTCAGAGCCATACTCCTTCTTGAAAGGGAAGTGCTACATGGTGTCATCGCAAACCTTCCACTTAGTATTTCCACTATGCAAACATTCAAGTCTTATCTGAGTTACCGGCTCTTTTCAGAGCCATACTCCTTCTTGAAAGGGAAGTGCTACATGGTGTCATCGCAAACCTTCCACTTAGAATTTCCACCATGCAAACCTTCAAGACTTATCAAACAAGAGAAAAGGCCTCCAGATTCCCATCCCGGCTACCGATAAGACTAGTTGACTATTTAGGAAGGCCACCATCTAAGGGCTGGATAGCTCAGATGGTAAGCTGGTAGGCAAAACCATAGGTCTTGGGTTCAAGTCCTGGTCCAGTCAAAGTCTTCTTTGCCGTTTTTCACAAAAACGATTTAAGATGGTTTTGTCTTAGATCTTAACTTCTTGAGAAGGTTGAAAGGAAATCTTACCTGGTTCATAGTCGCCAAAGAGTTCCAATCTCAGACTGATGCTAGTATTCCAGGACTGAGGCTCAATGCGAAGGAATCGGACGTTAGCAATGGGTTGCGGGAGAGTGTTTCGTACGATGGACGTACTGTCATAATTAGCCACCATGAACTGGGGAAACAAGAAAGATGTGCAACTTAATAAAATAGCCCCTTGGAACAAATGCTTCTCAAAAAAAAGTTACAAATTTGACAACCAAATAAGGGAAAAGACTAGTTGACTCTTTGGGAGGCCACCATCTAAGGGTTGGATAGCTCAGATGGAAGAGCACTGGTACGTAAATCCAGAGGTCTCGGGTTCAAGTCCCGATTCCAGTCTAAGTTTTCTTTGCCAATATGTTCAATTTGTGCATATCTTTAGCATGAATATCTTGAAATACAATCCAATAATTTCTTCCTACTGACCTTTGTCGTTCCGTCTTGCTCATAGTACCTCCAATCGTCTTTCCTCCATGCATATTGGATGTAATACCCAGTTACCCAGGAGTCACAGAACGGCAGCCCCGATGTGGCAATAGCCTTGACGGTTACCGCTGAACCAATCTCTATCTCTATCCACTGTTTGCGGTTGTGTTTAGCTGGTACCCACGCAGCCGTCGGGTCAGAGTGATAGAGACGGGCGTATGAGCCGCTACAGGAACCAGTCTGGTTCACGGACGACACACTGATCTGGGAGTCTGGTATCAGACCGGATATCAGACCCAGAGGTACTCCCTCAGGACCTGTTTGGCAGAAGAAGGAATACAGAAGGAACATTCGCATCGAGTAATTTATCTCGGTATTTAATTTCGGCAATAAATACAAACACATTGAGGTGTGATAGTCATTGTAATATTCATGACTTGTTTCATTCAATTCCAGTACCTGCTTCCTCAGTCCTTATCATGGGGAGATGGAGAGAGAGAGAGAGTCAGAGAAAGACAGAGAGACAGGGAGGGACAGAGAGACAGAGGAAGAGAGAGATGGAGAGTAACAGAGAGAGATAGAGAGAGACAGAGGGAGATGGAGAGAGAGAGAATTAGAGACAGAGAGGGACAGAGAGACAGAGGGAGATGGAGAGAGACAGAGATAGTCAAAGAGATACAGAGTGATAGAGAAAAACGGAGAGAGACAGAACATAGACAGAGAGACAGACAAAGAGAGACAGAGAGATATAGAGACAGGGAGACAGAACGAGACAGAGACAGGCAGGGAATGAAAGAGAGATCGAGGCAGATAGAAACAGAGAGAAAGAGAGACAAGGAGTCAGGCATGCAACTCTTGAATTGTAAAAAAAGAGGAAAATGTCCGAATGAAACTGCGAGCGCAAAGCACGAAGCCCTTACGGTGTGTGGTTTGGGGCCTGCTTAAGGGCCTGGGAAAATTTTGGATTCTAGATGCTCTGTGGTGCATTCTGAGTAGTTTGTGACAACTTATGACTTTGATTTAAAAAAATGTTGTTGTTGTTTTTTTTTTTTTTTTTTTAATGGCCGAATTAAATAAAACGCGGAAATCCGCGGATCCGCGGACAAGTTGCATGCCTGAAGGAGTGAGTGAGTGAGTACAAACCTCTAGTAGTGCAGTATGCATCATAGGTCTCATTCTGCATGGGGTAACCACCATTATATATACCAGCGTCCTCAGACAGACTACACGATCCATTCATGGCCTGTATGGGACACCGTACGGTCCCATCGGCCAACCAGGCAAGGCTACAGCCATCCAAGCCATCGTTGACCCAGGCAGCGTAGAGGTCATCGTAGGAGGACAACTCCGCCCCTTGTTTGTGGCACGCCTCCTCAGCCAGGTCAAAGGTCAAGCTGGCAGGTCCGGCTGATCCGTTGATGTGATAAGTTGAGGTCACTATACCAACAAAGATAGATACAGAAATGATGAAATGAATGATGGATCATATTCCAATTACAGCTGGCCTATCCAAGTTGAGCTCAACCTCGGCCTCATTCAATGCTATAGCATGCCCCTTCCTCCAGTCCACCCACAGCTGGCCTGTCCAAGTTGAGCTCAACCTCAGCCTCATTCAGTGATATGGCATGCCCCTCTCCTCCAGTCCACCCACAGCTGGCCTATCCAAGTTGAGCTCAACCTCAGCCTCATTCAGTGATATGGCATGCCCCTCTACTCCAGTCTACCCACAGCTGGCCTATCCAAGTTGAGCTCAACCTCGGCCTCATTCAATGCTATGGCATAACCCCTCCTCCAGTCCACCCACAGCTGGCCTATCCAAGTTGAGCTCAACCTCGGCCTCATTCAATGCTATGACATGCTCCTTCCTCTAGTCCACCAACAGCTGGCCTATCCAAGTTGAGCTCAACCTTGGCCTCATTCAATGCTATGGCATGACCCCTCCTCCAGTCCACCCACAGCTGGCCTATCCAAGTTGAGCTCAACCTCAGCCTCATTCAATGCTATGGCATGACCCCTCCTCCAGTCCACCCACAGCTGGCCTATCCAAGTTGAGCTCAACCTCGGCCTCATTCAATGCTATGGCATGACCCCTCCTCTAGTCCACCCACAGCTGGCCTATCCAAGTTGAGCTCAACCTCGGCCTCATTCAATGCTATGGCATGACCCCTCCTCCAGTCCACCCACAGCTGGCCTATCCAAGTTGAGCTCAACCTCGGCCTCATTCAATGCTATGGCATGCCCCTTCCTCTAGTCCACCCACAGCTGGCCTATCCAAGTTGAGCTCAACCTCGGCCTCATTCAATGCTATGGCATGCCCCCTCCTCCAGTCCACCCACAGCTGGCCTATCCAAGTTGAGCTCAACCTTGGCCTCATTCAATGCTATGGCATGACCCCTCCTCCAGTCCACCCACAGCTGGCCTATCCAAGTTAAGCTCAACCTCGGCCTCATTCAATGCTATGGTATGCCCCTTCCTCTAGTCCACCCACAGCTGGCCTATCCAAGTTGAGCTCAACCTTGGCCTCATTCAATGCTATGGCATGCCCCCTCCTCCAGTCCACCCACAGCTGGCCTATCAGGAGTCGTTATCGCCTGCCAGTCAAGAGTGGCGCCAAACTCCACGTGGCCGCATGAACAAAGATCAATTATACTTGAGCTCTTAAAGTGAGTGGACTATTGGTCCAAGGAAGAACCACGTTGTGCTTTAGTTATTGAGTTCTCATTTGGGTTCCTTTTGGTGAAATATACAAAGCTTGATAAGCTTGTGGTCTTGACATTTTCATACCTGCAAGACCTTTTTTCCAAAGGCAGAGAGAAAGACCTTGAACAGATTGATGTCAAACCCTGGAGCTGTTAAAATGAGGGATTTATCCAATTGTACTACTGCCCTTGTACAAAGACTATGAAAACCTTTAGTTATAATCACTTGACAGAGAAAATGCATAAAAATAGCTGATGATTTGTCTAACATAAGTCACCTTGAGAGAAAAGTGAAACGTAAATCTTTAAAAAGAAACTCTCTTAATGGAATAGTATTCTTACCGAGTATGACTTCAACTTCACAAAGAGTCAGCGATGCATTGTCATGGATACGCTGAACAGCGATGTAGCGGCCATATTGAGGGGTGCTACTACTAACTGTGATCTGGGAACTATTGCTGGCGGTCTGCAGCTCTCCAAAGCGGATATTGGTAGAGATCAATTCACTGACGCCGACCCGCACTATGAAGGGAAGGACACCCCAGTCTAAAGATGGAGTTGGAAAAATTGAAAATTATTATTGTCCAAAGTTAGTGGGCCTGATGTTTTGATCCTAGCAGGACCTTTCTCAAAGGCAAAGTGACAAGGACGTACACAGACAGTCAGGGGAAGGAAAGCCCTGACACACATGACAGAGGAAGGACAAAAGGGTAGGGAGTGGGATGCAGATGTATACCAGTTTGGTATTAACTTCAAAATTATTATTAACAGAATCACAAAGAATGTAGAACAAATTTACACTACTTCATATGAACAACTCAATACAGGAGTCCAAAAGTGAACGATACAATTCTTTTGTCTATTTCAACAATATATCTCATTCTTGAAAAAATCAAAGGTTTTGTAACCTTTTCTGTGAGTTTTCCAATCAAACGTAGGAAAAGAAAAGAAAAGCCAAATGTTATGAAAACTTTGCTAGTCAAGGTAATGACTTACCGCAATCAACTGCGACACACCCATCTGAGACCCCGTGAACTTTGACCTCTTTGACCCGGTAGACCCCACCGAGGTCGACCCTCCACCAGGGGTCACGTTCAGTCGTCGTCTGACTGCAGATCGTAGCGATCTGGGAGGAGTTAGCGTTTCCATCGACGGCTAGGTTAGCGGTGGCATTGCCTTGGGTGGAGCTCTGGGTAGTAAGGCCGTCGGCTGCTACAGTTTCAAAGGTGTCTGGGTGGGGAGGGGATTCAAGGGTGGGAGGATTGAGAATCCATTGGTAAGGTTAGAAACAAGGACTTATCTTTCTCTAGTCAGTTGGCGCACACTGCGCTGCTGTGACATGGATGAGATCACGCCAACCTTCCCTATCAGCTGCCAGATGGGATGCAGCGGAGTAACTCACTCCTATAGTCTTATTGATGTCTAAAAACCAAGACTGGTTGAAACCTTCCTTCTTTCTCTAGCCCTTAAACCTTGAGTGGCTTTTTCAGCCCTGTTTGGGTAATGTTTGCATAAAAACGAAGAGAGAAAAAGATGTTACTGGCCTTCCGCAATGCCTTTTGGTCTGGTTGTTTCTGAAAAAGTGCCTTTTTCGTGCAATTTCATCTCATTATATGTCAACCTGGCTACTGGAGTTTAATGATCACACAAAGTGGAGGTAGCTGTATCAAACTAGCAAACTTCTTGAACTAAACACTGACTTCAAAAGGACGATAAGATCCTCTTTAGTTCTTACCACGACACGGGACATTGGAGTCACATCCTTCTCTGATGTAGGCATCTCCAATGCAGTCACTACCTCCGTACTGAGGGCTAGGGTTGGTGCAGGGACGGTGGCGATAGCGAACTCCCGCCTTACCACAATGGGCTGTGCATGAGGACCAACTCAACCAGCTACTGAATCCCCCGTCAACTGCAAGGAAGTCACAATGCAGAAATTAGCAAAGAACGATTCAAGAAACTTGGAGTAAATAACAATAGAAAACTGTTGCAAACTGCTCACTGACTAAAATGACCCGCAATACATAAATCTCAAAAGTTAGAGGGCCTGATGTTTTGATCCTAGCAAGACCTTTGCCTTTTAGAAAGGTCCTGCTAGGATCGAAACATCAGGCCCTCTAACTTTTAAGATACTTGAAGATGAAACTAAGAGATAGAACAAAAGTGGCTTCATACTTTTATTCAATTGTTGAAATGTAGCAAAACAAGTTTCAACAGTTTACTCTTTGTGAAATTTTGAGAAAGGTCCTAGAATCAAAAAGTCATCTAAATTTCATATCAATTTGATGGTTTATGTTAGAGTACAGTGCCCAACATTTTTGCATTAAAGTAGTACAAAAAAAGTAGGAAAATGGCTGTCCATGTGGACAAATACAAACCCACGAGCACGTCATTAACGAGTGCCCCGGTAGATAACCGGAACTGGTCACCTACCCCAGTAACTCAGTAATAATGACTGTGATTGACATACGAGAGGAGAAGAAGAAGTGAGGAGTTCTTGAATCTCGTTGTGGACTTACTTGGACAGTTCTGGGTGCCGCAGACTCTGGTCTCGGTGTTGTCCTGATCCCCCGGGCAGTCATTGCCACCGTGTGCAGGGGCAGGGTTGGTGCAGGTCCGATTTCGGCTCTGTGAGCCCACACCCTCACACTCCACAGTGCAGTTACTCCATTCAGACCAGTCACTGTACTGACCATCAACTGTACAACACACAAAAAAAAAATTCATTCACCAAAAATTTGCAAACTGCTAAAAACCTTCAAAGTGATTTACAAAAATGTTGCAAACTGCTTACTGACTAAAGTTACCAAAATGTAAATCTTAAAATTTAGTGGGCCTGACGTTTCGATCCTAGCAGGACCTTTCTCAAAGGCAGAGAGAAAGGTCCTGCTAGGATCGAAACGTCAGGCCCACTAAATTTTAAGAAAAACCTTCAAATTAGAAAGGTCCTGCTACATTTCTTATATTAACCCACAGCTCTGTCAACCATTCCTATTTTAGAGGAATCATTCCTCTCTTTTTTGGTAGAAATGTATCACTTTTTACAAGCTCTTGACAACATTCAAATTTTGGGCTTGGAAGTACACATTGTTATCATGATTTATTGAAAAATATAATGAAGTGCCATAGACTTTGTGCACAAAATATGCACGTGCGTTTTGGGTTAGGAATGGAGGTTACAGGTTCGAACCCCGTTGGTGTCAAATTTGTTTTCATCAATTTTTTTTTTTTTTTAAAGAGAACCAGATGCGGAAAAGCGTTATGTTCTGTTTGCCAACAGACATAAATCTCTAGTTTTACTTTTTAGTTTCTTTTCCTTTTTACCTGGGCACGGTGTGTCTTCACTACAATTCTGCCATTGGTAGACGTCCCCACTACAGTTCATTCCACCATGAGCAGGTTCAGGGTTGGTGCAATTCCTGTCACGATACTGGGTGCCACCAACGCACGTAGATGAACATGTGCTCCAAGCAGCCCACATGGTGAAGTTACCATCCACTGGGTAGGAAGGGTGAAACAGAAAGATGGATTGAGGGGAAACGGTGAAGATGCTCTGAAAGTGTGAAGAAAGGCCTGTTCTCCCATCTTACTCTTCTTCATCCGTCTTCCCTACCCTTTCTCCTCCTTTTCCTCCCCCTCCTCTTCATCCTCCCCTCTTACTCTTCTTCATTCGTCTTCCCTCCCCTTTCTCCTCCTCCCCTTCATCCCCCTCCTCTTCATCCTCCCCTCTTACTCTTCTTCATCCGTCTTCCCTCCCCTTTCTCCTCCACCACTTCCTCCTCCCCCCTCTCCCTCCTCCTCCTTCCCATTCTTCTCCTCCTCTCCCTCCTCCTCTTCTTCCTCCTCCTCTGTTTCAATCCATCCCCCTGGATACAACAATCGCCAGAAAGCCCTGAATACATCTGGAGAGACTCAGGGTCTGGTGCTGGTCCATTTGTAAACGGAAAGCGATACAGACAAAAGAAGATGGAAATAAGGCGACAGATAAAAAGTCAGAGCTTATCAAATTACAATGGAATATGAATGGGATGAGAGCAACGATGCCTTCAACATTCTCAAACCAACCTGGACATGGATCGGTGTTACAATCCTCTGTTTCTGTATCGTCACCAGGACATGTCTCTCCTCCATTCTGAGTCTTGGGGTCATCGCACTCTCTGCTGCGGTTACGCGTTCCCCCACCGCAGGTTACACTGCACTGCGTGAAGTTACTCCATGCACTCCATGATCCATTGACTAAAAAAACACACAAGACAATCGGAGAAAGAAATGAGAGGTTTTAAAACTCTTGCAAACTGCTCACTGACTAAAATGACCTGCAATACATAAATCCAAAAAGTTAGAGGGTCTGACGTTCCGATCCTAAGAGGACCTCTCTTAATCCGTACATCTTTAGAACATTCTCTCGGGATCAATATAATAGACCCTCTGATATCTGAATTTGAAAACAATGAAAGGGTCTGAAGTTTACATCCTAGCAGGACATTTCTCAAAGGAAGAGACCTTACTCTAACCCCTTATTTCATTCTGCCTTTGTGAAAGACCCTCTTAGGATAGAACCATCAGGCACTCTAAATTGTATTTAAAAGAAATGCTTTGACAAGACATTCCTGATTTGAAAAGGGATATCTTACTTGGTGGGCAAGCGTTTCCATCCTGTGTACCGCATGTTACAATTTCAGTAGCATTGCCGCTGCAGTCGTCCCCACCGTACTGCGGCTCTGGGTTCGTGCAGTTACGAGAACGATTCTGTAGACCCCCATGACGAACGGAAGGATCGTCGTCATCATAGACTGTGTAGCAGGTCGCGCTGCAATCACCGTAGGACCACTCTGTGTAGTTACCATGCACTGTGGGTATAGAGAATCAGAATTTACAGCAATTTCGAATGGAAAGAAAACTCTGACTGGACCTGGAGTGGAACCCAAAACCTCTGGTTTTGCGTACCAGCACTCTTAGCATCTGAGCTATCTGGGATGAATTGGGAAATATGTTTGAAACTGGATGACAATTTGAAAAATTAAATGTATTTCAAATTGCTACTTTTCCCTAGAAACAACTTCAAAAATCAATTCAAAGAGGGTTTGCCCTGCTCGACGTGATCAACACTGAGTGCTCAGTGCTTTGCCCGATGCCTGATGAAAATGTTTCAGGCAGCTCGGGCGGGATTTGAACCCGCCACTCCTGCTTTCTAGTACAGACATCTTAACCACTTGACCACCGAGCTGGTCGAGGTCGTGTAGCAAATTCAAATATTGTATGAAGGCGGGTACCGCATTGCATCATAGATATCTTTGAAAAATCAACTTTCAATAACTCAGCATTGAATATGACATTAGGCGTCAAACTGTGACCGTGGGAAATTTTTTTTAAGAAAGCAATATCAAGTCAAACTGATACTTACCTGGGGGACACTGGCTCCCACAAGCCTGTGTTTCTGTGGCGTTTCCCTGGCAGTCATTTCCGACAAGGATAGGAGCTGGATTGGAGCAGGTGCGATTACGCATCTGACTGCCCATGTTGGGGGCTTCATCGCACGTCAAGCTGCAATCGCCCCAAGCACTCCAATCAGCCCAGTTACCATCGGCTGCGGGAAAAGACAGGAAAGGACAACGGATGGATTATTTTGAAGAATTTATGAAACATAAATCTAAAAAAATAGAGGGCCCGATGTTTCGATCCTAGCAGTAACAAGGTGAAAAGGACATACACAGACAGTCAGGGGAAGGAAAGCCCTGACACACGTGACAGAAGGAAAAAAAGGGAAGGGAGTGGGATGCAGATGTACACCAAAAAAGGGAGGGGGGGGGATCAAAGGGAAAACAAACAAAAGGGTGGGGAGGATCAAAGGGACAGGAGGATGTGAAGTTTCAATCCTAGCAGAACCAATCTCCCTTTGGGAAAGGTCCTGCTAGGATTGAAACGTCACGCCTACACATTTTTTGAGATTTCAATTTTGTTACCAGTTTACAAAATGTTTGCAAATCACTTCAAAATAAATTTGTCTTGACCTTGGAAATAAAAGATACAAAGTTTTTGTTGTTCATCTGTTAAGGTAAGATCCTTGAATGAATCATTTCAAATTTTGTTCATTCTTCACTTACTTTGAGTTATCTCACAGATGTAACCATGGGAACCATCGCATCCCTCGTTTCCTAGTTTCCACTCCCAAGATGCAGCGTTGTAGAGAAGTGTGACGCACTCCTCACCAGAGTTAGAAGGGTAGCTATTCTTCCATGGATCGTCACTTCCCCAGGAGACTAGATTAGGACCCCCACTCCCATCGTCAAAGATGAGTGAACTGCTCTCGTATCTCATGCCTGATAAAAATTAAGAAAGAACTCTTTTAATGAAATAGCGCTTGGACCTTAAACAAGAGGTAGTGGGCTACAGTTTTGTTACGAAAAAAACCTTTTAAAAACTACGTGAAAGCCAGTGAAAAATGTGAATATTCTGAAACATTTTCTAGAGTCTGTGAGTGCTTGGTCCAACATTACTCTCTTGACGGGCAGAGTACACTCTGTCCAAAATGTTGAGTTACTAGCTCTTTTCAGAGCTATACTCCTTCTCAAATGAGATGACTTACACTGAGTCGCCATAAAGCTTTCCATGCTGGATGCTTTGCACGCTTGATGCTAAGAATTTGCAGAAATCTTTTTACCAAGTCAAGTTGACATTGGATAAGGATTCTTCTTCTTCTTCTCTTGTATGTCAATCACAACAGTCAGCATTGGCAGTTACTGATGTAGGAAACCAGTTCTGGTTCATCTACTTCTGTGAGTGGACATGGGGGTCTCATCACAGGGCACTCGTTAATGACGTGCTCATGGGTTTGTATTTGTCCGCATGGACAGAGGTCAGAGTCCGTGATTCCCCATTTCTCAGCGTCTCAAGCAAGGTGCACTTAAGACTTGAAGGTTTGCATGGTGGAAATGCCAAGTGGACAGTTTGTAACACTTGAAAAGGCTTTGAGAAGAAGTCCGCAATTCCCCATTTCGCAGCGTCTCAAGCAAGGTGCACTTAAGACTTGAAGGTTTGCATGGTGGAAATGCCAAGTGGACAGTTTGTAACACTTGAAAAGGCTTTGAGAAGAAGTCCGCAATTCCCCATTTCGCAGCGTCTCAAGCAAGGTGCACTTAAGACTTGAAGGTTTGCATGGTGGAAATGCCAAGTGGACAGTTTGTAACACTTGAAAAGGTTTTGAGAAGAAGTCCGCGATTCCCCATTTCTTCATGGTTGCTGCATAGCGCCCATGCCCCAGACCGCAGTCTGTTCAGTTGCACCCAGGGCTTGCTTGGTAGATTGGATAGGGATTATACAGTGCCACTACTCACCCGTATAGAAGGCATTGCTTGTGACTTCCTGCGCAGATTTCAGCTTCCAGTTGACGGTCAGGAGTTCGGTCTTATTATTAGCGTAGAAAAGGTGGCCGGTGTGGTTCGTTAATGACGCGCACGTGGAGTTGGCGCCCTCATAGTCCGTATAGAGAGAGGAATCGCTGACTATGTTATAGCAACTGTCATGGCCGACCTCAAAGCCGCTAGGGCAGGTAACTGCAGGATTAAGAATCCAATCATTTGATTCATCAGACAACAAAGACGATTAACACAAGATTTTGAAGTATTTGATGTAGCTGTATAGATATTTCTCCAAATTTATGGACACGTCGAGTTCCTCCGGTTCTTTTCAGAACCACACTTACTCACAAAAGAGAAATTTTGCATGGTGTCACCGCAAACCTACATGTACCGGTATTCCTTCCATACAGTTTGAAATAAATGTGTGGATGAATTAATTAATTTTTTGTTTTGACTTTTTCAAGAGGACACTTTATTCAACAAATTATTTACAAATCACTTACAAAAGCAATAAAAAAAAATTTAAAAAAATTAACAATACATGAACGCAATCAAATTATCGTGAATCGGAAAACAAAGAAAAAAATAAACCAAGAGGGATCAGTATACTTCAGAAGGTTTTTTCGTAAGTTGTCAGATATTCCAGATGAGGTTACCATTATTCAGACTCAATAAAATGAATAAATGAATGCAACGATTGAAGCATTAGAGACTCCATTTGTTGTTACTGATTTGTGGACTTGGTTTTGGGTTTCCAATGGTCTACTGTCTACTCACCGATGGGACAGGGGAAGTTACATCCTCTCGTGTCACTACTATTGCCTGGGCAGTCATTGCCGCCAAGGATAGGGGGCGGGTCGTTACAGGTCCTTAGACGCGTCTGAGTCCCTTCATTGCAAGACTCGCTGCATTCACTCCATGCACCCCACGAGCCCCAGCTACCATCACCTGCAGATAAAGGTCAACACACTTACAAATATTACACAACTCCTTGCAATTTGGAAAAGTGGCAAAGAAACTTTGACTGGACAGGGACTTAAACCCGAGCCCTCTGGTTTTGCGTACCAACACTCTTACCATCTGAGACATCCATACCTTAGATGGTGGCCTTCCCAAATAATCTAACAGTCTTTGCCGGACTGAGGGCATCAAATTCCATGCATTTATAAAGATCTGAATACTTAAGTCAACTGAGGCAACTGAAGCTATGATGCTAATAAGAATATGGCATTAAACATTACGTTTTGTTTCTCATATATCAAAATATGGATGGCATTCTCTCTGAATTTGGAACTTTTTTTGCAAAACAAGAATTTTTTGCTGTAATGTTTGGAGATATTTTCAAGTAAGTTAATATGCATTGGATAGGGTGCCACAAACGTTGAACTATAACAATGTGGAGGCTCTGGCAATTTGACCTTCGTAAAAGGCAGATTTTTAAATTTTTCCATTCTGCTTTTGAAAAAGGTCCTGTTAGGATCAAAATGTCAGAACCTCTACATTATTGAGAATAAACTTTTCTGATTTTTCTTTTAAATACCTTGCGTGATTTCACAAATGAAGGATCGATCCATGGTACAGTCTACATTGCCAAGAAGCCACTCCCAGGTAGGGGTGTTGTAGACCATTCCCATGCAGCCAGCCCCTGCAGAGGCATCGGGATACCCCTCTGCCCAAATGGAACCGTCCGGGTAGGTGGTGTCATCCGGACTTCCACTGTCTGCATAGAACTCCACATCAGAACCGCTGTACGTCATGCCGACGTACGCAACGCTGGTTGTGTTCAGGCCAAGGTTCTTGAGTCCCCAACTGAGAAACTCCTGCTCTCCGTAGTCGTTGAGGTGAGCAAGGCGGCCGTCTCCAGAGGTCAGGTCAAAGCAGGAGGCATTGGCCGTGTCAAAGGTCGTGAGGTCATCCTGAGCATCCACTATGAGGAAGCAGCTGTCGACGTACACATCAAACCCACTTGGACAGGTCACTGCGATCAAAAGAAGTCAAAAGGTTAGATCTTAGGGGAATCTACGGCCATTTTCGAGCCGGGACCTCCGAATCCGGAGCTCCATTGGCTTGACTATGCGACGGGGCCCTCTGAATCCGGGCACCACTATTGTCCACATTCTAAACAAAGACTCTTTTCAGCTTAGAACAAAGCAATACGAATCAGTACAAAGACCCTTTTTGACACAAGTAGCCAGCACCATACACGCATACACACACACACACAAGTCCGTTACGGTCCATTGACGACGCATAATGGGCCCTTTTTCGAACGGATAATCTCTTGACAAAAGCCACAACGACGTCCGAATTGTGCCAGGTTTTACTCTCATGTACTTATCGATATATTTCACAGAAATATATTGTTCCGATTGTTTTAGCGAGATTTGAAAGTGATGCATTGTTCAAAAACCCCCGTATGGCGGTCATCGGCGCTGAAAACCCCCCCGGCGCGAAGTGGTTAATAGACTCAGGCTAAGGCTTCGTTATAACATCACAGGCATCTAGAAACAAGCGTTTGGCCCCAGTTTCTTGTCAAATACCCTGTACCTAAGCCAACAAAACCTTCAAATTCGGAAACAAACCACAACCTGGATTTTCAGTTATGATGGGTTTGGTGAAATCAACTGCTGGTACGTTAAACAAGAGGTCTCAGATTCAAACCACACTCCAGACAAACTTTCTCTGCCGTCTTTATAGTCAGTCTTTCTTTCCCCTGTCTGTTTAGAAAAAAAAATATAATTCACAAAACCTTTTCCGATTTTGAGAAAAATGAACCTCAAAATCTTTAAAACCTTGTGTATTCTAAATGACTACTGTGATGGACTGCACAGGACAGGATGGGACAGCCCTTAATAGACCACTTGATGCAGATTTAGGATGGAGCCTAGAGAGATGATATTCTCCAGGATCTACTCACCAATGGGACATGGGATACTGCAGTTTCTCATACTGCTGTTAGTACCGGGACAGTTGTCTCCATCTAGCACAGGGGCAGGGTCATCGCACTGTCTGTAACGTGTCTGTGTTCCATTACCACAGGACACGGTGCACTCTGCCCATGCACCCCATGAACCCCAGTCACCAGGACCTGTGGAGAGATAAGATGGTGCACTTAGATGGTAGACATGAGGTGAGGGGTGAAGTCAGTTAGGATTGGGGTGCAATGAGAAGTGATTGTTGACTCCTTATCCTCATCCTCCTCACAATCATTTATCCTTCTCATCCTCCTCATTCTCCTCCTCCTCATTCTCCTCCCTTCCTCATTCTCCTCCCCCTCCTCAATCTCCCCATCCTCATTCTCCTCCTCATTCTCCTCCTCCTCATTCTCATCCTCCTCATTCTCCTCCTTCTCCTCATTCTTCTCCTCCTCCTCCTCCTCATTCTCCTCCCCCTCCTCAATCTCCCCATCCTCATTCTCCTCCTCATTCTCCTCCTCCTCATTCTCCTCCTCCTCATTCTCCTCCCCTCCTCATTCTCCTCCCTTCCTCATTCTCCTCCCCCTCCTCAATCTCCCCATCCTCATTCTCCTCCTCATTCTCCCCCTCCTCATTCTCCTCCTCCTCATTCTCCTCCCCTCCTCATTCTCCTCCCTTCCTCATTCTCCTCCCCCTCCTCATTCTCCCCATCCTCATTCTCCTCCACATTCTCATCCTCCTCATCACCACCAGTGGCCTGCTTTCTTCAGGCATGCAACTCTTGAATTGTAAAAAAAGAGGAAAATGTCCAAATGAAACTGCGAGCGCGAAGCACGAAGCCCTTACGGTGTGTGGTTTGGGGCCCGCTTAAGGGCCCGGGAAAATTTTGGATTCTAGATGCTCTGTGGTGCATTCTGAGTAGTTTGTGACAACTTATGACTTTGATTTGAAAAAAAAAATAAAAATAAATTTAATGGCCGAATTAAATAAAACGCGGAAATCCGCGGATCCGCGGACAAGTTGCATGCCTGTTTCTTGAAATGGTTGAAATCAGTGAAATGGCATGAACACGTTCCTAATAATGGCTGCTAAAATGTACATGCAGTTACCATGTCTAGCCGAGGGAGATTGAGAGAGATGCAACTCTATACGACAACTACAGTATGTCAGAGCACATTCCAAAATCAATGCTTATCTTTAAAAGGGTCTTACTGCTAGCAAAGAGATGTGGTTAGTAGAGATTATCTGTAGATTAGATTTATGATGTATAGTCAAATTAGAGCAAGGATTCAAATTCAGTGAGAGAAGGCTCACCTTGAGTCTGTTCACATACAAATCCTTGAGAGGCGTCGCAGGAGGTATAAGCCATTCTCCACCTCCATTCTGGTCTGTCATAGACAAGGCTGACGCAGGCATCCGCCGCACCCGGTCCATACCCCTCTGCCCACGGTCCTGCTCCGTCCCAAGCGCTCAGATTCACGGCCGCATTGCCGCCGTCGTAGGTCAGCTCTCCGGACGCCCACATCAGGCCAGACCAGACCCTCTCCCGGTCCTTCACGTTTGAATCGTCCAATCGGAAGCTGGCGAAATCCAGCTCGTGCCCGGACCGGATGTACGCGAGGTGACCGCGGTATATCAGGTTAGCGCAGTGGGCCTGTGCGTCGTCGCGGGAACGGTGGTAGTTTGGGTCATCGATCACCTTGAAGCAGCTGTCGTTGTGGGCGGAGAATCCTGACGGGCAGGTTACTGCGGGCCAGAAAAAGAACATCGGTATGAAATCAAAACCCAGTGACATGCAAATTACAAGCTCATGAGTATTCATTAGTACTACCTTATCAGCCTTACCAATTGGTGAGCATCCTTGGGAGTCCTGGGAGGGGCCTATGCGATAAGCTCCACCCATTATGAATATGCAGTAACATGCAAATTACAAGCCTTACCTATTGGGCATATTGATGAGCATCCTTGGGAGTCCTGGGAGGGGCCAGTGCAGTTAGCTCCGCCCAGTATGGGGGCAGGTGCCTCACACCAGCGCTGCTTAGTATGGTTCCCTGCACCACATGTTGAGTCGCACTCACCCCAGGGATTCCAGGAACCATACTTGCCACCAGCTGTCAAGATAGATGTCAATTTTTGAAAATGATGACAAATCTTTAATGAATTTGATTTACATCAGTCCCTAAAAATCAACTAGGCTTTCCTGGGGTTGGGGTGCCAGTCAGAAGCAATTCAAACTGCCGTATATCTCCAGGGATCACACCCTTGCTTTCATTCAGATGCAAACAACTAATTGTTGTAAACCTGGCTAAGGCAGCTCAGGGTTTGCATCTTAACAGATGCCGAAGGATTTAGGATGAAGGTCCAGCTAACTCACCCAGATTGACTTCACAGATGTAGCCAAGGCTAGTCGAGCAATCAGCTACCTCCCATCTCCACACAGAACCATTCAGAGCCAGTTGGATGCAACCGCTCGCACCATCACTCGGTGGTCCGGGGTTCCCCCACGGCGACGTCCCCATCGAATCCCAAGAGCTCAGGTTGAGCGGCCCAGCGCTGTCCGCATACTCCCAGTCAAAGGTCAGGTTGCCATCCGACCCCAGCCAAGACCCCGTGAGGAATCTCTGGTCGGAACTAGCGTAGGCCTTTGCCAGCATCTTTGAGACGAAGCTCTCCTCCTCGAGATGGTTGAGGAGAATCAGATGACCGCCGTAGACGGTGAGGTTCTGGCAGGCAGCCTTGGCCTCGGCATAGCTGGCTGATTGGTTGGTTTGTAGGAGGTAGCAGGTGTCGTAGTTGGTGACGAATCCCTCCGGACATTCCACTACGAGATGAAAGGAAGCAGAATGCTCAGATAAAACTCAGAGAAGAAAAGAAGGTGTCCACTTTTCTGTCAGTCGGCAGAACTTGCTTCTCATCTACATTATAGAGAAGACTTGAAGGTTTGCATGGTGGAAATACTAAGTGGAAGGTTTGCAGTGACACCACGTAGCACTTCTCTTTCGAGAAGAAGGGTGGCTCTGAAAAGAGCCAGTAACTCGGCATTTTGGGTAGTGTGTCCTCCGGCTGTCATCAGGAGACTGCTGGATTCCAACTATCATCGGTGTTTATATGCCCGATGAAAGTGTTGGGGCGTGGAGAATCTTTCCCGCCCAGTGCAGCCACTGGAGCATGCAGGATCTTCCCTCCAGTGTGACCACCGGGGCGAGAAGAGGAAGTTCACTGGAACTTCATCTACATTGGAAATGTCTCTTTTAGACCTAGGGCAGTGTCTTGACTTACCGATCGGGCATATGGTGCCGCAGATCTGCGTCTCATTGGTGGTTCCGTTGCACTCCAGTCCGCCAAGCAGGGGCGCGGGGTTGGTGCAGGTACGGATGCGTGTCTGGACGCCTTGCCCCGGACCGCATGTGACGCTACAAGAACTCCAGTCTGACCAATCACTCAGACCACCGTCGGCTGAAGTGGAGAGAACAAACAGACCGTTGTTGCTTGGGCGTCTCATAATCAGAGGTCAATGCAATGAAAAGGTCATAAAAAGTTTATCCAAAAGTCTGCATCTAGATGGGAGCCTATCTGGGGTCAAGTTTAGTTAAAGGCATCCATTCATGTGATGCTAGGTGTCGTATTCAGTCAGGATTGCCAGTGGTTACTGTGTCTGGGAACGCATTGATCATGTACAGGTACTCCATCTACGATGGCTGTCAGCCAGACTATGAGCATAAAGATTATTCATTGAGGGTCTGCTCAACCCGATGTGAAGTTAGCACTGAATGCTGTGTGCTTGGCCCTATTGCCTGTTGATTTACATTGGTGAGAATGTCATTCAATGAAGCTTTGCCCTGTCCAACATATTGTCCGTTAAAGGCCCAATACAACATTGGGAAGATCGGGAAACATCAATGTCCACAGATTTCCTTCTAAATTACACAGTTTGTAGATGGTCATGCATGTTAGAATCCTGGTATCCTGGTCTGGTATGCTGTACTTCTCGAGAAATCTTCACTCAAACATTGACAAATAGTTTATTACTCGTGAGTAATAAACTACTCTATTTCTTACGCTACAGAATGGTGCGAAAACCATGACGTTTTTTTGCCTTTTTCTACATTCTCAGATTACCATTTCAGCTCAAACCTTTACAGGATTTCTTTTTTTTTGGAATGTTAAATGGTTTAACACACAAACTGTGGCAATCTTTTGACTGATACCAATGTTGTATCGGACCTTTAAGAAGACGGGTTTTGTTGTGACTCACTTCTGTTCTGTTCGCAGATGTATCCCTTGCTGGCATCGCAGTCCACATTCCTCCATTTCCACTGGCTCCCTTCCTCCGTCATGCCTACACATTCATGGCTACCAGTGGGATAGCCGCTGGCCCAGTGATTAACGCTGACGTTACTCCAGCTGGATAGATCTGGACTTCCGCTGTCATCGTCATAAACCAAATGAGTGCCGTTGTACTGGAGACCTTAAAAAAACAACCCCACAACAAATAGATCAGCCTTCAAGTCTGATAAAAGTTAGACAGCCTTGGGGTAAGGATCCTGACAGGACCTTTCTGCCTTTAACCACTTCGCGCCGGGGGGTTTTCAGCGCCGATGACCGCCATACGGGGGTTTTTGAACAATGCATCATTTTAAAATCTTGCTAAAACAATCGGAACAATATATTTCTGTGAAATACATCGATAAGGGTATACTATGGGTACAAGAGAGTAAAACCTGGCACAATTCGGACGTCGTTGTGGCTTTTGCCAAGAGATTATCCGTTCGAAAAAGGGCCCTTTGTGCGTCGTCAATGGACCGTAACGGACGTGTGTGTGTGCGTGCGTGTACGCTGCTGACAATCCCTGACCGCAGACTCCAGCCTCCACTCCAGGCAGTCAAATCTTCGAGTTGGTCGGCCACAAACGAGCGTACAGATTACGGTAAAGAATGTGGGGGGAATTCCAATGCCAGACCGACGACCGTTGGGCTGTGTGGCATGCAAAGACAATGTTGCTTTGTTCTAAGCTGAAAAGAGTCTTTGTTTAGAATGTGGACAATAGTGGTGCCCGGATTCGGAGGGCCCCGTTGCAAAGGCAATCCAATTGACCTCCGGATTCGGAGGTCCCGGCGCGAAGTGGTTAAGGTGCTTGCTGATAACAAAAACATGTCACAATGTATATGCAAGTTGTTGAATATTAGATGGTGACAGACGACAGATGAAAGGGTTTTGATACAAGCAGGACCTTCATCCAAAGCAGTTATGTTCAACTGAGAAAGGGGCTAAGCGATTCAAGCAGGCAGTACATATTTTTTTTTGATAGGTCAGTCTTAGTCCGCGGCTCTCTGTTTTGTAGCACAGTTTTCTTTAACCCAAGCACATTTCTAGGCTTTTTTTCTCGAAGTTCTATCAATGTTGCTGTGCATGCTCTCATACTGCATGCGTCTGTGCGTTCGTGAGATTATTTGATTTCCCATCAGCGCTGTTTGTCAAGTTTGACCGTAGCTGGTGGGTTTGGGCTTGGTATAAAAAAAAAACAAGCGTGGACTATCCTTCACTTACCTATGAAGAGAATTCCCGATACTTCCAGTGTCTTCAAGGCTTCGCTGATGACAGTCTGCTCCGTGTAGTCATCAGGGTAGGCTAGGTGACCCTGGATGTTCTGACAAGCAAGGACTGCACTGTTGTAGTCAGTCTGGTCTTGAGCATCGGCGACAATGTTGTAACAGGAGAAGAACCCTTCCACATAGCCCGCCTCACAGACCACTGGAAAAAAAACAAAGGAAGCATCAAAATCAACCATCAGAAGAATACAATAATAGTGCGTTACCAAGGACATGGAAAACAAGATCAGTGCCTTTGCAACATCATGCTACAGGCTCATGTCAAACATCAGGCGTGTGGATCGGACTCCAAATGAGACCATCTATAATCTGACCAACACCGCCCCACTGATCATCAAAGTCAAGGCACGCCAACTCAAAATTCTGGGCCACATACTCCGCCTCAAAGATGACGAGCTTGTGAAGGAACTTTGTCTCTATGCTCCACCACATGGGAAGAGGAAACCGGGACGGCCTCGCACACTGTACATGCAGTATGTCCAGCACCTCTTGGCAGATACTGAAGGGATGCTGCTACCAGACAAAATTGCTCCTCTGGCCCAAGACCGTAGCAGTTGGAGAAAGTTTGTAGTCGCCTGCTCCGCAGCCGAATGATGATGATGATGATGATGATGATGATGATGATGATGATGATGATGATGGGGATGATTGGGATGATGATGATGATGATGATGATGATGATGATGATGATGATGATGATGATGATGATGATGATGATGATGATGATGATGATGATGATGATGATGATGATGATGATGGGGATGATGATGATGATGATGATGATGATGATGAAGGAAATGCTTTAATTGTATGACCAATTGCCGTCATCACTGAAGGTGGGTGAATAAACTTGATCTCTTTACCTGTAAAATTCTCGCAATGCACGCCTTCAAAGCCGTAGGGACAGGTACAGTTGTAGCCGTCCACCAAGTCTGTACAAATCCCGCCGTTCTGACACGGATTGGAGAGGCACTCGTCAATGTTGACATTGCACACGGTGTCTGGGGAATAAGACAGGCAGGAATTCATGGACTTGAGGCTGCCTAAAGATGAGGTTGATGGTTTCAAAATTTTCAGGATTACACATGATTTAATTTAATTTAATGATTTAATTTAATACAAAAAACTGCTCACTGACTAAAATGACCTGCAATACATAAATCTCAAAGTTAGAGGGCCTGACGTTTCGATCCTCCCAGGACCTTTCTCAAAGGCAAAGTGACAAGGACATACACAGACCTACACAAGTCTGTGTATGCCCTTGTCACTTTGCCTTTGAGAAAGGTCCTGCTAGGATCGTAACCTCAGGCCCTCTAACTTTTGAGATTTAATTCAACACGTCATTATTAAACGTGATTTAATGATTTGGAAGATTCATGGAGATGTACGGCAGTTAATGGTTGAATTGCTTCTGACTGGCATACCACCCTGGCAAAGACTAGTTGCTATTAGGGAAGGCCACCATCTAAGGGCTGGATAGCTCAGATGGAAGAGCATTGGTATGTTAATCCAGAGGTCTCGGGTTCAACTCCCGGTCCATTCAAAGTGTTCCTTGAATTTTGTTTTTAAATTTGTTCAAAAGTTCCCAATCATTTTGTTTTTCAATTTGTTCAAAAGTTCCCAATCATTTTGTTTTTCAATTTGTTCAAAAGTTCCCAATCATTTTGTTTTTCTTTATTTGTTAGGTTTATTAGATTGAAAGGTCATGCAAAGAATCAAATAATTGGACCCTCAAAATTATTTATATTTACCATTCCAACCGGACGCACAGTCACAGGTGAAGTAATCGATGTGATCATTACATGTAGCCCCATTCTGACAGGGATCTGAAGCACACTCGTCGTAGTCTACCTGACAGAATCCACCCACATATCCTGGCGGACATGGGCAGGTGACGTTCCACACGGCAGGAATGTCATCGTAACATGTCGCATTGTTCTTGCATGGATTGGGCTCACAATCAACTGCAGAGGAATAACGAGAGTAAAAATAAAAAAAATGGGTAGCCACGAGCTAAGCCTCCAAGTACGTATACTTCTAGTCCCACTTACTGGGCCGCTAGGAGCTCCCCTTAAACGAGTTTTGAGATAAGCTGTCGCTAGTGCGACAGCTAATCTCAAAACTCGTTTAAGGGGAGCTCCTAGCGGCCCAGTAAGTGGGACTAGTATACTTCATACTTCAATAATCTTGTGATACAAAAACAACTGTTGCAAACTGCTCACTGACTAAGAGTAAGATGACCTGCAATACATAAATCTCAAAAGCACTGTGTACAGAACATGCACTTCACTATTCCAAAATACGCACCACACATAAAACTGTTTTCAGCAAGTGGTTGTGCCAGACCATGGATGTTGTCTACATTACAATTGGTGGTTTAATTTGCGCTTAGGATTTTCCTAGTCCGAGTAACTTGGACCCGACAAGTCACCCTTTTTTTATCGAATTTAGAAATTTTGAGTTTCGGGTGACTCAAAATGTCAAAATTCGATAAAAAAAAGGGTGACTTGTCGGGTCCAAGTTACTCGGACTAGGATTTTCCCAGACTTTAATAGTTTGGGTATTACACTACAGTCGTTCCTAGCTGTGTTATCAAGAACTCGTTGTAAAAAAACCCAGTTTGTTTACTTCGTACTGATGGACAAAGCAAGATTGATCTCTGACTGTAAAACAGTGAAATGTGATTTCATAACCGAAACCTTGGATTCACATTAATAATAAACTAAAAAAATGGCATATCTGAGACTCGAGAAAACACATATCTATAACTGTAGCTGTCTTTAGTGATTAAACTGTGGAATGGCTACAAATATTTACCGACATATCAAAAGAACGATCCAGTAAAATGCAACTCAACATTCTGCGACCATTGTTGACAATATTATCGTCTGCTACGGAACACATGGCAAAAAATATTGTTTACACAATAGTGCGCCCTCTATCGTGCCTCTGCATGTACACAGTGCGCCCTCTACAGGTGATTGAATTTAATTTTTACGAGCTTTATAATTATTTTTTGATTTAATAATGCGTTTAATATCATCCCTTGTCCGCATTGTTTCGAGGTATAGGAATTTATGTCGTTCTAAAATTAGAGACCCATTACAAGTGAATGTAAATAAATATTTCTAATGAATATTTCTTGAAGTATCAGAAAGAAAATAAAGGGTTTTATAGTCTACTGGCAAATAAAAAAAAAAAAATATTCGCTCTAATTATCTAAATCGTTATTATTATGCTATTGTTGTTGTTTACCTCGACATGCGTAAAACTCCAGTCTCATACAAGGGTGGTTGTGACACGCAGTTGGGTATAGGCGCACAAACTTGGCCACGAATGGGTTCGCAAGTTCGTTCTTTACCACTGTGTCCTGATCAGCATTGGCCTGGAAAACCTGTGAGGGAAAAGAGGCGATCTTTAAACCACTCGTTTTCAAACGAAATGTGATAATACTTGTCGGAGAACAGGGGCCACAGAAGCATATTCTGTTATCGGGACAGCTCAAATTATATCGCTATGGTGTTTTTTTACTGAGAAAATATTCTATTACTTGTTGTCTTTGCAACCAAAGGCCTACTTTTATACAAAAAGAATAGTGACGGTCAGAAAAACGAGGATATTAATTTTTAACGTAGTGGCTGCTGTTACGGCAGTCGTCCGTGTGGTTCCCTGACTTGATTGTATTTCGTCAGCATTGCAGGCTGGTTGAACCAGTCTATTAGCTGATAGTCTGGTTCCAAGAGCTAAACATCCTGGCAAATACTGTGAAGTCAGGGAACCACACGGACGACTGCCGTAACAACAGCCACTGCGTAATTTTTATTCCTCGACTGTCAAGATTTGACAACCGTACGGAAACAGTAAACAAGTCCTTGAGATTTCCTGGGCTAAGTAACGACCATGCCGCGGCCAGTTGAAGAGAAAGGAGAGGAGGGGATTATCGATTATAACTGTCCTCATAATCCGCGCTGACAATCGTTACTCGGTGAGAAAAATCGATCGACCTGAAGATGCACACAGCATGCAAGAGACAGCTAGAGGTTCGTGCTTAGATGTAAAAACAAAAGTAAAACAGTATTTAGACGTCTGCACTAGAAAGCAGGAGTCGCGGGTTCGAATCCCGCCCGAGCTCCCTGAATCGTTTTCGTCAGGCATCGGGCAAAGCACTGGGCATCGTGTGTTTATCACCGTCGAGCAGGGCAAACCCTTATTGAATAATAAAGTAATGTTGTCCATTATAGACAATCTGGTATGGCCTTTTGGAAGGTCCTGTTTGAATCTATACGCCATGCTTTTTAAATGTTTGCGATTAATTATAATGAGACGGCAATTTTCACGAATTATTTGTCCGTGAAGGGCCTCCGTAAACTTAACATTCCTAGCTGCCCTGTGGGTGCAGCACACAAAATCCATCCAAGATGGCTCCGCCGAGCTGATTATCATAAAGTGTGTACCCACAACTTTTTTTTAATAAGGGGTCTTTGGAGGCTAATTAACTGATACATTGTAGAACAAGTGAAGCTTAAGACAACCTGGGGGTTCACTCTTCAATTTGGTATGAAATTTGGACCATATCTGGCTTTAAATGTGGCCCTATTTGGCTGCGGAAGTGGAGGGGTCCATCTCAAAATCCTTGCAGAAATTCGGCTTGGACGACTAGACATTTTGGGGGTGTTTTTTTCTGGGGGTAATTAGCAAAAAATCTAATCGGCTAAGGGCACTAAAATTGAAAAGAATCTGAGAGATGAAGGTCCAAACTACAATTTTAAGTATAGCTACAAGAACTGAGAGACTTTTGGACATGGGATAATTGGCTTTGAATGTGAGTGTTTTTGTACAGTGTTCAATGGGAGCTCTATTTAGTGTTCTGCACCCTATAGTAAGGATGGTGGTTCCCCGGCGGCCATTTTGGAGGGCGATTTAAAAATGGCAGGATTGTTTACAAACGATCTGTGGAGTCAAAGTAAGGACAGAGCCTCACTTAGAGGAGTGTTTTGAGACATTTACATGAGGTGAAGTTAGTTTTTAGTAATTAAAACACTGTTCTTAAGAAAATATTGGCATTTATAATGTTAACAGTGCATAATACAATACAACTATATAGTAAAACGAAACATGTTTGTTGTTTTTCGGAGTTGGGGGTTTTTGAGGGGTGTTTTTAAGTTGCTGGGGGAGACTAATGCCATAACGAGGATTATGTCAGGAGCAGTGACAGCATGGATCCCATAATGAGCTGCTGCCAGACCCTCCCCCCTCCCCGAAAAAAGCCAAAAACCGAGAATTAAAAAAGGAATTGACTGGCAGTGTTTGGCATGGATACGTGTACGTACGACGGTGATGGATACGGACTGAAGAATGTTTGCTCGTGAAGCAGCAATACCGGCCAAACATCGCGTATTTATAAAAAGGTTCACATCACACGAAGAGGAAGTACTACCCCTGGAATATTGTGAGTCTCTATGCCACAACTTCTGTGAATATGGACCATTTCTCTCGTGTCACAAAAATGCAAGCAATTCCGGGAAGAAATGCAGTCAGGGGCATAGTGAATATCAGAGCTACATGTATATCCAGTGGTATGTGAGAGTGTTTTCAATCCTGCCACCTGCAGTTTAAGCAAACCCTAATCCTAGCCCTAACCCCAACCCCAACCCTAACCCTAACCCTAACTCTAACCCTAACCCTAACCCTAACCCTAACCCTAACCCTACCCCTTCCCCTACCCCTAACCCTGACCCTAACCTAGGCCTAACCCTAACTGGCCCTATCCCTTGCCCTGACTCTAACCCTTACCCCAATCCTCACCCTAACCCTAATCCAGACCCAACCCCTAAAATCATATACCCATCCCTAAACCTAGATTGTCTTACTTTTGTTCTGCCATGTCTTTGCAAGTGTTACTCGTGGTGATATATCTGCAAATTTGTTGCCCCCATTTGTTGACAAGGTGTGGGTAGAACCATTTAATTAAAGACCAACCTGCACAGACATTTATCGTGAACAGCGTTATCACTGAAATGCCTAATTAGTCTCATATCTTGCTCTCACAATGTACTCGTCACATGACAGTGTGTCTGAGACGGCCAAGTCTACACTCCTCAGCCGGTTCTTGGACTCGGAGTGTGCCACCACGTCGAGGGTGTGTCTGCTGATGTTCAAGTGCAGCTTTTTAGAACACAGTTTCACTGAGCTCTGTGTCAACAAGTCAATAACTTGCTCTGTGTTGATCTGGTCCACTAACTGGCTGTGTCTGCATGTCCAGATGTTTCGGCTACAGAATTCACAGTCATACGGTGGATCTCGTCAACCAGAGTCATCACTTCATCTTTCGAGCGAAGCGAAGCAGCGTCACATTCCTGCAGTCCTCCTATGCAGTTTGTACTGCATCATAACATAATTCACCTCATTCATTTGTAAGATTCATTGGATGTAATTGCCAGTGTATCAGCCTAGCTGGCATGTCTCGGTGTTGATTTGAACAGGGCGTGCCTCCTTCATCAGGTGCCAAATGGTTGTGTCGTTTTGAGCTAAGACTTTCGCATCTTGTAAATGCTCATCAACCTCTGTCCATAATTAGGCAATTGATGCAATGAGTGGTATATTCAGGTTCATAAAGTAATTCTGATCATGTAGCAAGAACACTGTCCCCTTTTGTAGTATTTTTGCCATTATGTGCAAATTTAATTATAATAATAACAAGTTGGAAATGCTTGTTTTCAAGTAACGGGCCCACTCGCGCAGCCAGGAAGCATCCCTGCCCTAATTTGGGCAATTAGAAGGCATTTTAAGGGCTGTGGGATGTAGTTTCAAAAATACCCAACATCAACCCCCTCCCCAACATCTCCCTAGCAACCCAAGGGGACTCAGCAATACCATCCACCTGTTGAAAGAGCCCAGAGGTCATGCCACATCAACCAGAAGTCAACTTACAGTGATGGCAGCCAACAAGCTCCGCCCACCCCCGACCCCCCTTTTACCACTTTAAGGGGCAGGGTGGTCAGTTTGAGTCAGAAAGTGTTGTGAAGATGACCCATGCATTTCCCTTACCCAAGTCAATTGCAAAATAAGACTCAATATTAATGTGTGGTAATTGATAATGTGAGGAAAGTAAAACCTCCCCCCCCCCTCTCCGCCCCCTGTATTTTGACACCTCTTTGACACCTCTTTGACACTCTGTGCCCCCTCCTGTTGATTAATTACACAGTTTGTAATGTCGCGATTACTGTAACATCAAAATTATGACACAAGAACAACTAATTAAGGGGGAATTTGGATGAAACTTATGACTTGTCCCTATAGTGTACACATTGTTATGCAGTGGTTTCTCATGCCAGACTGTGCACAAAGGCATGGTCACCCACCCATCACATTTTCAATCATTGCGGACAAACGCAATACTTTTTTTCAATTTTATTTTCACATGTTGCATCAGTACCATCTTTGCCACATTTTAAGCCCAATTTTGTGATCCAACTCTAAAGTTTAGCCCCCTTATAGGGTGCAGCACACAAAATCCATCCAAGATGGCTCCGCCGAGCTGATTATCATAAAGTGTGTACCCACAACTTTTTTTTAATAAGGGGTCTTTGGAGGCTAATTAACTGATACATTGTAGAACAAGTGAAGCTTAAGACAACCTGGGGGTTCACTCTTCAATTTGGTATGAAATTTGGACCATATCTGGCTTTAAATGTGGCCCTATTTGGCTGCGGAAGTGGAGGGGTCCATCTCAAAATCCTTGCAGAAATTCGGCTTGGACGACTAGACATTTTGGGGGTGTTTTTTTCTGGGGGTAATTAGCAAAAAATCTAATCGGCTAAGGGCACTAAAATTGAAAAGAATCTGAGAGATGAAGGTCCAAACTACAATTTTAAGTATAGCTACAAGAACTGAGAGACTTTTGGACATGGGATAATTGGCTTTGAATGTGAGTGTTTTTGTACAGTGTTCAATGGGAGCTCTATTTAGTGTTCTGCACCCTATAGTAAGGATGGTGGTTCCCCGGCGGCCATTTTGGAGGGCGATTTAAAAATGGCAGGATTGTTTACAAACGATCTGTGGAGTCAAAGTAAGGACAGAGCCTCACTTAGAGGAGTGTTTTGAGACATTTACATGAGGTGAAGTTAGTTTTTAGTAATTAAAACACTGTTCTTAAGAAAATATTGGCATTTATAATGTTAACAGTGCATAATACAATACAACTATATAGTAAAACGAAACATGTTTGTTGTTTTTCGGAGTTGGGGGTTTTTGAGGGGTGTTTTTAAGTTGCTGGGGGAGACTAATGCCATAACGAGGATTATGTCAGGAGCAGTGACAGCATGGATCCCATAATGAGCTGCTGCCAGACCCTCCCCCCTCCCCGAAAAAAGCCAAAAACCGAGAATTAAAAAAGGAATTGACTGGCAGTGTTTGGCATGGATACGTGTACGTACGACGGTGATGGATACGGACTGAAGAATGTTTGCTCGTGAAGCAGCAATACCGGCCAAACATCGCGTATTTATAAAAAGGTTCACATCACACGAAGAGGAAGTACTACCCCTGGAATATTGTGAGTCTCTATGCCACAACTTCTGTGAATATGGACCATTTCTCTCGTGTCACAAAAATGCAAGCAATTCCGGGAAGAAATGCAGTCAGGGGCATAGTGAATATCAGAGCTACATGTATATCCAGTGGTATGTGAGAGTGTTTTCAATCCTGCCACCTGCAGTTTAAGCAAACCCTAATCCTAGCCCTAACCCCAACCCCAACCCTAACCCTAACCCTAACTCTAACCCTAACCCTAACCCTAACCCTAACCCTAACCCTACCCCTTCCCCTACCCCTAACCCTGACCCTAACCTAGGCCTAACCCTAACTGGCCCTATCCCTTGCCCTGACTCTAACCCTTACCCCAATCCTCACCCTAACCCTAATCCAGACCCAACCCCTAAAATCATATACCCATCCCTAAACCTAGATTGTCTTACTTTTGTTCTGCCATGTCTTTGCAAGTGTTACTCGTGGTGATATATCTGCAAATTTGTTGCCCCCATTTGTTGACAAGGTGTGGGTAGAACCATTTAATTAAAGACCAACCTGCACAGACATTTATCGTGAACAGCGTTATCACTGAAATGCCTAATTAGTCTCATATCTTGCTCTCACAATGTACTCGTCACATGACAGTGTGTCTGAGACGGCCAAGTCTACACTCCTCAGCCGGTTCTTGGACTCGGAGTGTGCCACCACGTCGAGGGTGTGTCTGCTGATGTTCAAGTGCAGCTTTTTAGAACACAGTTTCACTGAGCTCTGTGTCAACAAGTCAATAACTTGCTCTGTGTTGATCTGGTCCACTAACTGGCTGTGTCTGCATGTCCAGATGTTTCGGCTACAGAATTCACAGTCATACGGTGGATCTCGTCAACCAGAGTCATCACTTCATCTTTCGAGCGAAGCGAAGCAGCGTCACATTCCTGCAGTCCTCCTATGCAGTTTGTACTGCATCATAACATAATTCACCTCATTCATTTGTAAGATTCATTGGATGTAATTGCCAGTGTATCAGCCTAGCTGGCATGTCTCGGTGTTGATTTGAACAGGGCGTGCCTCCTTCATCAGGTGCCAAATGGTTGTGTCGTTTTGAGCTAAGACTTTCGCATCTTGTAAATGCTCATCAACCTCTGTCCATAATTAGGCAATTGATGCAATGAGTGGTATATTCAGGTTCATAAAGTAATTCTGATCATGTAGCAAGAACACTGTCCCCTTTTGTAGTATTTTTGCCATTATGTGCAAATTTAATTATAATAATAACAAGTTGGAAATGCTTGTTTTCAAGTAACGGGCCCACTCGCGCAGCCAGGAAGCATCCCTGCCCTAATTTGGGCAATTAGAAGGCATTTTAAGGGCTGTGGGATGTAGTTTCAAAAATACCCAACATCAACCCCCTCCCCAACATCTCCCTAGCAACCCAAGGGGACTCAGCAATACCATCCACCTGTTGAAAGAGCCCAGAGGTCATGCCACATCAACCAGAAGTCAACTTACAGTGATGGCAGCCAACAAGCTCCGCCCACCCCCGACCCCCCTTTTACCACTTTAAGGGGCAGGGTGGTCAGTTTGAGTCAGAAAGTGTTGTGAAGATGACCCATGCATTTCCCTTACCCAAGTCAATTGCAAAATAAGACTCAATATTAATGTGTGGTAATTGATAATGTGAGGAAAGTAAAACCTCCCCCCCCCCTCTCCGCCCCCTGTATTTTGACACCTCTTTGACACCTCTTTGACACTCTGTGCCCCCTCCTGTTGATTAATTACACAGTTTGTAATGTCGCGATTACTGTAACATCAAAATTATGACACAAGAACAACTAATTAAGGGGGAATTTGGATGAAACTTATGACTTGTCCCTATAGTGTACACATTGTTATGCAGTGGTTTCTCATGCCAGACTGTGCACAAAGGCATGGTCACCCACCCATCACATTTTCAATCATTGCGGACAAACGCAATACTTTTTTTCAATTTTATTTTCACATGTTGCATCAGTACCATCTTTGCCACATTTTAAGCCCAATTTTGTGATCCAACTCTAAAGTTTAGCCCCCTTATAGGGTGCAGCACACAAAATCCATCCAAGATGGCTCCGCCGAGCTGATTATCATAAAGTGTGTACCCACAACTTTTTTTTAATAAGGGGTCTTTGGAGGCTAATTAACTGATACATTGTAGAACAAGTGAAGCTTAAGACAACCTGGGGGTTCACTCTTCAATTTGGTATGAAATTTGGACCATATCTGGCTTTAAATGTGGCCCTATTTGGCTGCGGAAGTGGAGGGGTCCATCTCAAAATCCTTGCAGAAATTCGGCTTGGACGACTAGACATTTTGGGGGTGTTTTTTTCTGGGGGTAATTAGCAAAAAATCTAATCGGCTAAGGGCACTAAAATTGAAAAGAATCTGAGAGATGAAGGTCCAAACTACAATTTTAAGTATAGCTACAAGAACTGAGAGACTTTTGGACATGGGATAATTGGCTTTGAATGTGAGTGTTTTTGTACAGTGTTCAATGGGAGCTCTATTTAGTGTTCTGCACCCTATAGTAAGGATGGTGGTTCCCCGGCGGCCATTTTGGAGGGCGATTTAAAAATGGCAGGATTGTTTACAAACGATCTGTGGAGTCAAAGTAAGGACAGAGCCTCACTTAGAGGAGTGTTTTGAGACATTTACATGAGGTGAAGTTAGTTTTTAGTAATTAAAACACTGTTCTTAAGAAAATATTGGCATTTATAATGTTAACAGTGCATAATACAATACAACTATATAGTAAAACGAAACATGTTTGTTGTTTTTCGGAGTTGGGGGTTTTTGAGGGGTGTTTTTAAGTTGCTGGGGGAGACTAATGCCATAACGAGGATTATGTCAGGAGCAGTGACAGCATGGATCCCATAATGAGCTGCTGCCAGACCCTCCCCCCTCCCCGAAAAAAGCCAAAAACCGAGAATTAAAAAAGGAATTGACTGGCAGTGTTTGGCATGGATACGTGTACGTACGACGGTGATGGATACGGACTGAAGAATGTTTGCTCGTGAAGCAGCAATACCGGCCAAACATCGCGTATTTATAAAAAGGTTCACATCACACGAAGAGGAAGTACTACCCCTGGAATATTGTGAGTCTCTATGCCACAACTTCTGTGAATATGGACCATTTCTCTCGTGTCACAAAAATGCAAGCAATTCCGGGAAGAAATGCAGTCAGGGGCATAGTGAATATCAGAGCTACATGTATATCCAGTGGTATGTGAGAGTGTTTTCAATCCTGCCACCTGCAGTTTAAGCAAACCCTAATCCTAGCCCTAACCCCAACCCCAACCCTAACCCTAACCCTAACTCTAACCCTAACCCTAACCCTAACCCTAACCCTAACCCTACCCCTTCCCCTACCCCTAACCCTGACCCTAACCTAGGCCTAACCCTAACTGGCCCTATCCCTTGCCCTGACTCTAACCCTTACCCCAATCCTCACCCTAACCCTAATCCAGACCCAACCCCTAAAATCATATACCCATCCCTAAACCTAGATTGTCTTACTTTTGTTCTGCCATGTCTTTGCAAGTGTTACTCGTGGTGATATATCTGCAAATTTGTTGCCCCCATTTGTTGACAAGGTGTGGGTAGAACCATTTAATTAAAGACCAACCTGCACAGACATTTATCGTGAACAGCGTTATCACTGAAATGCCTAATTAGTCTCATATCTTGCTCTCACAATGTACTCGTCACATGACAGTGTGTCTGAGACGGCCAAGTCTACACTCCTCAGCCGGTTCTTGGACTCGGAGTGTGCCACCACGTCGAGGGTGTGTCTGCTGATGTTCAAGTGCAGCTTTTTAGAACACAGTTTCACTGAGCTCTGTGTCAACAAGTCAATAACTTGCTCTGTGTTGATCTGGTCCACTAACTGGCTGTGTCTGCATGTCCAGATGTTTCGGCTACAGAATTCACAGTCATACGGTGGATCTCGTCAACCAGAGTCATCACTTCATCTTTCGAGCGAAGCGAAGCAGCGTCACATTCCTGCAGTCCTCCTATGCAGTTTGTACTGCATCATAACATAATTCACCTCATTCATTTGTAAGATTCATTGGATGTAATTGCCAGTGTATCAGCCTAGCTGGCATGTCTCGGTGTTGATTTGAACAGGGCGTGCCTCCTTCATCAGGTGCCAAATGGTTGTGTCGTTTTGAGCTAAGACTTTCGCATCTTGTAAATGCTCATCAACCTCTGTCCATAATTAGGCAATTGATGCAATGAGTGGTATATTCAGGTTCATAAAGTAATTCTGATCATGTAGCAAGAACACTGTCCCCTTTTGTAGTATTTTTGCCATTATGTGCAAATTTAATTATAATAATAACAAGTTGGAAATGCTTGTTTTCAAGTAACGGGCCCACTCGCGCAGCCAGGAAGCATCCCTGCCCTAATTTGGGCAATTAGAAGGCATTTTAAGGGCTGTGGGATGTAGTTTCAAAAATACCCAACATCAACCCCCTCCCCAACATCTCCCTAGCAACCCAAGGGGACTCAGCAATACCATCCACCTGTTGAAAGAGCCCAGAGGTCATGCCACATCAACCAGAAGTCAACTTACAGTGATGGCAGCCAACAAGCTCCGCCCACCCCCGACCCCCCTTTTACCACTTTAAGGGGCAGGGTGGTCAGTTTGAGTCAGAAAGTGTTGTGAAGATGACCCATGCATTTCCCTTACCCAAGTCAATTGCAAAATAAGACTCAATATTAATGTGTGGTAATTGATAATGTGAGGAAAGTAAAACCTCCCCCCCCCCTCTCCGCCCCCTGTATTTTGACACCTCTTTGACACCTCTTTGACACTCTGTGCCCCCTCCTGTTGATTAATTACACAGTTTGTAATGTCGCGATTACTGTAACATCAAAATTATGACACAAGAACAACTAATTAAGGGGGAATTTGGATGAAACTTATGACTTGTCCCTATAGTGTACACATTGTTATGCAGTGGTTTCTCATGCCAGACTGTGCACAAAGGCATGGTCACCCACCCATCACATTTTCAATCATTGCGGACAAACGCAATACTTTTTTTCAATTTTATTTTCACATGTTGCATCAGTACCATCTTTGCCACATTTTAAGCCCAATTTTGTGATCCAACTCTAAAGTTTAGCCCCCTTATAGGGTGCAGCACACAAAATCCATCCAAGATGGCTCCGCCGAGCTGATTATCATAAAGTGTGTACCCACAACTTTTTTTTAATAAGGGGTCTTTGGAGGCTAATTAACTGATACATTGTAGAACAAGTGAAGCTTAAGACAACCTGGGGGTTCACT
The DNA here is from genome assembly GCA_949987565.1 of Luidia sarsii. Taxonomy (NCBI): domain Eukaryota; kingdom Metazoa; phylum Echinodermata; class Asteroidea; order Paxillosida; family Luidiidae; genus Luidia; species Luidia sarsii. The sequence goes on along the minus strand of OX465119.1, from coordinate 2,386,534 downwards.
CTTCAATTTGGTATGAAATTTGGACCATATCTGGCTTTAAATGTGGCCCTATTTGGCTGCGGAAGTGGAGGGGTCCATCTCAAAATCCTTGCAGAAATTCGGCTTGGACGACTAGACATTTTGGGGGTGTTTTTTTCTGGGGGTAATTAGCAAAAAATCTAATCGGCTAAGGGCACTAAAATTGAAAAGAATCTGAGAGATGAAGGTCCAAACTACAATTTTAAGTATAGCTACAAGAACTGAGAGACTTTTGGACATGGGATAATTGGCTTTGAATGTGAGTGTTTTTGTACAGTGTTCAATGGGAGCTCTATTTAGTGTTCTGCACCCCTGTGTGATTTCAATGGTAAGGATATCAACTGGTACCCGTCTTTGGCCTCCCTCTTCGTATTCAATCCACGGGTCGTCCGTGGAGTTGGTGTACTTCAGGTAGTACTCCGTCACGTAGATAGGGTCCAAGTCGAGATGACGGAAGCCTTGAGTTGCCACGGCACCGATAATCTTGAATTCGTGGTACTCCACCTTCAACGAAAAAAAGACGATTCGCCGATGAAAACAAATTCAGTAAGACCTTCATCGGTAAAACACACAACAATCAGACGGCATACACGAATCAAATCATTATTGGCTACCTTCCAAGCAATATTTTAAAACTCATTTCAAAACATTTTTTTATTCCTGGCTTGAAATTGTCACTTTCATTCCTTCTACTTCCGTCTGTATTAATTCATTTTTTCTGTGATATACAGAAATGTTGCAAACTGCTTACTGACTAAAATTACCGAAATGCAAATCTCAAAAATTAGTGGGCCTGACGTTTCGATCCATAGCAGAACCTTTGATAAAGGACGCTCCTATACGGACATGCTAATTAGCCTTATGACGGTCAAGTAACGTCATGTGAAAAACCTCTAGGTTATAGTGATAATTTATTTATCTAAAAAACTCAAAGCTCCTTATGAAAACTTACTTTTAGATTTATTTTGGATTGATCTTTCAGGAATAAGACAGTCTTCTTACCTGCACCCAGTCATCAATGACGTTGATATCCTCTAGTTCCTTGGTACACCAAGCACCGTCGGAGTTCAGGCGGATGTTGGCTTTGGAGATCCCTATTGGTCCGTCCTCCGTGTCGCCTAGGAATGACGACATGGTGACGTCACTGAGAGACACGCTGCCGTCCTCAAGACCCGCAGCCGGGAAAGAACACTCCCCTACGAAATGAAAAAAATAAACGAATCAAAGTTATGATCAAGTAATGCAGATATGATACAAACTGTGTACTGACATTATTTACCAAAATACAAAGTCAAATTTATGTTCAATTCGATCGTCGTTTCGACGATTCGAACCGAGGTTCCGATCCACGCAGGACCTTTCTGTCTAACAATCCACCAGGAAAGTTCACAATAAAACTGACGACTCCGTCCTGCCAAGAAAGTGCAGAAAACTGTTTTTCTCCAACTATACTCACCGACAAGTTTCTCGTAGTAATTGTAGTACTTATCCTCCACGGTACTTGTGCCCATGCTTGTGGCACTAGCCACGCTGAGCAGGCAGCTAGCGGTGGGCCAGTAATACTCGAAGGACAGGCAGTTAAAACCCGCCTCGTACAGGCATTCTTCGGCACACTCAGACTCGCTCAGACCCGACAAGGTCTTATTGGTGTGGGACAGGGTGGCGTAAGGTGTCTTCACGAAGAAGCTGAACGGGAAATCTGTTTCGATTTATGGGGGGGGGGGAAATAAGAACGATAAGAGCACAAGAAAATTGACTGGAACAGAATTTTAGGTAACACCCCTTGTTTTTTTTTTTTTTTTTTTACTTTTTGTCTGTTTTTTAAAGCAAATTTCTTAAAGTTACGTCAACGCAGGAATTTATTTCCCATGTCTACTTCTACCTAATCTGTGATTATTACATCAGATTTCGGAAAAATATAATAAAATAGGAATAAACTTAAAACAAACAACTTTTTATTTTTCCCCCAATTAATTAGTTCATTAGTTATATACAATATACAATGTGGGTTTATAATCACCTGAAGCTTCCGTCAGAACCACAGAGGAGAGAATTAACAAAACCTGGAATTAGAAGTAAAGACAAAATTAATAAAATGCTTTATCGTATGGCGCGGCTCATTAGAAACTCTTCAAACCAAAGAATCCCAACTCAGCTCAGACTTTGCAAATCCACGACTCCGTGTCTGCAAACACAGCATGCAACGTTCAGACATAGAGTTGATCGAAAATTGAGACTAAAAAGAAGGATATTCATGGTAAAAACAACGCTAGTAAACCACGAAGTCCACTCACCAACATCACGTGGCACTGCTTACAATCCATCTCTTCCTGTTTTCGTGACTATTTCCCCTCAAAGTTTCATGTTAAAAAGTTGGAGATCGAGGAACTTCAAAATGGCGTCCTACCAGACTCCTCGGTACGTCATCTTCTGTTTCGCTTTGAACGTTTGGTTACAAAGTAATGCGACATATCCCGGGTTCCATTGTTGTGTAAGGCACTCTCACCGTCCCCTTATTGATTACTGGGCCTTAAAAAAGTGCTCGTGGATCGATTCTTATCGATCAACCCAGACCGACACGAATTGGCTGGTGATGGTCTGCACTGTAGGAATAGGTGTAGAGTGTATACGAGTCTAGAAGGATGTACTAAAACAACAGTTACTGAGGACTTTCACTGAAATAGAGGCAGGGATGCTTTGCCATGACAACGAATATATCTAAAAGACTAGGCCCATTTGGGGGAAAAAGTGTCTGAACTACTTGGTTACGGCATCAAATGACGTGACTTAGGCCTATCTATATAGATGAAAGCTCTTTCTAATAGTTGGGTGCAATGTTATTATAATTATAGGGTTCTCATAGGGATACGCGTTGATGGTCACAACACAGAACTGGTTCAAGTTACCATTGGTAACTTGATTGGGTTGGAGAACTTTACATGTGGTGATGAAGTGCGTACAATTTCATAGTACCAGTGCGACGGTCTCAACTGTCCTGCCTATCCACACGCACACGTATGATCTGAGCGGGTACCAGTCACGGTTTGGTCAGTCCGGCTGGCGACCCCAGTACGCAAGGCTATGGAGGGCAAAATGATCCAATCAAATACGCGGGTTTCCTGGGTTGACATGAATATTCAAGACTTCTCGTTTCTTACACGCACAGTGTACACGTGCATGTACAGTGTACATGTACACAAATGTACATTATTATGTACATAATTATACATGTATATGCACATGTGCATGTACATAAACATGTACATGTGTACAGGTACATGTACATGCACACGCACACGTATGTATCCACTTCCAGCCAATCATAGACCAGGGAATGCGCGTCTGGAATGTAGAGCACGTGCAGTGAAAAAGCTAGACTTCACCAAGTCCTCTTTCCAGTTTTTATTTGCCACCAATTTTTACATAATTTAGTACTATGACGATTGATTTTTTTTCTTACAACCAAAAACTTCAAGACAAAAATGGCAAACGATGCTGCATAGATGGTACATGTACATAATTTACAATCTTACATCATAAAATGCATTTCTCTTTCGACAGTGTGTTTGAATTTGACAAAAAGTTGAAAATGACAGATTATAGAAAAAGGAAAAAGCAACTTTTGTTTCAACTTTTGAAAGAACGTTAACTGCAATAAGTTGGGTTTTATATGCTTTGTTTGAAACATGTAGAAGTCCATTCCCATCTAATGGAACTCCATAGCCATGAAATGGGTGATTAAACTAAGGCCTCTTGTCAAAAAGATCATCGGTTGGGTATCAGATGATTTGACCCGTCCGATGTCGTTTCCACCGGATAGCCATCGTGTATTTTTCACCCCAGAGTCCGGTACAATCGGCTTTCTAACGGGGGAAATTGTATCGGTCGGATGAATTCAACCGGCACTCAACCGATGATCTTTTTGACAACAGACCTAAATAATATAATCAGTTCTAAAACCACTGGTTCAGGTCCCACAAGACAGTTCTGTTGGGATAATATACACTTCTGTTTGATCCTCAGATGTGGAGATAATAGCACTGGTATAAGTCTAAAGAGCATTGACATTGAGTTCAGATGGTGTTAAGCATTTGTCTTTGTCCGTGGAAGAAAAATGGATGAAGGTGAAAAAATGATACAAAATGACAAAGCAATGTGCAATTCTTATGCACAGTGAGACACCAGCAATGGTGTACTACTGCATACTGATGACTGTACATTGGAGAGACCTGTGTTGTGGACCTCCTAGTTGGTGGGCCCTGGTAACTGGTCTCGCTCTTCTGATTGAGCCCAGGCGAACAACAACCACTTGAGACAGCAGCACCTATAATTGCTGCTTGCCTCATATGCAAGATGAAGTACATGGGAGACTTGGGAGATAGGTTTAGTTGGGGTTAATTCCCACCGCGAAGAAATGTTTGAAATGGGTCTTGCAAGTAGTCTTCCTTCTTAGTCAAAAGTGGCACAAAATGATGACAATTGTGGAATGGATTTCGACGGTGAATGGGCAATATGTACAATGTAGACAAAGTGCTATTTGTACGTGGAATAGGTACTGCAAACTCTTTGTAACTGTATACATACACATACAACCACACAAATACTACCAAACTGTAACCCTTTATACTCAATACTCTTGAAACAGAGTACAGACGAGTTGATTTGGGCAGGGTGAAAATCCACAAAATGTACTAAATCAACTGAGTATTTGGGTAAATACATGACTAGTTGATAGTTGACTTGGGTGAGGAGGTACAAGCAAAATGTTGAATCAACTCCTGGTGGATATTTTGCCGATTATTTTGTGGATATAGACGAGTTGAGGTGGTGATAATACATGTGTGAACTCCTGTAAGGTATTTTGTACTGGATAAGTTTTAGTTGACTTGAGCAATGTCGATAAATATGTGTTGATCAACAAGATTAGGCAACGAGTATGTTCCATCAACTTGGAATTAGGGTAGAACAAAAGTCGTGGTGGATAGATGGCCAAGTACTTGATATCTGCACGAAGTATTGGTCAACTCGTAAAGGTATCAAATTGGCTGATTTGCTATTGCATTTTGTCAATTGCGGCATTGAGGATACTTGACTGAAAGAATGTTAGTCTAGGCAAAATGAGTTCAATCAACTAATTGTAGGATTGAAGAGACTAGTGGATAGTTGAATGAGGTAAGGGTCTCTCTGCAAGATGCGCTGAATCCACTCCGAGTGTTGTCTACACATGATCACCTATGGGAAATCTAAGAATTCAGTAATGAGTGTCATTTTGTTGAATAGATAACTACTTGATATAGCAAAGGAAATGGGACTGGACCAGAATTTGAACTGAGACCTCTGGTTTGATGTACAAGTGCTCTACCACCTGAGCTATCCAGCCCTTAGGTTTGATGTATAAGTGCTCTACCACCTGAGCTATCCAGCCCTTAGGTGTGATGTACAAGTGCTCTACCACCTGAGCTATCCAGCCCTTAGGTGTGACGTACAAGTACTCTACCACCTGAGCTATCCAGCCCTTAGGTGTTATGTATCAGAGCTCTACCACCTGAGCTATCCAGCCCTTAGGTGTGACGTACAAGTACTCTACCACCTGAGCTATCCAGCCCTTAGGTGTTATGAATCAGAGCTCTACCACCTGAGCTATCCAGCCCTTAGGTGTGACGTTCAAGTACTCTACCACCTGAGCTATCCAGCCCTTAGGTGTTATGTATCAGAGCTCTACCACCTGAGCTATCCAGCCCTTAGGTGTGACGTACAAGTACTCTACCACCTGAGCTATCCAGCCCTTAGGTGTTATGTATCAGAGCTCTACCACCTGAGCTATCCAGCCCTTAGGTGTGACGTACAAGTACTCTACCACCTGAGCTATCCAGCCCTTAGGTGTGACGTACAAGTGCTCTACCACCTGAGCTATCCAGCCCTTAGGTGTGACGTACAAGTACTCTACCACCTGAGCTATCCAGCCCTTAGGTGTGACGTACAAGTACTCTACCACCTGAGCTATCCAGCCCTTAGGTGTGATGTACCAGTACTCTACCACCTGAGCTATCCAGCCCTTAGGTGTGACGTACAAGTACTCTACCACCTGAGCTATCCAGCCCTTAGGTGTGATGTACCAGTACTCTACCACCTGAGCTATCCAGCCCTTAGGTGTGACGTACAAGTACTCTACCACCTGAGCTATCCAGCCCTTAGGTGGCACCCTGTGTCAGGGTGGGTTGGGGGGGGGGCAATTAAATAATGAGGATTTTGGACGGGACAGGCATGAGCTAAATACTGCTTGACTCAACTCTTAAAAGCATCATTTCCTACATCAACCAATTGATTGACTTTCTCAACATATCATCAAATTCACACATGGCAAGTTTACGTCTTCGCACATTAAATAAACGTTTTCCTTCACGCTGATCACATCACAGGGTTGGATTTAATGGGGAGGAACTTAACCACTTCGCGTGCTTTCAGCTGCAGCGCGGTATCCCTCGATCCTCCACAGTAAAAGTCCCGCAATTGCACAATTACTGCTGCTAATCTTGCAATTCATGTGGCAACTTGCGTCAAAAAAGGGTCTTTGTACTGATTCGTATTGCTTTGTTCTATAAAGCTGAAAAGAGTCTTTGTTTAGAATGTGAACAATAGTGGTGCCCGGATTCGGAGGGCCCCGTCGCATAGTCAAGCCAATGGAGCTCCGGATTCGGAGGTCCCGGCGCGAAGTGGTTAAGGGATGTCTTTCATCTTGTCTTAAGATCATAGGTTTGGCTGGACGGGTCTCGGCGGTGTCTCAGTCTTGGATCTTGGCGATACCTCTGTGCTGGAGTCCTCCCTGGGCCTGAACTGCTGGCTGCGGGACGTCGGGAGATGACTGGGACACGGGGAATCTGCAGCGGCCATGATGTCATCGTATAAGACATGGACAGTGTCACCACTCACGTTGATAAGACACTGGCACTGAGGATGAAGCAAGGATAGACAGACCTTAGCCCTTCCGGCCCTACAGAATGCCACAGAGTTCTCATGGCTCAGACCTACAGAACGCTGTGGAGTTCTTCCAATAGGCAGTGTCAGTATTAATTCAGTACAGTGGAACATCGCTATAACAAACACCGATATACTGAGCATTCGGCTGTAACGCACATACCCTTTGGCTCCCGATTTTTGTGTACACAATAATGTGGCTACAACCGCTATAATGAACGACAGCTATACCAAACTATTTTCATGGTTCCACTGAATAGGGTTTGATGTCTGCACAGGAAATCAGTACTGTAAGGGTTAATTCCATAATTCCAATATTCTAATCCGCCACACGACCTTGACCAGCTCGGTGGTCGAGTGGTTAAGACGTCTGCACTAGAAAGCAGTAGTCACGGGTTTGAATCCGGGCAGGATTTGTCCGGATTCGCGCCATCGTCACTGTCATTGCTGCCATCGTCACTGCCACTGCTGTCATCGTCATTGTCCTCATGCCCTCATCACATACCTGGTGATTTCTATCTTCCAGGAGACAGTCTACCAGGTTGTACGAGACCAGTGCATTGCCGCCCAGCGACGCCACATGAGACCGGATGATGGCATTCACTTCTGAGGTGAAGTTATACATGAAGTTACTCACTCCCCCTGCCTGCAAGGAAACAATAGGCTATGTTCAGACGCCGTACTACGGAGACCGAAAAAAGGTCTATCGTTTGCGGTCACAGCGGGAGGTGCACATTTCATTGCAAACCCCTTGCGTTCATACTCACTGAGTTCAACTGAAAACAGTCTATCTCTGGTGCTAAGAGGTCACACACGTTGCTTGACCCTGAATCCCAACTTCCCTTCCGGCTAGCAAGAGTTCACGTAACATCAATGGAATGCACATCGCGTCCTTGTTTTTCGTGAGGTTTGGGCAGTGACATAAATCACCGGTTATGTAATGTGCCTGCTCGTCTGCCTAAACCGGATGTGGTTATGAGATAGACCGTTCAGACACGTTAAGGTTTGTAGACCGGTCTACGTTGACCGGTCTTCGTAGTCTAGTCTACCCCTCCTCGGCGGTCTAAGATAGACCGTTTGTAGTACCCAAAACGGTCTATGTAGACCATTCAGACACAACTAGATAGACTCTTTTCAGTTTAAACCGAAGATAGACCACTTTTAGTACGGTGTCTGAACGACCCCATAGTTGAATCCACATTTTAGAGTAATATGCAAAAATGTGTCAGAAAGGTCCTGCTAGGATAAAAAGTATTATCAACATTTTTCAGAAGTGATTGTCCTCACCTCTCGGACGGACGTGGATTCTCGGACAAAGAAGAGGTTGATGTAACCAAGGTAACGGTCAATGACTCCGCCCGGAACGGTGGACAGTGGGGTGATCTCAACGGCAGGCCGCCATGTTTGACCGCTGGTTTCCTTGGAAACAGGACAAATTAGAGACCAGTTACTTCAAAATGTAAAAATCAATGGTAAGTCTTCTTTTTTTAAGACAACAAATTGGTCAGTCCATTTCATGACACATTCAAGATTACATATGAAAACAACAATAATATTAATACAAAAAGTGTTAGAATTCAAGGCAAATCAAGTCAGATACTTACTGATAGAAATATTCTCTTCTCAAGTTTGGGCAGCTTGGAACCTGAAGAACAGACACAAATATGCAAGGATTCAGGATTGTCAGCCCAATTACAATTGAAATTTTGGGCAAGTATGACCAATGATAATTGCCTGATAATTATCTCGAAGCAATCAAAAGTAATATGGGATAAGACTTAAGGTTTGCATGGTGGAAAAACTAAAAGGAAGGTTTGTGGTGACACCATGTGTGTAACACTTCTCTTTCAAGAAGGAGTGTGGCTCTGAAAAGAGTTACCAGCTCTTTTCAGAGCCACACTCCTTCTTGAAAGAGAAGTGTTACATGGTGTCACCGCAAACCTTCCACTTAAACGTAGCTTTAATTTACTTTAAACGATCAAACGAAACTGTTCATATCCCTGCTTGAGCTCCTCAACCTTCAACCAATCACCAGTGACTTGTGATATCTCTGGCCAATCACAGATGCCTACTGGGATCTTTGAGTGATCAAAGTGGACCTGTTTTTTTTTCCAAACTGACCAATCAGGACTGACTTGATTTACCAACTGACCAATCAGGATAGAGACTCATTGACTTAGTGATTGAGTGCTCACAAAGTATTAGCATGCAACCTTCTTTATAACCCTTAGTTGTGGAGATCAATGACCTTTGACTTTTGACCTTTGACCTTCTAACCTTTTCCTTTGGGGGTCGAGGGTGAGGCTGGTATGCCGTCCGTTCCTTGTAGTTCCTCCATTGTAAACATCATCTCAGTGTCCGTGGATCTCCCTAAACAAAATAAAATCATCAGAAATGTGGAGAAAGTTGACAAAACTGACGACCGATTTGAGAAGATGGCTGCTTGATGCACACATATCTCAGCAAGACGTTCTTAGAAAGGCAGGCGTGATGGTCTGATCCTAGCCGGAACTTTCTCAAGATCAACTTCGACCTCTGAGAAGGGTTCTAGGGTTGGTTTATCAGGTCCTTGTTCATTTCAAGCAAACAAAGGAATGAAACACTGGCTGGGAAATTAGAAAACAATAAATGGCAAACAAAATCTGACTGGACCGGGACTTGAACCCGAAACCTCTGGTTTTGCGTACCAGCACTCCTACCATCTGAGCTATCAAGCCCTTAGATGGTGTCCTTCCCTAATAGTCAACTAGTCTTTTCCCTTACTTGATTGTCAATGTTGTAACTTTTCATTTTGGAGGCATTTGTTCCAAGGGACCGGGTTATTAAGTCGTGCTTCTCTTGTTTCCTCATGGTCGCCAATAATGACAGCACGTAATGGTGATGGCCATCTACAACCAAGCCATAGTCTTCTCTACTGTCTACTCTACCTTTGCTTGGCTGGACTTTTTCAGGACTTGCCGTCACATTTTCTCTCAAATCCACGGCCGACGCTGTCAGCCACAACTAGGAAAGACCAAAAGATGAGCAGATTATCCCATCAAGTCTGCAAAGCCAAGTTCACGGAGATTGTAACTGAAAAAATTGGGAGGATAATATTTTTGGTATTTTTTGAAATTTTAGTCAGCAAGAAGCTTACAACATATTTGTACCACTTAAAGAAAAGATGTCTTCTTTTAATGTTGTAAGGGGTAGCCCTTCTGTATATACAATCTCACCGGTGTGAATCATGGGTATGATTTAATCCGGACAATATTGTGAAGAAGCTTGGGTAGTTTTTGTGAGGGTTTATGATACTTACTTGCACGATGTCATCGTCGGGAATGTTTAGGTCATAGCAGAGACTGCACAGGCAGCATGGAGCCATGGATCGGAGCTTGAAGCACATACTCTATGGAGGAAGGAAGTAGGAAGGTTACCGCAATGCTAACCAATAGTCCTTGTGATTCAATGAGGGTTTGCCCTGCTCAACGTGATAAGCACTGAGTTCATACTCTATAGAGGAAATAAGTAGGAAGGTTACCCCAATGCTAACCAATAGTCCTTGTGATTCAATGAGGGTTTGCCCTGCTCAACGTGATAAGCACTGAGTTCATACTCTATAGAGGAAACAAGTAGGAAGGTTACCACAATGCTAACTAATAGTCCTTGTGATTCAATGAGGGTTTGCCCTGCTCAACGTGATAAGCACTGAGTTCATACTCTTTAGAGGAAACAAGTAGGAAGGTTACCACAATGCTAACTAATAGTCCTTGTGATTCAATGAGGGTTTGCCCTGCTCAACGTGATAAGCACTGAGTTCATACTCTATAGAGGAAACAAGTAGGAAGGTTACCACAATGCTAACTAATAGTACTTGTGATTCAATGAGGGTTTGCCCTGCTCAACGTGATAAGCACTGAGTTCATACTCTATAGAGGAAACAAGTAGGAAGGTTACCACAATGCTAACTAATAGTCCTTGTCATTCAATGAGGGTTTGTCCTGCTCAACGTGATAAGCACTGAGTTCATACTCTATAGAAGAAACAAGTAGGAAAGGTACCACAATGCTAACTAATAGTCCTTGTCATTCAATGAGGGTTTGTCCTGCTCAACGTGATAAGCACTAAGTAGGAAAGGTACCACAATGCAACTGACCTGCACTAGCTCGTCAAAGATCGTAGCAAACTGTTTAGTGGAGGATTCTGGCAAGGTCTGTGTTCTCATCATAGTCACCATCTGCAGATGCTTAGACGGCCTGAAGTTCCCTGGCGCCATCTCAGTGGTGCAGCTGAACAAACCTAGAGGAACATCAAGGAAACAAGGGCTTGGGAGTCTCACAGAAAACTCTGCTTGAAAAACTGGCCAAGAAAACTTTGACTGGACCGGGACTTGAACCCGAGACCTCTGGTTTTGCGTTACTGCACTTTTACTATCTGAGCTATGCAGCCCTTAGATGGTGGCCTTCCCAAATATTCAAGTAGTCTTTTTTTTTAAATGGGCAAAGAAAACTTTGACTGGACTGGGACTTGAACCCGAGACCTCTGGATTAACGTACCAGTGCTCTTACCATCTGAGCTATGCAGCCCTTAGATGGTGGCCTTCCCAAATATTCAAGTAGTCTTTTTTTTAAATGGGCAAAGAAAACTTTGACTGGACTGGGACTTGAACCCGAGACCTCTGGATTAACGTACCAGTGCTCTTACCATCTGAGCTATCCAGCCCTTAGATGGTGGCCTTCCCTAATAGTCAACTAGTCTTTGCCAGGTTGGGGGCGCCGGTCAGAAGCAATTCAACCATTAAATGCTGTATATCTCAAGGGATCGCACCCCCGCTTTCATTCAGATGCAAACAACTGAAGGCATGAGAATCTTCCAGTTTTAAATGGAATTCTTCATTTCTTTTAAATCAAATGGTCTCTGAATTCAATGTTAATTTGAATTAAAAACAATTAAAAAAATTTTTCTATTTTTAATAATTAATTTCCAGTCAGGACCTGGAGTTCTCATCAAAATTAGAAGGAATCTTCCTCTTACCTGTTGGAAGTTCTGGATCAAACAAACTCCAAACTGTCTCTTTGTCCTCCACGTCATCGACCTGTTGACAGACAGAAACCATGGTAACCAAGGTTATGCTGGGACTGTGTGACATCCTTTACCATAGTAACATCTTTTGAGTTAATTTACCGGGGGTACTTGTTTCTCTAAACTTTAAAGTCTGATTTGTGGACGTTTCGTCCCAATATTATTTGAAGATGGCTGAAATTAGAATTTATACCAATGGTCGACAAAATTTCCTTTGGGATGTTACTTCAAATTTGACAACTTTCTCCAAGTCTGTTCACTTTAAGAAGAGGTCAAAGGCATTCATAACACCAGTCATGACCGTGCACTATTGTGGCCATGTGGAATCTGGTGCAACCCTTGACTGACATGCAATAACAATTCCTGAGAAGATATCTAGGATGCATGGCTGTACTTGCCACTATGTAGATCCTCCCCACCCTTTTGTTTGTTTTCCCTTTGATCTCCCCTCCCTTCATGTGGACACAGATGAAGCCCAATAAGAGCAGTTTGCAACAGCTTTTCGCAGTAATGTCAGTCTGTAGATATACTGGTACTGGTCTTCTGGGCTATTACCGTGAGGACATAGGTGTCCTTTTGTGATGGGAAGAATTGAGTGTCGGCCATTTCATCAGCGAGATCCAGGGTGGGCTGAGCACTGTCAAAGCATGCAGACTCACCCAAGGAATCCTGACAGGCAAAAGACAAGCAGTTAGTCGGTGTTCACGCTGGGTTAGAGGATGGAGGGGGGGGGGGTTGTGGTATGTTGGGCAGGAGTATGATGGTTAGAATTACTTTGTAAGTGGTGGATTGGGTAAGGGGTAGGCGTTGGGTCTTCTAAATTGGATTGGGTGATGAGGCACTCCTAGGAGAGGACTTTCTTAGATGGGTTGGACAATCTCACATGGGCATGACATTCCCAGATTGGTATGGCATGCCAAGATGGGCGTGGCATTCCAAGATGGGCATGGCATTCCAAGATGGGCACGGCATTCCAAGATGGGCAGGACTTTCTTAAACGGGTTGGACAATCTTAGATGTCACGGCATTCCAAGATGGGCACGGCATTCCAAGATGGGCACGAAATTCCAAGATGGGCACGGCATTCCAAGATGGGCAGGACTTTCTTAAACGGGTTGGACAATCTTAGATGGGTGTAGCATTCCAAGATGGGCAGGACTTTCTTAAATGGGTAGGACAGTCTTAGATGGGCACGGCATTCCAAGATGGGCAGGACTTTCTTAAAATGGGTTGGACAATCTTAGTTGGGTGTAGCATTCCAAGATGGGCACAGAATTCCAAGATGGGCAGGACTTTCTTGTCTTCCTCTTACCGGTAAGTGGAGCTCATAGATGTCCTTGTTCCTGGCCGTGATGTCCTTGAGTTTCTTCTGGATGGTCAGCAGCTGCTTCTCACCACCAACGGACTACAAAGAGGAATCACAGCATCGAGAATCCGGTGATTGATGTATCTGGGATGACACCTTAGCAGGCAATGGGAAATGCTCCAAGTCTTACACCCCTGATTTTAACAGGACCTTTCTGAAATGGAGATTGTTCCTGCTAGGATCGAGACGTCAGGCCCTCAGATTTTTTTTTTAGATTTGTATAGGTCTAGTTGTTCGAGTCAGAAAGTAGTCTTAAGGTGATATACAAAAATGTTGCAATTCAAAGAGGTTTTGCGCTTACTCGACGTGGTAAACACTGAATGCTCAGTGCTTTGCCCGGTGCCTGATGAAAATATTTAAGGCAGCTCGGGCGGGATTCGAACCCGCGACTCCCGAATTCTAGTACGGACGTCTTAACCACTGGACCACCGAGCTAGTTGAGGTCGTGTGGTGGATTCGAATAATGTATAGCGGCGGGTACCGCGTTGCATAATAGATATAACATGATGTTTGCGTCGAGGAGAATGTAATTCAAAGAGGTTTTGCCCTTACTCGACGTGGTAAACACTGAATGCTCAGTGCTCCATGTTGCAAACTGCTTACTGACTAAAATTACCAAAATGGTAAATTTCAGAAAGTAGTCTGTGACATTTTAGCGAGGAATGCCTTTGGGAAAGGTCCTTCTAGAAAACCCCAAGGCCTCCTGAGACCTGCAGACTTACCTGACTGGTTATCCGGAGTGGTGAGGGAGGGGGAAGAGCAGTTATGTAGGACGCAGTCGCCGTCTGATTATCAACAAGAAAGATATAGAAATATTAATAACATCACATGAGAACACAATATAGGAGGGTTTGCGGTGACTCCATGTGTAAGGTCTCTTTAATAAAGAAGTGATATACAAACATGTTGCAAACTGCTTACTGACTAAAATTACCAAAGTGCAAATCTCTTAAAGAATTTTTTTTTGATATCTTGTCTTAATGTTCTGTCTTAAAATTGACTTGTATACTGAGCAAGTTTTGATGAAAGTTCACTTACCGCTAATCCGATGAGAAGAGCTTCCCCTACTATGATCTGTACCCGCACACCGAATAGAGCATTCATACCCTTTACCTGGATAACATGGGGCCAGAATGGTAGCAAGGAATAAATAATGGTACTAGGAAGGTAGCATGGTTACAGAGGCATTGGTGCCCCTGGTCATTGCCTTGATGCCCCTGGTCATTGCCTTGGTGTCCCCTGGTCATTGCCTTGCTGCCCCCTGGTCATTGCCTTGGTGCCCCTGGTCATTGCCTTGGTGCCCCTGGTCATTGCCTTGGCGCCCCTGGTCATTGCCTTGCTGCCCCCTGGTCATTGCCTTGGTGCCCCTGGTCATTGCCTTGGTGCCCCTGGTCATTGCCTTGGTGCCCCTGGTCATTGCCTTGCTGCCCCTGGTCATTGCCTTGCTGCCCCTGGTCATTCATTGCCTTGGTGCCCCTGGTCATTGCCTTGGTGCCCCCTGGTCATTGCCTTGGTGCCCCTGGTCATTGCCTTGCTGCCCCCTAGTCATTGCCTAAGTGTACCCTGGCTGTTGCCTTGGTGACCCCGGTCATTGCCTCGATGCCCCTTACCATATCAAAACTGTCTTTGACACTTATAAAAGTTCTAGCATTCTACCAGTGTACATAGCATCATACTTCTGTTTCAAATACTTACTTTGAGCTTATTCATAAGTTGACGATGAAGTTCGTACTCCATAAATGGCAATGCCTGGGTAATGATAGAAAGAAAAACCCATTGAGAAATACAGGAACCCTTGAAGGGCTAAATAGCTTGAGTAGTAAGAGCACTTATATGTTAAAGGGCAAAATAAAACGGTTTTAAGAAATCTGAAATTTTTGAGGTGTTTATGTTTAAATATGTCTACAAAAACTAAAAAAATGTAGCTCCAAACCATACAAATTCCCGATTTCCTTTTTGCCATTTTCAACCCTGCGCGCAAAAACAGTGTTTCCTCATAACCAAATCTACATGAAAATGCATAATGTATGAGCAGCGTGCAGCGTACTCCGTACTCCATGTCAACATGCACAAAACGTTAATAACCTACCCCGGCACCTAACCCAACAGGGACAAGCAGTTCCCATCCTGCTAGGATGGAAACGACCGATCCAGAAAAAAAGTAGATACATCTGTGAGCTGGAGGCGAGAACGAGGAAGAAATGTCTAAGAGGACTTCCTTACGTCACTGATCATGGCAGCGTTGGCCTCTCCCGTCGTTTTCTTCTTGCTCCGACAGATACTAGCCTGAAGACAACATCCTTTCCCCATGAAGGGCATCTCAACAGGAGGCTCGACGGTCACAAATAAGACATCGGGTACCTTACCCCTCCTGCATGATCGAGAAAAAAGCGCAGAGGATTTAACTGATGGCGTCAGAGCTAGGATTAACAAAATCATGCCGGGAACCAGTCAAATACAAATTATTATGGCGGACACTTTTATAAAAGCTGCATCCTTTTTTGTGCGATCCCGCAAATGCTGGGGCTAGGTATAGGTTAAATTATTGTTTACATCTGAAATGGTGATATAGGTTTGCTTGAGGTTGTCACACAAGCTAGGATGCAACTAAGTTCAGATAGTCTTCCGCAAGACAGATACAAGACTGATTTCAATAAATGCTGTCCAGTTTTAGAAGACGTCAAACGACTTTAGCAGGTTGTGGCTTATGTCAAAGCTGCAATTATCGATATAATATGACATTTCCTGCAATCAAAGGAATAGAGTTTTTTCAGTCACAAGCTTTTTGATGGTCAGCATTCAATTCACGCCGCTGTACGCGGAACGCATGTGCCTTCGAGTCATCAAATGTCTACTGGAAATACTCAGATTTTGATATTTTCATGCGCTCATGCGGACAAGCTGATTAGCCGTTGGTGGTTAGGTGACGTCATGTGAAAAACCTCTCTAGGTTCCAATGCAACTAACTGATGGTGAAAGATGATTAACATGATTAGGCCAAGTAAAACAAATTATTAGTTTCTCATCACAACTTTGTGAAAAAAGGAGGATACTGTATGGGCATTTTTTTTTTCCTTTTCCAAAACAAGTTTTCCCCCCAAAGACAGGTAGTCTTATTTCCAGTCGTTTTTAAGTACAGTACGATATGTAGGCTGTGCATGTGCAAGGTTCAACGGCTGGAAACAGCAAAAAATGATTTGAGCGGGGATGAGAAACTAATATTTTTGTTTACTTGACCTTATGGTATGGGGGACCTCCTGGAAAAGAGAATAGAGGCTTTTGAAATGCAATGCTACAGAAGATTGTTAGGCATAAGTTGGAAAGACCACCGAACAAATGAGTCTGTAAGGAGTGAAATTCGTAAGAAAGTTGGAGAATTTGAGCCATTACTAGAAGGAGCACAGAAGAGAAAAGTTGCGATGGTTTGGACATGTAAGTAGGAGACCTGGAACACTGGTGTATGATATCATGCATGGAATAATTAATGGAAGTAGGAGAAGAGGCAGACCTAGAGCGAACTGGAGTGGAGATGTTGGAAAATGGACTGGACAAACAGTGGTGGAATGCGTGAGAGCAGCTCAAGATAGAATGAACTGGAGGAAGACACTCAACACTGTGCCACAACGGCTTTTAGCTACGGGAGTGACCTGACCTGATGGTATGGGGGTGCAGTACATGAAGTACCACAGGAGTGAATGGGAGTGAGAGATGGAACTTACTTGCAGATGGCACACTTGCTGAGTGTGACAGGAAATGGCAGGGATGGCTCATTGTATGGAATGTGAGACAGAGAACACTTGGGACTAGGCTCCACAGCGCCTGCCGTAGGATTCTCAGGAATGACGCTGAAACAAACGGCCAACAATGATTCAGTACACAATGCCGGACTCAGAGTGAAATGCTCATGTGAACGGTGAACCTGTGAGACAGTGGAGTGCGATGCATCAGGACGGCCGTCTTAAGCCACGTTTTCACTGGAATTCTTTTGCTTAAACTCACAAAGACAATGACTTTTTTTCTTCAGATTTCAACGTCAATTGAAGAGTGGTTTTCAACTTCAACCATCATCTTGATAAAATTCTCGACTCAAAAAAGTGCAAATAGGAATGGCGGTAAGATTGATCCGTTTGAAATGTAACCATTATCTCAGTGGAAGGTTTGCGGTGACACCATGTAACACCTCTCTTACAAGAAGGAGTGTGGCTCTTAAAAGAGTCGGTAACTTTCAGAGTTACCGGCTCTTTTCAGAGCCACACTCCTCCTCGAAAGAAAAGTGTTACAATTGGTGCCACTGTACTTCCACTTAGTATTTCCACCATGCAAACCTTCAAGTCTTCTCTATAATGTAGATGAGAAGCAAGTTCTGCCGACTGACAGAAGTTGAGTAGAAATGCGGCTCTAGTGATGGATAATTTCTTCTTATTTTGGAGGCATAAGTGTAATGTAAGATGAGTTTTCAATACATGTTGACCTCCCCGTGGTGAGCCCATGGTAGCTGATCTGTCAGGCGAACGACAACAACCAGAGACAGCAACAACAGCAGCAGTCTCACACGCAAGAAGAGGAATCTTGTGTCTGAGTCGTGAATCATTGGCCTACCAGTCGGCTAATGGAGGTGTTTTGTCCTGTCCCGAGGGTTGGATAGTTTGCTGGAAATCGTGCCGGTCCAGAGAGGTCGTCAGCAGGGATGATTGCATCTGCGATGAGCTCGCTGCTGCTGCTAGATGGAATGCTGCTAGATTGACAACCGCTGCGGTGCCTGTGGCCGACAGCAGGCATATCTCGTCGCTAAGAATGCAAACAACGATGAGAATCTAATACAAAGAGGTTTTGCCCTTCCTCGACGTGGTAAACACTGAATGCTCAGTGCTTTGCCCGGTGCCTGATAAAAATATTTCAGGCAGCTCGGACAGAATTCGAACCCGTGACTCCCGAATTCTAGTACGGACGTCTTAACCACTGGCCCACTGAGCTGGTCAAGGTCGTGTGGTGGATTTGAATAATGTATAGCGGCGGGTACAGCATTGCATAATAGATATGACATGATGTTTGCGTCGAGGAGAATGTAATTCAAAGAGGTTTTGCCCTTACTCAACGTGGTAAACACTGAATGCTCAGTGCTTTGCCCGGTGCCTTATAAAAATCTAATAACAATACTTTCATTACAGACAATGATAATTTTATTAAATGGGGGTTTGCCCTGTCTGACGTGATAAGCACTGAATGCTCAGTGCTTTGCCCGATTGAAAAAAAAAAATCAGGTAGCTAGGGTGGGATTTGAACCCGCGACTCCTGCTTTCTAGTGCTGACGTCTTAACCACTTGACCACCGAACTGGTCGTGGTCTTGTGGCAGATTCGAATAATGTGAATGAATACATTTCCCTCCTTGTTTTGGGGGCTTGGACAGAGATTCAAGGAATGCGACTAGGACTCTGGCATTGTGTGACTCAAACACAAGTCTGCCCTTGGGATGATTTGAAGAGGGTTCATGAGGAGCTCACCATATACTGGTTGTTTCTTTGTAGCCCACCACAGCGTGGCAACCCATAGTAGCCGCATGGGATCTGATCTCAGTCCGTATCTCAGCCCACCATGCGTCTCTGGTCTCTGGCTCATCTAGACAAACAACAGACAATTGAGGGCCAGTCAAGCAACCAAATTTGCTTGAGCACAAAAAGTCTTGATTCATAGGATCACCTTGCCAACCAAAACTTCACTCTTGTTTCCTGCTAAGTAAAGAAGAGTGGAATACAAGTCAAAAGCAAGTGACATCACATCGCAGTGCGGTTTGCAATCCAGTTTACACAAGAAAGATTTGTCCTGCTTAGCCAATTTTCCCGCCTCTATGAAATTGGGACCAGATACGAAACGATCATGTTTATACATGATCTACAATATGACATTATTACTGAAGACAGGGAAGAGAGAAACTTGTCAAGATTGATTCAGACCTGGGTTGTGGATTCTGTTGAGAAGTTTCACGGAGCGAGCGGTGACAACACCTCCGAGATGAACCAGGAATCCTGGAGGGAACTTCTTCAGGGTAAAGAAGGGGTATTCCTGCCAAGACAATGAGAAGGGGGAAACGGGGGCTTGAGAATCAAGTCATCAAAGTTCCGTGAATGCAGGTGAACGGGGCTGGGAAGACACGATCACCGGACCGAGTTTGAGCACGAGCTGGACGTGTGATGTGGGAGTCAAGAAAGATCGTGTCTTTCAGAATCTTGACTCGGTTTTTTTCTTGTCGGCTGGCTTCACAGCACAGAGACAAGTGGAGTGGATTATGCTGGGGACCACCCTTCAAGAAGAAAAGCGTGATACCTGGATCAGAAATCAAGCTGGAGTCCTGGACATCATCAACTACATCAGAAAAGCAGGACACAGACCGGCAGAGCATGTTGCAAGGTCTTCAGACAAAAGATGGACCATCTGACTGAATGACTGAGTGACTGAATGGACCCCTAGAGACTGGACGAGAAAAACCAGGACTGTCCAAAGACCAGATGGAGAGATGATCTCAACAGAGGAATCGGCCTCACATGGTCAGAGGACAGATGTCAATGGATGCATTCCTGGAATGGGCTCCTCATGTGGATGTGGATGTGGATGTGGATGTGGTTTTGGATGTGGATGTGGTTGTGGTTGAAGACGTTGATGTGGATGTGGATGTGGATGTGGATGTGGTTGTAGAAGTGGATGTGGCTGTGGATGTGGATGTGGATGTGGTTATGGATGTGGTTGTGGATATGGATGTGGATGTGGATATGGTTATGGATGTGGTTGTGAATATGGATGTGGATGTGGATGTGGTTTTGGTTGTAGAAGTGGATGTGGATGTGGATGTGGATGTGGATGTGGATGTGGTTGTGGATGTGGTTGTGGTTGTGGATGTGGATGTGGATGTGGTTGTGGATGTGGTTGTGGATGTGGTTGTGGATGTGGTTGTGGATGTGGATGTGGATGTGTATGTGGTTGTGGATGTGGATGTGGATGTGGTTGTGGTTGTGGATGTGGTTGTGGTTGTGGTTGTGGATGTGGATGTGTATGTGTATGTGGATGTGGATGTGGATGTGGTTGTGGATGTGGATGTGGATATGGATATGGCTTCATGGCTGGGCGTTCAGGGGGGATGAGGTTTGAGACTAACTCACCAGGATATCGATGGTGATTGGTGGTAGGGATGGCTTAGGAAGCATGGACAACCTCTGACTCAGACCGCCACTGCCTCCACTCCCTGCTTTCTCCTGACTCCCAACTACAGACAGGAACAAAAAAGGTCTTAATTAGTACTATTACATTATTATGGCATTGTACATTAATTTCAATGATGACATTCTATACAGAGTAACCAAGCATGTACAGAGGAACGTCAACGAACGTCCCGGGATCCATGAAAATTGTTCGGTATAGCGGTCTTTTGTTATAGCAGTTGCGGCTGCATATCCACAAACTTAAAATCAGGAGCCAAAGGGCATAATCTTTATAGCTTAATGTTCGGTATATCGGCATTCGTTATCGCGACTTTCCACTGTAAATGTATTTGCAGATTTTATCCCCGAGTTTTACTTTTTTCAAGGAGATATTGAGGTCAAGCTATTAGCTTTTGGTGGCCAGTATGTTGGCAGTACTAAGGTGTCTCAGCATATGGCAAAGTCTTATAGAAACCATGACGTCAGCAAGCAACACCTACTCAGGCCGGTGACCTTATATCAAGAGCTTATCGTTGACTGACTCCAATCATTAAGATGCAACAGAGAAACGTTCATCTTTCGCCCGGTAATGAGGGCGAGCCGAGATGAATTCCTCACCTGGTAGGACTGAGGAGAGGTCCGTCTCTGATGAATGTCGACACGGAGGAATCTTGGAGGGAGACTTGGGAGGTTGAGGGGCCTGATGGACGTTGGTTGGAGACACCGGTGGGTCCTGGCCGTCTTGTTCCAGCAACAAAAACCTGTCGGAGGGACAAGGTCAGATTAGACGAGAGAACAGCTCTGAGAGTTTCAAGACAATGTGATGAAGACTTCAAAGATGGTTTTGCCCTACCAGAAAACAAAATATAGGTAGCTTTGCGTGAGATTCGAACCTGCGACTCCTGCTTTCTAGTGCAGACATCTTAACCAATGGACCACCGTTGAATCTCAATTCCCCTTGACGCAAAATCATGTTATACCTGAAGGAAACTTATAGCTTTTTTTCCCACAATTTTCTGTGGACATGAGCTAAACTCGGATGGGCCAGCTGTGGGTGGACTGGAGGAGGGGGGCATGCCATAGCATTGAATGAGGCTGAGGTTGAGCTCAACCTGGAGTGAAGGGGCTTTTAGGTGGTCATAGGTCTTGCTTACTCTTTAGGATGTAGCTGGTCTTGTGGAGGACTGGTGGAGAGGGGTGAGGTCATAGGGTTGGTGCGATGGATGGTGGCTGTTGTACCGATGCCACGAACCACAATACCGGACTCCCCCTCCAGATCAAAACACTGCCAGTAGCTGGAGCAGAGAAAGAAGAGGGTTTGAGAGGCAGGTCAACAATTGTGACACAGACAACAAAATCTAACTGATAGATCTGTATAAAATAAACAAACCACTCTTTATTGGAAATTTTTTTTCTCGAAAGTTAGAGGGCCTGACGTTTCAATCCTAGCAGGATTTTTCTCAATGTTTATTCAAATCAAATATATAAAGGAAAAACGGACTGGGAACTCTAAAAAATGGCAAAGAAAGTTTGAAAGAAGGGCATGATCCCTTGAGATGAATTCCAGTTAATGGTACTTTTGACTGGCACCCTCATCCCCAGCAAAGACTAGTTGACTATTTGGGAAGGCCGCCATCTAAGGGCTGGATAGCTCAGATGGAAGAGCACTGGTAGGCAAACCAAGAGGTCTTTGGTTCAAATCCCACTCCAGTCAAAGTCTTCTTTGCCAATTTCTAAATTTTCGTAAAAATGACCTCTCTCAAAGGTAAGACGCGCTGTCTTTGATGGAAGTTCTGCTAGAAGCCAAATGTCATGCTATCTAACTGATGCTACTATTTTTTTGAGAGGAATAACTAAGGGTTCATGAGGCTGACTGATGGCACCGTGTGAAGCAACTTCCCTTTCTGTCATGCTCACTTACCCGAGGACTGCATTGCCTCCTCTCTCTAAGACCTTCAGTCCAATCTTGCGCTGGAGTTCTCCGGACAGTTTGGAGAAGAGTTGCTGCCTGGCTTCATTGGATGCCCTGGGCGATCGAATCATGTCTATCCACTACACAAACAAACAGACATCAACAACTTTTGGTGGAGCAACAACTTGACACATCATAAAAAAAAAACCTGTCGGTTTTTAGTATGTTTGGTTTTTAAAGTGATATACAACCTGCCTTTGAGGAAGGTCCTGCTAGGATCGAAACGTCAGGCCCACTAAATTTTGATGTTTGGTTTTTGTCAAATAAATAAAGGAAAAACTGACTATGAACTTTTGAACAAACTGAAAAATGGCAAAGAAAACTTGGACTGAACAGGATTTGAACACTGGCCCTCTGGTTTTGCATACCAGTGCTCTAACCATCTGAGCTATCCAGCTCTTTGATGGTGGCCTTCCCTAATAGTCGATTAACCTTTGGCACACCAGTGCTCTAACCATCTGAGCTATCCAGCCCTTAGATGGTGGCCTTCCCAAATAGTCAACTAGTCTTTGCCGGGGTGGGGGCACCAGTCAGAAGCAATTCAACCATTAACTGTCGTATATCTCCAGGGATCACGCCCCCGCTTTCATTCAGATGCAAACAACCAATTGTTGCAAACCTGGCTACAGCAGCTCGGGGATCACACAAAGTGGATGCAGCTTTTGAACGTACATCCACATGTATTATGCGCTGTGTATTTCTAGTTTCGTTGTTCTGTTTGTTTGTTCACTCCGCGTATGTCAGCTTTTCTGTTTATTAGCTGTCTTGAACATCTAATATTCATCGTTATGCTGTTGGAAGACTTGAATAAATTGGGGTATTTTGTCTCCGTACCAAGGCAGGAACGGTTGGCGTTAGTATTTGGGTGACTAATCGTTACTAACCTGATACTCCGGATCATCGTTGACAACAAGTTCTTCCACAAAACCTTGAATGGCACTGACGGAATAACACATTGGAATACCGCTAGCTGGAGGTGGATGAGTGAATTAGAAAGAACGAGAGTATGGGACAAATTATTACCAACATTCAGAGGGGATGAGTTTTCAAGAATTAAACAAATGTAGAGGGTCTGAAGTTTTGATCCTTGCAAGACTTTTTCCCTTTCCTCGTTCAACCTCTCTCTGGAATTCCCTTCCTGGTTCTTGCTTTCCCCCTGCCTACGATCTTGCCCTTTTTAAAAGGAATGTTGATTCTTATCTCCAGCCTTCCTGAGTCCCTCTCTATCTCCTTTTCTTAGCCCTTAACCTTGAGTGGCTTTATAGCCTTGGTTTGGGAAAATGTGCACCAAAAAACTGGGTTAAGGTAAATAGGACCTTGGAGTAAGGTTATGTTAGGATCAAAACGTCAAGCCCTGGGAATTTTACAGATGTGCTTTTGTATAAGAGTTACACCAGGTTTGGAAGTTTTTAGGTTAGCTCGGTCAAACAACAGGGATGTACATGACCGACAAAGTCATTTCCTGAAAATCGCTGAAGGCCAATAAATTGTGCGACTGCCAGTGAACGCTTACGCGACCGAGAGATGCGATTTAGAGCTTCATGGCAGGGGCGCAGGCACCCTTCAATTTTTAGGGTTTTAGCAGATAAAAATTAGCATTTTGAGATACCTGTTTGACATAATTTTTTTTTTGGTTAAATAAAAAAAAAAATTACGCCATTTCCGGAAATCCAGAAATCTCCGGAAGTCTTACATCCCTGAAACAAACTTACAGCTGATGAACTGGACCCCACATGAGGACTCCTTGAATTTGCTGACGTTTTCCAGCAGGTCCACTTTGACCACCACGTTGATCTCTCCCCGCAGACCGTGCATGGTGTCATAGATAGGCAGCCATCCGCTGATCTCAGAGGCGCCATCCTTCTGAAGTAGAGGGTTGAGATCAATGTAGACCTGACCAAACAAATAGAGAGACGTCGTGGGAGTCAGGATAGAGGATATACGGTACACGTTAGTTAAATTCATTTTTTTAGTGAGCCACTTAAAACTAAACTGTATTGGCAAGTCACAAACATTTTCTTCCTCTGATATTTCTGATAAATAAAGTGAAGGAACAATTTGAAAAATGGCAAAGGAAATTTGACTTGACCGGGAGTTGAATTGAGTCTTGTAGTTATGCGTATCAGCACTCTTTATTACCACCTTAGCTATCCAGCCCTTAGATAGTGGCCTATCCAAATAGTCAACTAGTCTTTGCCGGGGTGGGGGCGCCAGTCAGAAGCATTTAACTATTAGCATTTACAGTACCTATTATGCAACACTTACTGGTTAATATGGAAAATCAACTTATTTTCAATTATTCTAAGATTTAGAATCTAATGAGGGTTTGCCCTGCTTCACGTAAAAAGCACTCAATTCCCAGTGCTTTGCTCGATGCCTGATTATCAAATTTCAGGCAGCTCGGGCGGGATTCGAACCCACGACTCCTGCTTGAAAGATTAAGAAAGCCAAACATTTCGACCCTAGCAGAACCTATCTCCAAAGGTCCTGCTAAGTTCAAAACCCGATATAATTTGATTCATTTAAGTTTGTAGTAAGCAGTTCGCAACATTTTTGGAGAAG
The DNA here is from genome assembly GCA_949987565.1 of Luidia sarsii. Lineage (NCBI taxonomy): Eukaryota > Metazoa > Echinodermata > Asteroidea > Paxillosida > Luidiidae > Luidia > Luidia sarsii. The sequence continues at coordinate 2,361,389 of OX465119.1, read as the reverse complement.
TTTTTTCAATTATTTCCTGACAGAATTGTACAGGCATGCAACTCTTGAATTGTAAATAAAGAGGAAAATGTTCAAATGAAACTGCGAGCGCGAAGCACGAAGCCCTTACGGTGTGTTGTTTGGGGCCTGCTTAAGGGCCCGGGAAAATTTTGGATTCTAGATGATCTGTGGTGCATTCTGAGTAGTTTGTGACAACTTATGACTTTGATTTAAAAAAAAAAAAACAAAAAAAAAAAAAAAACATTTTTTTTTTATTTTTTTTTAATGGCCGAATTAAATAAAACGCGGAAATCCGCGGATCCGCGGACAAGTTGCATGCCTGATTGTAGATTCTACTTTTGAGTGTCAGCTTGCAGCTTCACTTAGAAAAGAAGTGGTGTCTACGCATACTCACCTTTCCAATGGCGTCATGGGCACTGTACGTATCGTAGTCCATAATTCTGAACATGGTAGAAATCAAACAACTTGTTGGTAGTTGAATTCTTTTTCTCTTCAATAAATGAAGGAAAAACTGACTGAGAACTTTTGAACAAAACTTTGACTGGACCGGGACTTGAACCTGCGACCTCTGGATTAACGTACCAGTGCTCTCCCATCTGAGCTATCCAGCCCTTAGATGGTGGCCTTCCTTAATAGTCAACTTTGTCTTTGCCGGGGTGGGGGCAACCAGTCAGAAGCGATTCAACCATTTTCTGCTGTATACCTCAAGGGATATCTACCAAATTCTTAGATCACGTTCAATAATTCAATCACGTGTAATCATGGACATCTTGAAACCACCAAAATCATCTTTAGTTAGCCTCAAGTCCATGAATTCCTGTCCATCTTACTCCCCAGGCACCTTGTGCGATGCCAAATATCGAGAGTTTGGAAAGCCCGACATTTCCATCGCAGCATGACTTTTCTCAAAGGAGCTTTAATACTGCCTTCCAGAAAGGTCATCTTAAGACAGGAGTGTCAGATATTCTGCCACGCCTCTGTTAAGCTACGGCACCATTCCTCGATGTTGAGACTTCGTGAGACTTTTGGCGGCTGGTTAGTCCCTAAGTCAAGTGTTATCCCTACTTTATGATTCTCCAGTAAGATTAGCACCGCTCTCTTTGCAACCCTTCTGGTTTGAGGAGAGAGAGCTAGCAACGCGAGGCAAAGTTGTGGTTGTCTTTTCCACAATTGAACTAAAAGAACTTAGATGGGTCACTTGCCGAATGTAAACTAAATAATATTGATGACGAGCAGCGGAACCCTGCCGTGGTAAGTGTCTTAGCTGTATGCTACTGCCAATAAACTCACCACAACAATGTTCCATGCTGTCGAAGACTTAGGCTTTTATTTGCGAGCAGCTCCAGTTGTGCAGTCAGTGGTTGAGGTGCGTGTGCGTGTGTGAGCTCGGGCGACTGACCCTGTTATATACATAGACCTGCTCAGCCTCTTACGCAATCTCACGCACAGAAAGAAAATGGACCACAAAAGGAGAAGGGAATGGGCTACACCTGATGACGGCCAGAGCATACTGGTCGAAACGTCGAGTTACCCTCAGGTTCTTTTCAGAACCATACCTCTTCCTTTAAGAGACCTGATACATGGTGTTCACCGCAAACCTTCCTATATTGGGCTACACCTGGTCGCACTTTAATGTATAGGTTGCTACAAAGTCACAGAACTAACCTCAGCTGCAGTGGTTCATCTTGTAGCTCTTCGTCATCAACCTGGAAATAATACAATAATGAATCAAAAAGAAATGAATCTGCGATTCACAAGCATTTCAGTTGTCATTGATGGGATTAGAACGGACCATTACAAATGAATGAATCTATGAAGACAAAATAAAAACCCAGAATGTCTAACTTGGGTCAAGTACTTGCCTCAAATTTGAACCATTCGGACTGCCAGTGGGGATTGAGTGATTTCCGGCAAACGTCTGTCTTGTGGGTTACTTGTCCAAGTTTCACCTGCGGTAAAGAAAACCGATGAAAATTTTTATTCCTTTTTTCTGCCCGGTTAAATTGACCAGGTCAGTTTAATCGAGTCGATAAGTCCAATCCAGACAAGACGTCTCGGTAAACGACTCGGTAAAAAAACACATCCGACGCCCCGCACGTTACGTTACTGTATGCAAGACTCGTGCGGGCGCAGGGTAACAATGTTTGTGTACCTAGAGTACATGCACATTAGTTTTACCGATCGTCTCGGTTAGTTTACCCGAGTCGAAGAGTCCAAGTGCGGACCCCGGGAAGATTTACCCATTGGAATGTTACCCACGGGCTCGGTAAAAAATAAGTCCAGTGCGGACACGGCTTAAGAGAATTTACTTCATTCAACAATTGTCTATTTCACGGACTTACCTCAACGAAGGCATCTGCCAGGTCACTGGCCCTGTCCATGACAGGTAGGTCCCTGGCAGCCACTATCTGAACTTTCAGTTTTCCTGGCATTTTGGAAACTGATACTGAGTGATAGTATCAGTGATAATGTGATCCTTCAACCAGTTCAGCTTGAAGCAAAAAACTAAAGTGAAAAGAACAAAGGATGGAAATTACGTGAGAAACGACCAATTTGTATGACGAAATGGCGAATTCTTTAAAAGGAAAATTTTTACATAATGTAGGACAAGTGCTAATATCGAGTTTTCATTCTATTTTCGAGGTGGAAATGAGTAAGTTTGGCTCAATTTATAAAATATTTTGAAGCAATTTAGTGCAGGTCCTTATTTTATCACGAATTAGATTAACTGTGGTTGTTTACCCTTGTCTAAGTCTTCGCTCAGCCTATATAGCGATTCATGCCCTTTCCTTGAATGCAAATTATGTATTTGCTAAATTAGGACACTCCGCATAAAAATTGCAAGCTTTTAAATGTTTTTACTCCTGTATTCAGCCGAAACTAAAAATGTTTACCTTGCCCGAGATTTTCTTGACGTTACATCGTCAGACGTCAAACGTGCGATGATTGTAAAGGTTGTTGAATAGCGCCCTCACGCGACAGAAAAGTGTCATTCCTTTGAAAAAGTTTGGAGCCTCAGAAAACAATAGATATCAGAAATGGGCGTGGTCTAACGCAGTTGTGAAACGTCATCACTTGTGGGCGTGGCCTCGTTACATCAATGTAATTGTAATTGCTTTTGGGCGTGACCACTTTTGGCAAACAGTTTACAATAGTTTTTATGAGGGATAATTGTAAGCTGTAATTAATAAAGGTAATCACCAGGAATTCAATGCCCAATTAGATTGGGGATTAATTAATTGTCTTTAAGAAATAAATAAATTTAAATAATAAATCTCAAAAGTTAGAGGGCCTGATATTTTTATCCTAGCAGGGCCTTATTCAAAGGCAGATTTGAACAATTATTTAAAAAGAGCGCAATCAACACAACATGAAACAAGATAAAATCCCAGTTCATATAAAACAACTTTTTTCAATCACTTGTTTTCATAATAAATTGGATTTATTTCATGGTTTTCAAGGATACTTTTTTCACTCCTACAACTAAAATTTGAGGGCAACTTCATAGAACTTGATAAGCATCCTGTCTGGCTTAATCTCAAAACGAGAGCTATGGTGAGGTTGCCAAATAAATCTGCTAGTTATACTAAGCAAAATAAGTAAATACGGGTTGATGATAACTAGGAGCAAGCAGAAAGACAGCTGATACTTTTTTTATGAATCATTTACTGAGAAATGCTGTGATTGGAAGAAGTTGTAAGAAATTGGCCAAAGTAAAACGCAGTAATTTTATATACATTTTGTGATTTCATGGGGACATTTTTCTGCATGGAAAAGTCGATGAATATATTAAGTGACTTTGAACTTTGACAGAAACATGTCAGTTTTGTTTTTTATTTATTTTTTACAAAGAATGACTATTTTGATAGAAACAATATTTATTTATTTATGGTTTCCTTTTCTCATCAAGGCCAGTTTTTCTTTCCGTTTCTTGATGTGCTTAGGAATCTTGTTTTTCCGGTTTTCGCGTTTTTCTTCCTTCACCGCCTTTTTCCTCTCCTGCAGAAGTAAAACAAAAGACGCAAGGATTGTCAGGTTGTTGATCGTGACGAAAACTAATGACTGACTAAATCTGAAGATCAAACAAAACTGACCGGAAAGATTTGAACAATTTAGAACAAATTTAAAATTGGCAAAGAAAACTTTGACCGGACCGGGGATATGAACCCGAGACCTCTGGATTAATGTACTAGCGCTCTCCATCTAAACTATCCAGCCCTTAGATGGTGGCCTTCCCTAATAGTCTACTAGTCTTTACTGGGGTGGGGGCGCCAGTCAGAAGCAACTCAACCATTAACTGCCGTATATCTCCAGGGATCAATTAAAAAAAAATGGCATATTTGTCTGTACCGAGACTCTAACCCCCGGGCTATCCAGCCCTTACATGGTGGCCTTCCAAAATAGTCAACTATTTTGGCCATTTTTCAAAATAGATCTGATACATATGTCAGTTTAACTGATGAATAGTCAAACAATCAAAGGAAAAAACAGACAGGGAACTTTTGAACAAATTGAGAAATTGGCAAAGAAAACTTTGACTGGACTGGGACGTGAACCTGAGACCTCTGGATTAACGTACCAGTGCTCTTCCATCAACAAGATGCCTTGAACTTGATGACATTTTCATTGGACTCACTTTTTTGGTGGTGGGTGATTCGTCTCTAGGTCTGCGATTGACTCTGGCTCCCGTCTTATCCTCACTAGCCTCCTCCTCCTCCTCCTCCTCCTCCTCATCACTACTTTCCTCTTCTCCGTCTGAGTGAAGTCTGTCTTCCTTCTATTTCAAAGATGGAGAAAAATCAAGGAGGGATTGAGTACCATTAATGTGGATACCCTAAAAACGGATGCACAGCCAACGATAATCATCAAAGGCTTAAACGGGGATTAGCTTGAACATGAATATTCAAAGAGATGCTCATGAATATGCATGTTACCTCATTGGTTTTTTCTGCCTCCTCCAGTCCAGTCAGTTTTTGGTGAAAGATCTGAAAAAAATTTAACAAAATGAGCAAGTTACTGTAGTGCGTAAACATGTTGCGTAAACAGTGGACTGACTAAAATGACCAACATGCGAATCTCAGAAATTAGGAGGGCCCGATATTTTGATCCTTGCAGGACCTTTTTTTCATTCGGGATTTGAGAAGGGTCCTGCTAAGATTGAACTGTCAGGCCCTCATAATTTTTTAGAAAATTAACAACTACCTGAGACCTCTGGATTAACGTACTCTTACCATCGGAGCTATCCAGCCCTTAGATGGTGGCCTTCCTAAATAGTCAACTAGTCTTTGCCGGGGTGGGGGCGCCAGTCAGAAGCAATTCAACTACTATACTTTAGATAACTTCTTCAATCGGCTTGTCTTTTTACCTCATCTGTTTGTCCACTTTGGACTTTCTCAACTTCTTCTTCATAGTCGTCCACGTCGTCAAGGTTACGGGGAATAAAGACAGCTTTAAACACCTGAAAACAGAAGAGAAAACATGATCAAACCCAGTGATCTGCAGACAAATTAACTGCATGGTTTTATCAAATGTCTAACATGATAATCAGATATATAAAGAAAACAATTTGACTGGTTGGTATGTTAAGCTGCAGAGTTCAACAAGGTCAAGAAGGTCCCCCCAAAAAAGAAGGAAAAACTGACAGGAAATTTGTTAACAAATTGAAAACTTGGCAAAGAAAACTTTCACTGAACCAGGACTTGAACCAGCGCTCTTCCATCTGAGCTATCCAGCCCTTAGATGGTGGCTTTCCCTAATAGGGACAACTACTGTAGTCTTTGCCGGGGTGGGGGTGCCAGTCAGAAGCAACCATTAACTGTCGTATATCTCCAGGGATCACACCCGCACATTCATTCAGATGCAAACAACCAATTGTTGTAAACCTGGCTACAGCAGATCGGGGATCACACAAAACGAATGCAGCTTTTTTCAATTTAAGTCAGACAAATAAAGGAAAAAGTTTTTAAAGGAGTTAAGTTTGGACACAAACCTCTTCATCCACTTTCTCTTGTTCCGTCTGTTCTTGCTGAGACCTCTCGGAGGCCAACTTCATCGCCTGGCAACAGAAAAACAAAATCATTTTGAGATTTCAGGATAGTCATGGTGGAGGTAGCAAGCCAAGGGTGCTTTGCAGTGGCAAAAATGGTGTAGAAGCTCCACGAAGAGCGCCCTCTATTGATGAAATGGGTTGAGAATGTTTGGGCTGTTCTTTCAGACAACCTAGACGGATAATCGGCAAGTTGTCTCAATAACTGCATAGTCTGTTGGTTTGTGTCCGTATCTGTCTGTCTTGTTTTCACATACCTTCTCCAAGTAGTCCTCCACATTCTCCTTGGTGATACTTGGGTCCGTCACAAAGTCAAAGAGCTCACGAACTGTCATCGTGCAAACACCATTCTTACGGAAATATTCTGAAAATTTCAAAGCAGAATGGAATGGAGCATATTCAAATTTTAAAAAGAAGAATTTGGCTGAAAAAATTGCTACTTTACAGATACTGACAACAAAGGACATATAGGCTACGATATTACAAAATCTTAATGAGGATAGCTTGCCAGAAATGGTTGAATACTCATTTCAGACATTTGATTACAATGCAGTAAGTCGAGTCACCAGCCTTTTCTGAAGGATGGAGAGGCAAGCAGGGAAAGGAATCTTATTCAGGAGCCTGCTCGACTTGATAAGCAACAACAACAGTTGAATCTACAACAATGCATTCACCGTCTAGAGTAACAACTCCTTCATGTAATTCAATGAGGGTTTGCCCTGCTCGACTTGATAAGCACTGAATGCTCAGTGCTTTGTCTGACTCCTGATTTGACCACCGAGTTGCATTGCATCATAGATATAACATGATGTTTGCGTTGAGGAGAATGTAATTCAATGAGGGTTTGCCCTGCTCGACGTGAAGGGTATAGGATCATAGATATAACATGATGTTTGCGTCGAGGAGAATGTCATTCAATGAGGGTTTTCCCTGCTCGACGTGAAGGGTATAGGATCATAGATATAACATGATGTTTGCGTCGAGGAGAATGTCATTCAATGAGGGTTTGCCCTGCTCGATGTGAAGGGTATAGGATCATAGATATAACATGATGTTTGCATCGAGGAGAATGTCATTCAATGAGGGTTTGCCCTGCTCGACGTGAAGGGTATAGGATCATAGATATAACATGATGTTTGCGTCAAGGAGAATGTCATTCAATGAGGGTTTGCCCTGCTCCACGTGAAGGGTATAGGATCATAGATATAACATGATGTTTGCGTCAAGGAGAATGTCATTCAATGAGGGTTTGCCCTGCTTGACGTGATCAGCGCTGAGTGCTCGGTGCTTTGCCCGATGCCTGTTACCGAGCTTAGCCAGTCCTGGTTGTGTACCTGTTACATTCGTGCAGTCTTTGCGTAGGAATTCCAAGGCGTGGGGATGATCATGCTCCACAGATTGTGACACGTCAATTACATACAGCCTGCCATCGGAGTATCTACAGGGGGAAAAAAATAGAATGCTTTACACAATGATCCCTGCAGGGCCTTAATCAAAGACATTTTCAGCCTTTTAGAAAAATCTTGCAAGGATTGAAATGTCAGGCCCTCTTAATCTTTAAAATTTGCATAATTTTTGTCTTTTATGTCTTCAGGCAGGGCTACAATTTTTCAAAACCACACGCTACATTGACATGAATTTCAAAAGAAGAGAAATCAGATTTTTCAAAAGAAAGTCTTACAGCATGTTAAACTCGCTAAAGTCTGCGTGGACTAGACGGGCATCTTGGTAAATCTGTCTGACGATGTGAATACACTCGAGATATAACTCCCTTGCCAAGCCTTCTGATAATGAAACATCCTTCAGTAATGGCGCTGGCCTGATGGTAAAAAGAAATGTCACGTTGCTGTCAAAAATGTCTGAGAAATTGGATGGTCAGAGGGATGTGAAGGAGATCAGGGTGGAGGAGGAAGAGGAGGAGGAAGAGGAGGAAGAGGAGGAAGAGGAGGAAGAGGAGGAGGAGGAAGAGGAGGAAGAGGAGGAGGAGGAGGAAGAGCAGGGAGAGCAGGAGGAGGAGGAAGAGGAGGAAGAGGAGGAGGAGGAAGAGCAGGAAGAAGAGAAAGAGGAGGAAGAGGAGGAGGAAGAGGATGAAGAGGAGGAGGAGGATAAAGAGGAGGAGGAGGATGAAAAGGAGGAGGAAGAGGAGGAAGAGGAGGAAGAGGAGGAAGAGGAGGAGGAGGAGGAAGAGGAAGAGGAGGAAGAGGAGGAGGAGGAAGAGGAGGAAAAGGAGGAAGAGGAGGAAGAGGAGGAAGAGGAGGAGGAGGAGGAAGAGGAGGAGGAAGAGGAGGAAGAGGAGGAGGAGGAAGAGGAGGAGGAGGAGGAGGAGGAAGAGGAGGAGGAGGAGGAAGAGGAGAAAGAGGAGGAAGAGGAGGAAGAGGAGGAAGAGGAGGAAGAGAAATAGACAGGATAAGGATAGCTATGAGACTTACCAGCCATTGGTTCCTATAAATTCCATGACAAGAACATGACCTCGTAACAGGAAAGGTTCTGGACACTGGACACCGGCTGAATGAAGTCTGTAATCATGGCAATAACGACACAAATGATGAGCGTTGTATAATTACTCAAATCAAGATTTAGGGTGAAATTGAATAATTGATGCTAGAGTTGAAAATAACCCTTATAATCTTTTAAATAAGAGAATTTTAAACAATCACTTAAGCGAGTCGTGATTAGGTAAATGGTTAGAGGTTAGGTAAATTGTCGCAGGCATTATGAATTGTTTGAAAGGGGTCGAAGGCATTGAAAGGTCAAGCAAGAATATCAACCTTTGACCTTTGGTGAAGCTGCCTCAGAGATCTGCGTTGATCCAGCATCACTAATTTATCAACGTTTCCCAATGGTATCCTTGAATGAGGGTTTGCCCTGCTCGACGAGATAAGCACTGAGTGCTCAGTGCTCGACGTGATAAGCACTGAGTGCTCAGTGCTTTGCCCGATGCCTGATGAACAAATTTCAGGCAGCTCGGGTGGGATTCGAACCCACGACTCCTGACCTCCAGTGCAGACGTCTTCTGTATCCTACTATTAGCATTCAGACCTCTTTGGTCAGCTTGAGTTTGGCATTTTGACGATATTTACTTACCTGATGAGATTCCTCATTTCTTTCTCTGCCCACGTCCTCACCATCTTACGAGGGTTCCGCTTGCAGTAACCATGACGAAACCTGAAGAAGATTTGCATACAAATACCAACAATGATACAGCACTTAATGATAGAACACTTGATATCAATCAATACGGGAAGGCTAAAGATTTTACTGAGAAAAACAACTTTCTTTCGGATAGATTGGTCCAAAAGAGCATGTTTTTAGGTTCTAATGGAGGAACCTTACATTTTCTGGTTCTTTCTCTGTGAATTACTCTTAACAATTGAAAATGTTCACAGAAGTGCGATAAATACAAAGGCGTACTGTACATCAGATAAATATGTTAAGGCCCACACACTCATGATGAATATTCATGATATTGAGATAACAAGAGCAAACTTAAAATTAACTCTTTTGGGGATTAGGCAAGGGTTTGACTTACCTGAACTCTCCAGTAACATATCTGTCTCTGTCTTTGAACGTCAAAATGGAGGTTTTGTAAACCTGGAAGATGGAGGAATTGAAGAAAGAGAAGATTGTGAAAGGCAGAGTAGAGGTTGTTAACAGCCAGCATGGTTGGTAAATATCCAGGGGTGGGTTTCACAAAGCCTTGCGATGCATCGTAACTCAACTTACGATGGATAACCCATCGTTAGTTGTGACAGGCCGTATGGTTTCTGTGCATCACTCATCGTCTTGCGATGGATGGTAAGTTACGATGGTTTGATGGCATTGACTGGTTCTCTTCGCACAGTGAATTGACTGTAATAGGTTCCTTGGATACTAGAGACACAGCAGGGCATTAGACAAGCTACTGGCCTACCTTGATGGCACGGTGTTGCTCTGTTTTCGTGGTGGCATGATAGACATTGGCTTCCTTGCCGGTGCTAATGCAGCCGTTAATCTCACTGATGAAATTCCGACTCAGAAGCTTGAAGATGATCATTCTGGTCCGGGGATCAAGGACCTGAGGAAAAATCAAACGTCAGACAATTTTTTAAGAATCTTTAAGAAACATTGACTGGATCGGGACCGCTGGGTTAATGAACCAGTGCTCTTCCATCTGAGCTATCCAGCCCTTAGATGGTGGCCTTCCCAAAAAGTCAACTAGTAAACTAGTCAATTTATTTTAAAAAGTTCCCAGTCAAGCTGCATCCTGAGGTACCAGGTTCAAGTCCCGATCCAGTCAAAGTTTTCTTTGCCAATTTTCCAAATTGGGAGAAATTCGACTGTACAGTGCTAGTATTTTGGGGGGGTCTTGGATAAGCAAAATCAGAGATGACGCTGATCGAAGGTTGACTTACTTGTTCCATAGTTGCCCTGTCAGCTTTGTCTTTAACACGGACCCTGCAAGGTGAAATAAATAATATCATTTTCTGTTTCAAACACATTTTCTCAAACAAATAAAAGGGTATTAACTGACCTGGAAGTGTCTAAATGTTTTTTTTTTTTTTTTTTTTAACAAGATCAGGACTCTGGGCCCAAGACCACTGGTTTTGCATACAGTGCTCTTACCATCTGAGCTATTCAGCCCTTAGATGGCGGCCTCCCTAATAGTCTTTGCCAAGGTTGGGGCGCCAGTCAGAAGCAATGCAACCATTAACTGCCGTATATCTCCAAGGATCACTCCCCCACTTTCATTCAGAAGCAAACAACTAATTGTTATAAACCTGGCTACGACAGCTCAGGGATCACACAAAGTGGATGCAGCTTTAAATTGTTTCGGTTAAACATTTAAATTCCGAGTTATTTTATTTCATGAATAATCATGTATGGTCAAAAGAATCAGATCGCTATTTCATTTGACTATGCAGTTAATGAATATGCATGAAATGTTCTACTTTAGGATCCCCAAATAATGAATATTCATGCTCAGCATGTCATGCATATTCATGTACCTGTCTGATTCTGCCTTCCTATTGGTCCTGAGCATTTGGTTGGTAGCGCTGCCTGGTAGACTGGCTGGTCCCTCGTACTTCTCCACGTTGATCTTGTTGGAGAACTTTGTCATTGTCTTTTCCTGCGGCTGTGAATACACGTAGAGAGGGTTGAGAATAAAGACGATTTGAAAAACAGAAGACGGACAATGGAAAGACGCTGATTGAGAAGCAAGGAAATCTTTACTTCAATTAGAGTTAACCTTCCTAAATTCAAACAATTCAAACAAACAAAGGAAAAAAACTGACTGGGAACTTTTGAACAAATTGGAAAAATTGTGTGATCCCCGAGCTGCTGTAGCCAGGTTTACAACAATTGGTTGTTTGCATCTGAATGAAAGCGGGGGTGTGATCCCTGGAGATATACGGCAGTGAATGGTTGAATTGCCTCTGACTGGTGCCCCCACCCAGCAAAGAATAGTTGACTATTAAGAAGTCACCATCTAAGGGCTGGATAGCTTAGATGAAAGAGCACTGAAATTCCCAGTCCAGTAAAAGTTTTCTTTGCCAATTTTTGTAAATGTACAATTAACACTCCATGCCATTGCCTGCTGAAAAAAATACAGGCAGCTCAGGTGGGATTCAAACCCATGACTCCTGCTTTCTAGAACAGATGTCTTAACCACTTGACCACCAAGTTGGTCATATCATATCTATGGAAACCATTTCATTTTAATATCAAAGTCCTAAGAAAATGACGAGAGATTACCGAGTCACTATTATCATGAATAATTCATGATCTGCACCTACTGAATATTCATGAGTACAAGCCTACCTGGTAGTGGGACTGTCCTTTCCTTTGACTATTCGGCTGCATTGAGTTGGGCTGTGGGTTAAAATGAATATTCATTTAAATTATGTAAATCAATTTGTGTTGTCTTTGTCACTCCGCCTTTGAGAGAGGTCCTGCTAGGATCGAAATGTCAGGACCACTAAATTTAAAAATTAAACTGTTTGGTTTTGAAGGACATCCAAATCTAGGCCACATGGGTTCAGATTCTCCAAGAGGTGAAAGGTTAATAAGGGTCATTGAACTTTGACCTCACCTGGCATGTCAGGGAGCGTGATGCGTTGTATCTCTTGGTGAAGTCTGTCCGAATATGAATCAGAAATCAAAATCAGGAATCAGGGAATCAAAATCTTAGGTGACATTGGACAAAGTTTGCATAATAATCAGCTTACTTCATGGAGTTTTCAAAATGAAATCCTGGACTAAGTTGCAATTTGGGAGTAACACGGCAGGTGAGGTAATGTGTGAGGTGAGGTGAGGTAATGTGTGAGGTGAGGTGAGGTGAGGTGAGGTGAGGTGAGGTGAGGTGAGGTGAGGTGAGGTTGGCTGATCTTGGTGCCAACTGCCAAATATCTAGAATAATGTCAAGAGCTAGCATCGAACCTGAAACCTTTGGTTCTACGTACCAGTGCTCTACCACCTGAGCTATCCAGCCTTTGGTGGGAGCCGAATAAACTTAACTGAAGAAAGGGAGTACTAATGTAATACTATTATCACTTTATCAATCTGAAAACAATGTCAATGTACTAAATTCAGGATTTTTTCCAGGAAGATAGCATTGTACAAATAATGCTTCGGGGAACAAGAATGAGGATGTTGATCAAACTGAGGGAAGCATCTTTCTACATACCTGCTGTCTCTCCCTCCCATCCCCACAACTCATCGTCACAATCTTCATCTTCCTCCTCCTCCTCCTCACTCAACAGCATCCTCTCACAAACTGAGAACAATCACAAAGAGAGAAATCAGAAGACTCCCATTAAGACTAAGGCCATCATTTATTAAGAATGAAACACGATTAAGAGAACTGTATCAAAACAAATCAAACCAAAACAATAATAACTTAATTAATTGAATTATTCAAAATGTTATCATTTATCAACCTACTTTTATCATCAGTAGTTTTTCCAGTCTCAATATCTTGAGGACTTAAAATACTCCCTCTATTTACAGCTGAATCCCTGAGAAAAACGAAAAAAGATACAATCAGTTTCTTGAATGCACAAAACGAACCATCAAAAAACGAAAAATTGTTCTCAAATTCTATAAATTATAATCTAATGACGATATTCAACTCAATAATACAACTTACAACTACAACAAGTTACAACTCACATCTTCAACTTGTTCGAGACTTCGTCAGCGAAATCTGCATCTTCGAACTGACCGGTGTCACATTCACAGTCTTTATCCATGTTCGTCCTGTTCCTAGGATACTTGAAGACAATAATACAATTAGATTCAGACGGTTTTAGTCACTAAAATCTGTGATATCAATCACAATAATATCACTCCAACTTGATACACGTGAACGCAATGCTTGCACAACAATTTGCAAGGCTTCAAAATGATAGCGCCCTCAATTGTCAGAAGCACACCAATCGTGCGAGACTTTAAAATGATAGCGCCCTCAGTCGTCAGAAACGCACCAATCGTGCAAGGCTTCAAAATGATAGCGCCCTCAATCGTCAGAGAGTGGTCAGTGTTTAGTTCGGTCAATAGCGAGTTGCACGTTTCTCTTTAATTTCGTCTCAATTTTAGAGTCGCAAATTCTTGAATGTGACGGATCGGCCGTCCTGAGGTGCACCGAAGGGATGTGGGAATCCATCAAGAACTTTGTGCGTCGGCACAAGGGCAAATTCGTGGTGACTGGGGTCGTGGTGGGAGGTACGATTTTGTAGTTTGTTTACATTTCTAATTCTATTGACTTTATAATTGAGTATTGGGTGATATACAAAAATGTTGCAAACTGCTTACTGACTAAAATTACCAAAATGTAAATCTAAAATTTAGTGGGCCTGACGTTTCGATCCTAGCAGGACCTGCTAGGTCCTGCTAGATCCTAGGTCCTGCTAGGATCGAAACGTCAGGCCCACTTAATTTTAGATTCTATCTGATTCTGAGTATTGTAAAATAAAAAAAATGCAGACTTTGACCTCGATCGACAAGTGCGACAAACTTCATACCTAGGTGTCGATTAACATGATGGATAGAAATTGGGACGATAGTTTTCTATATATTTATTTTAGGATTTGACTAACTGCGATACTTGTCTTCTTCTTCAGTCTTAAATTTAATTTAAGGCTTGAAATGTTGCCATCAAATCACGAAATTTCGACAATCCAACACTCAACACAACAGATTTTCAAAGACACCAACTCCATAAGTCCTTGGCATAAATGGCTTCGGTTCGTTCACCCGCAGGTGCTGCGGTGCTGTGGAAGTACGGCGAGTGGAAACTGCAGCAGTGGAGGGAGCGTGAGACGCAGGATTGCCTGGCGCTAGCGAGGAGACAGCACCACTTTGACAGCAACCAGCGCACCTGCAACATGACGGTGTTATCCATGCTTCCAAAGCTCAAGAGCAGTCTCTGTCAGATGCTGGACTCGGAGAGCATTGTCCAGGGACTCAAGAAGAAGTGAGTGGAGAAATAAGACTTGAAGGTTTGCATGGTGGAAATACTACTAAGTGGAAGGTTTGCGGTGACACCATGTAGCACTTCTCTTTCAGGAAGGAGTGTGGCTCTGAAAAGAGCCGGTAACTCAGATAAGACTTGAAGGTTTGCATAGTGGAAATACCGTGTGGAAGGTTTGCGGTGACACCATGTAGCACTTCTCTTTCAAGAAGGAGTGTGGCTCTGAAAAGAGCCGGTAACTCAGATAAGACTTGGAGGTTTGCATAGTGGAAATACCGTGTGGAAGGTTTGCGGTGACACCATGTAGCACTTCTCTTTCAAGAAGGAGGGTGGCTCTGAGAAGAGCCGGTAACTCAGATAAGACTTGAAGGTTTGCATAGTGGAAATACCGTGTGGAAGGTTTGCGTTGACACCATGTAGCACTTCTCTTTCAAGAAGGAGTGTGGCTCTGAAAAGAGCCGGTAACTCAGATAAGACTTGGAGGTTTGCATAGTGGAAATACCGTGTGGAAGGTTTGCGGTGACACCATGTAGCACTTCTCTTTCAAGAAGGAGTGTGGCTCTGAGAAGAGCCGGTAACTCAGATAAGACTTGGAGGTTTGCATAGTGGAAATACCGTGTGGAAGGTTTGCAGTGACACCATGTAGCACTTCTCTTTCAAGAAGGAGTGTGGCTCTGAGAAGAGCCGGAAACTCAGATAAGACTTGAAGGTTTGCATAGTGGAAATACCGTGTGGAAGGTTTGCAGTGACACCATGTAGCACTTCTCTTTCAGGAAGGAGTGTGGCTCTGAAAAGAGCCGGTAACTCAGATAAGACTTGAAGGTTTGCATAGTGGAAATACCGTGTGGAAGGTTTGCAGTGACACCATGTAGCACTTCTCTTTCAAGAAGGAGTGTGGCGTTGAAAAGAGCCGGTAACTCAACGTTTCAGGTAGTATGTACTCTGCCTGTCGACTACTAGAAAGTAACGTTGAGTTACCGGCTGTATTCAGAACCACACGCCTTCTTGAAAGAGAAGTGCTACATGGTGTCATCGCAAACCGTCCACTAAGTGAGTTGATGCTTTCGTCATGGCAATACCAAGGCAACGACAGATTTTTTTTTTCGAGCAAACTGCTGACTGACATGAATGAACTGAGTGATCCTGTCTTTGAGAAAGGTCCTGCTAAGATTGAAATGTCGCCTCCTCTCATTTGTGTCAGAAACAAACTGGATATACTTGGAAAGTAAAAATCTAGAGATAAAGTCACAAGACAGCTAGAAAAAACAAACTTGTTTATATCTGCATAAATTATAACATCTGATCTTGCAATTTCCAGTTTTATTTGAGTTTTTGTAGATCACCTTTATTCGAGTTCCTTTACTTGTTGGTTTTTGTGTTACTAATGTTAGTTTTATGTCTCTTTCTTCAGGCCCGAGAATAAAGTGGATCTTTGGAATGAACTCAAGATTATCAGTAAGTCACGTTTAACATCCGGGTGATGGCTGTTGCTCCCCAGGGAAGTGAATATGTTTGGTGTAGAGAGATTATTTTCACAGATGATGGTAAACTGTTACTTTGACTGGATCAGGACTTGAACCAGAGACCTCTGGTTTTGTGCACCGGCGCTCTTACCATCTGAGCTATCCAGCCCTTAGATGGTGGCCAGTATGAAACAGGTTCATTCCCATATCGGAGAATCTCATCGCTTGCTCCCATGCCAAGTTCATGAGTAGAATGCCTTTGTTTTTTTGCCAGGTTTCTGTCGGACAATTTCGTCCGTCTACAGCACCGCTATGCTTGTCGTCTTCCTGAGGGTCCAACTGAACATCATTGGTGGTTACATGTACCTCGATACACTCGTCGGGAAGAATGGAATGGTAGGTATCCCAAGACGATTTCCCTAACTGTGAAAACTGACCGGTTTCCATGGCGATAATCTAAATTGAATCAAACATGTCTTTATCTTATTGACAAATAAGAGAAAGGCCTGTTATCTTATTCTAACCGGGCTTTTCTCTAAAGGCAGAATTTCTTAGCAATCTGCGTCAGACACTAATACCTTTACACTGAGAAATTGACCATTCTTATGATTTTGTTTCTCCATCTTTCTCAGAGAGAGAAACAGGCGGTGGCTACTCCTGAGGTGCAGCAAAGATATCTGGCCCATGTGCAATACCTGCTAACAAGCGGTAGGATATAATACACGGGGAAAGATAACTATTGTAGGGAAATATAACTGCATTGCAGAGATATATTGACACATTGTGGGGGAATATATCATATCACAGGGAAATATAACCAAGATGTACGCTGAGGTGCAGCAAAGATATCTGGCCCATGTGCAATACCTGCTAACAAGCGGTAGGATATAATACACGGGGAAAGATAACTATTGTAGGGAAATATAACTGCATTGCAGAGATTATATTGACACATTGTGGAGGAATATATCATATCACAGGGAATGAGGGAAATATAACCAAGATGCATGGATGTAATATACACATGGATTAAAACAGTAGAATATGAAAAAAACTATTAAATAGGGAATCCTTTCTGACAAATCTCAGGTATAAATGAGTGTTTTCATTGGATAAAGTGATTAATGGCTATTAAACAGTCAATGCATAATATTATAAAATACTAATCAATTTCAAAAATAAGTCAATCAGTTTTTATCCGTTCACAGGGATGAGCTGTCTGGTATCTGCTGTCCAGGAAGCAGTAACAAATGTCCTTTCAAGGTACCTGACTATTTAAGATCACTGATAAGTTATGTTCGTCATTAGAGTAGAATCCTTTGAAAAAGAAGCGATGTACACTTGTAAAAGTTTGAGAAAATAAAAGTTTCCAATCAGATTAAGTAAGTGAAAACTCACTGGAAACAACAATTTGAAATTTGAAAAAATGGCAAAGAAAATCTGAACTACCTGTAGATTGGTGCAGTCCTTTTTTGGGGGGCAATTTTTCAAAAGGAAATGTTAGGACAGAAATTCCCGGTCAGGAAATGATAGAAATTAGGGAATATATTGCTGATTTCGTCCTTGAAACTGTTTGGTTTGTCAAACTTTGAATTCCCAAAGACACATTTGTGCTTGTTTTGTGTGGCTCGATTCTTTCACTACACAGTTTATCTGTGACATCAGACGGAATTTATTTGCCCAAAGTCGACGGTGAGCCGCTGCCAGCAGCTTGCCGGCCTGAAGTGCACGTTGCGTGAGCCGCTGCGAGCGACTCGTCGTAGAGACAGAGTTACTGCTGCACATGTGCGACGATTCACTGCTCTTTCTTTACAGCATGCCGCTGCAGAAGAGCCTTGGACTGAGAGACATTGAGCGAGTGTTTAGTAGTGTCCGGTGCCAGGTGGAAGCTGCCAGACTTGGTGAGCAAGGTGAGTGCGATCAAGGATGGAAGACTTCCGGAAACTTCCAGATTTCAGGAAACGGCATGATTATTTTTTTCTTCCATATATCAAATAGGTATCTGAGACTGCTAATTTTTATCTGTTAAAACCTTAAAAAAACTGAAGGGCGCCTGCACCCCTGCCGTGAATCTCTCGGTCGCGTAAGCGCTCACTCGCAGTCGCATCTCTCGGTCGCGTTAGCGCTCACTCGCAGTCGCACAATTTATCGGCCTTCGGTGATTTTCAGGAAATGACTTACATCCCTGTGGGATTTGAACCTGATCCCTCTACCTCTGTGAGCTTTTGTTACTAAGGCTGATGGTGCTGTCTTGCAGGTAGGGTGCCGTCAGTTCGAATCCAACCTGAGTAGCCTGTGAATCTAGGAGTTAGTAAAGAAAGTTCTCTGCAGCGGGTCGGAATACCTCGGTAGATGGATTTCTAACACAAGCCGTTACATTTTGGGCTGATGGTTAAGGATGAGATTGAATCCTGCATGTACATGTATAGCTGCTGAATCTTAGAGTTATTGGGTTTAAGAGAGACCCAGTTCTGCAGTATTCTGTTACTTTAAAGCCAGGCTAGAGCTACATGAACCACTGATTTTATTTGCCCATGGCACAAAGAGGACACTGTACAATTACCATATTATAAGAAGGTTTGGAAATAAACTTTGATTCGTAGATCAATTGAAGTGAGTTTAAGAAACTGCTTTTAAGATTGCTCATCAAAGGTAACGGGCTAGTATTTAAGATCTTGAAAGTTAGAAAGTGTGAAGTTTGGATCCCAGGAGGACTTTCTCAAAACTAGAAAGATGAGGACAGGAACAAATAGGACAGAAGAAAATATACTGAAATAGGAATTTACTTTACACTTTCAGTAATTGTTAAAAGAGTAAGTCACACCCCCGTGATAATAGTGGTCTGTTCTTGCCTTCCCTTTGGTACATTGCTGTGTAGGCTCAGGGATGGAATGTACCATTCACCCGTTGGTGAGGTACATGGTTCCTGTGGAGGAGGAGGGTGAGGAGGGCGTGGACTCGGCCTGTCAGATCTTGGAGGAGCAACTGACCCTCGGGAAGCTGATGCAGGAAACCAGGGACATGCTAGAAAGGTATGGCCGGGAGTCGGGAACCAGTGATGAATAGAGTAGGTTTCCACAATGCAAAGTTTGTTGCAGGAATTCCTGCTGAGATGCATGACTTGTCACTGGTTCAACATGAAAGATTTTGGTAGTTCGTGTTCTTTCTCTTTTGGGTTTTATTTAAGAAAATAACAAAAACTTAGTTATTAAAGTTGGCTGCTTTGCCTTGGTTGCGAAAACCGTCAAAAGTGTAATGATGTCACTTGTTGCTGTAGTGTGCCTGTTAGCTGTGTACTACTGCCAAGCAGCACGCCACAGCAACAAGTAACCTAACGAAAATAATTGAGGAGTTGTTGAATAGCACAATATAGTTACGATAGGCCCGGTATATACTGGTCGCACGATGAGCGGTGTGAGGCTGTCCGTCGACCATGGAAGTGAGGAACAGAATGAGGGCGCGATCAACGGTGCGTAGCAGCTTTATATACCCGTGTGTGTGTACGGGGGTCTGGAAAGGACGTCGCACCTGGCGTCGCGCGCGTAATGGAAAGAAAAAGTGGGGATGCCCGGACAAACTAAGACAAAACAAAAACTAATGCTCTTCATCGGTCCACTACAAGATTTCTTGATTATGTAGGCATGCGAATTTGATCTGTATTGCGTTTCAGTTAGAATGATTTAGTGTGCAGTTCAGTCCAGTTTGAGATTAAGTCATTAATTCTTGATCGCACCCGTCGTTACATCAGGGTGACACCATGTAAGTCGTATCATTTGTGAAGGAGCTTTTGGCTTAATGACTTCCAATGACCAATGTACAAATCCCAAAATCACAATCCTTATCAAATCGACCTCAGAATCTAGTCTTCAAATGTTGCCAATTGATCCCACATCGATTCAGGTCTGAATTCTGTTACGTGCCAACAGGGCTGTTTTCAAAGACAACCCCGAAGTCAAGACAGAAGACGTTTTGGTAAAAAGGAAAACGGGTGGCTGACAAGCAAATAGGATAATCAATCAAATTTAATACTAGAATGAAACAACTTACTAATAACAAATTACAGAATTACATTACGGAGAAAGAATGCTTAGCAAGCTTGCAATTTAGTGAACTGAGGTCAGCAACTAATGGTAGGCAGAAAAAGCAAGGTTAATACATCACAATTAAAGATAACAAAATACCTCGCTTAACGGGTTAGGCCCGCTCCGGTTAGTGCCCGATCCGGATGCAGTGCAGGCATGGGCATACGCCTCCCGTAGGCCATCGAACATGGGCGGCCAGCGTCTCCCGTAGGACCATCAAGCAGGGCAGTCAACGTCTCAGCACCGGCGGCCGGACGGGTCTCCAAGGCCACGACAGCATCCAGTGGTGTGGAGCTTCAGCTAGAAGCAGCTCGTCCAGTCATCGTCGGCAAGGCGAGGGGCGTCGGTGTGGTTCAGGGAGACGTTGGACCCACGCTGCACTGCACGATCTTTTCACGAGCACTAACCCTGAACAACAATTGCTCAGATAGCTTATATTGGTTTCTATAACAATGTGCCCAACCGACCATAACGGTCCAAAAGCCCGAAAGGATTATCCGAATGTCGGTAGCAGGTCAACGGAATATGACCGAGAGCAGTAGGGACGTAACAATATTGTTTTCAATGAAATGTTCTTTTTCCCTTTTTTGAAGTGGGGACTTCCACAGTGTTCTCAACACATGTCTAGACATCGGCTTCAGCAGAGTCTTAGACAACATGGCCGTCTTCTTCAGACCACAAGCAGAGGCCAAAGTATCCAAATCTGGGTAGGTTCCTCCACAACTTGAATATTCATAAGATACATTTGCATAATGAGAATAGAGAATAAATATTCATGAGGTGCCGTTGATAATGAACTTTTTCAAAGTACTCTCAGAATGTCCAAGATGAAAATGAGGATTGAATATTCATGAGGTGCGATTTATTATTCATTCTTTCTGGGGTCTGAGTCAAGATCTTGAATATACATGATATACATTTGCATAAGGAATGAATATTCATGAGTTGTCATTAATGTGTTTGTTTTCCCTCAGGCCGATTGGTGTAGAGCTTCCCCTTGCTAAGATAATACCAATTGTCAATGGCCAAATCAACACGTTATGCGGAGAATCTCCCAACCCTTACATCCAGGTAAGACGGGCTCAGTTTGAAAGACGGCTCTTTGGGGAAGGGGAGTCTGGACCCGGACCAGTTTGGGCTGGAATCCAGACTGAGAAGTCGTGTATGAATTTTGAGATGGAACAAAGATGCATTTTAATCTGATGAAGTAGTTGTTGCTAGGAAAGCATTTGCACTCTTCCCAACTGGTCAGTCTTTAAGTCAGATGCATCTTCTTTTTTTTTTTAATGCAAATTCGCCCAAAACAAGGCTGTAAAGCCACTCAAGATTAAGGGCTAAGGAAAGAAGGAGATACATGTAGAGAGGGACTCAGGAAGGCTGGAGATGGGAATTGACATTCCTCTTCAAAAAAGGACAAGATAAGTTAAACACTGCTATCCTCACACATCCATCATAAGTAATGCCAAGGTGATGATTTGTCTTGAATTTAACTTGCAGGAGCTGCTTCTAATGAAATGTGTCAAGGACTTTGCTGCCAATGTCTATGAAGCGTTTAGTCAGCTACCGCCAGACCCAACGCTTGAACCTTGAAGGATAAACCAAACCAGGAGAGATCCGTCTATACCCATTCATGAAATCTTCCATTGAAAAGACAGTGGTAGGATAGGAGAGGTTGATGTTCAAATGAGTGGTAAATATGCAGTCATTTTTTTACATTACTTGGAAGAGGAAAGGCAAATGTGAGAATGTTAAAAGAGTTAATGTGTTCTATGCAAATTGAGCACATGAATAAACATGAACTTGGTCAATAAAAAAAACTGTTGCAAACTGCTCACTGACTAAAATGACCTGCAATACATGAATCTCAAAAGTTAGAGGGCCTGATATTTCGATCCTTGCAGGACCTTTCTCAAAGGCAAAGTGAGAAAGGTTCTTCATGAATAAATATTTAGATCTTTGAATAACCCCTCGCCTGTTGATGTCTCTTAAGACATGCTTTGCCATTGAGGTTGCAGGTTACCAACCAAATTTTCCTCAAGTGTGTACTGCTTGTTATTGGTACCCTGCAATCTGTTCGATCATGGAAGTCAATCGCCCAGAATACGCTGCAAAGATCTTCGTATAAAACAGAGGCTTGGTTGAACGGAATCTTTGACTCGAATCATCAAAACTTTAAAACCAGATAAGTGAAAGAAGCGGTGAATGTGGGACATAATTATTGGGTCCTTTTGTATGAGAAAAGATGAAAAGTGTGTGCTACTGCAGATGTCTTTCGATTTGATTGCCGACTTTGAAAGTGTAGGAATTGGTGAGCTGTTTCCATGACGATGTAAAGGTTTTGTGTCGAAAAAAAGCCAAATATAGCATACCCTGATGGTTTTCATTGAATGTCTCTTTGCTCAGGTTACTCATTTTAGATTGAAAGGTGCCAGTTTTCCTCGTTACAAGTATGAATACTGAATAATGTTTGATTTCATCTGAATGAAAACAGGGATGTGATCTCTGGGGATATAGTTCTCCCTGGTACCCCCACCTCATCAATGTTAGTTGACTAATTGGGAAGGGAACCAACTAAGGGCTTATTAGCTCAGGTGATGAAACGTTTGACGTTTATGTTTATCACAAGGCCTTGGGTTCAAGTCCTGGTCCAGCCAAATTTTCTTTGCCAGTTATACTTTCCATTGTTGATTGAAAATGTTTTATTTCTTTGAATTGTGCATCAAGAAGTACTAAATGTATTCATCATGATTTTGTGTTAATTGTAAATGAAAGAAAGGAGTTATTTCACGGTTCTTTCAGTTTGAGTAAACCATGTTTCAGTTTTCCCACATTTACATTATGTTGCCTTTTAAAGTAACTATAAACAACACAACTTCACGATGGAAAGCAATTAGATGATAATTTTGTCCTCAGACTTTTCATGACCACATTAACAAGTCACAGATAATCATTTTGTTGTTGGATTTCCATATAGTGTAAAATTTGATTTTAAATTGTAGTGACGACCAAACAGACATTGTAATTTGATGGACAGCACAATTATGTGAATAATTTTCTAGGATTTTTTTTCATAAATACATACATTTTGAATGGATACAGATAATAGATTGCAGAGTGAAAGCCTTATATGGTGTTTGTAAAGTACAGTATGTGTTTCAAGTTTACATCAAAAATAATGGAAACTAACATTAATTTTTTTGGAAAAGACCAGAATATCATTTTGCAAATCACACAAAAGAATTGAGTATCTTAACTTTTCGTTAATTTCAGTTATTTTTTTATGTAGATTTGCAAAAGCAAATTGTGTAAATGCAGATGTAGATATTAAAATTCATCTTTGAACATTATTGGGTGATTGCATTATTGCGTTATTTCTTGTCAACTTGAGAGAGGGCGCTCTGTGAAATGATGAATAGAGTTTCAAATATCGAGAATGAGAGAGGGCGCTATGCAACTTACAGTGAACAATCTAAATTTGAAGAACGAGAGAGGGGGCTATGCAAATTTACGGTAAACAAAAATATGGAGTTTCAAACCTTAAGGCAGACAAGAGGGCGCTACAGGAATATGCCGGCAATATGAACACACATTATTTTTAGGGTTACTTTTAAAACCAAATTATACTGTATGGCTGCATTTTTGAAACACCAAAAATGCCTGAACGGGAAGAGAACTTTCACAACTTTTTAATTTCTCAATTTACCGACATCTGGTTACAAGTTCTCAACAAAATTGATGCACAATGATCAACAGTAAAAGAAACCAAAATAAATAGACTCTACGTTTACGTTACGAACACACACTCACCGAATTATTCTGTGCAGTGCTTAACTACCTTCCGCAGATTGGTTGAAAAGTCGCCTGAGAGTCAGTAGCACGTGGAAGATAGACCTACGAAGTACGAGGACAAGAATAATGTGACAGAATTAATGGGTGAATAAACTTGAAGTCTCACACGGCTCTCGGTTGCAAATGTTGGACAGGAGGCTGAATTTGTAGCGAATCGCATATAATATTCGATTGGCCCAATGGCCGTGCAGTGTTAAGCCACAGAGCGAGAGTCCAATGGCTACGGATGGAATTAACGCACACGTCTATTGGAACTGGCTGCAGCCAATGCACAGCATTAAGCGGCTCCAGTGTGTATAATCCGAAGCACTGTGTTTGACGCGACTTACGCACGCAGTCCAGTCACTACGGGGACTTTCTTTTATTTCCCAAAGGCCGCACTCTATCTCGTGACTTGGCACGGAAGAAAGGGATTGAATATCCGGATGACACGGTACATCATGCATGATCTACACACTAGGCAGCACGCGGATGTACAGTGGGTCTACATGACAATATCCACCCTTCATCCGCCATGTACAACACAAACAGAGTATCAGGAAATAATTGAGGTATGACACTTTTTCCACTGCGTGATAGCAAGTTCGGTATCTGCGATGAAAGGTTCTTATCGTCAAACGCTTTGTAAGCTGGTCATTGCAGGAGTCTTCATCTGCTGCAATGCTGGACTCTGGTTGGTTCGTGGAGGTAAGTGAAGTACCAAGTCTTATTACAGTCAAGAATTGTTTAACTATTATGAGTTTACCACTCAGGTTCTTTTCAGCACCACACTTCTTCTTTAAGAGTCCTTAAAGTCTTACGTCTTATTTAACTATTAGTGCTTTTCTGTTCTGGCCGAGTGTGTTGTGATCATGGACCATGGCATTCCCTCGAATCCTTGTAAAAGGATAAAGTCTTCGATGTAAAATAAAACAAAATTACAACAAAGAACAATTTCCTATGTAGGCCTAGTACTGAGAGAAAAAATAATATAATTTCCCTTTTTGGCTAAAATAATTAGGTGTTATTCGGTGGTCGACACGAGACCACATCCGTACAAATCCAATTTATGAACTTGATAGGTAAGAATTGTATGTGTTTTTAGACACCACGAGTTACTAGTAGTACTAGTAGGGAAATGGTTGCGTAGTCGTCTACCTTTTCCTGTGGCTTATTATACATACATTCCATTTCCTATTGAAACCCCCACACACAAACACATAGGTCAACATCTTGTGAACGTAGGAAAGTGAAAGCTTAAAGTAGTAAGCTGCGTGCGTAGGAGGTGCAGTGGTGCGTAAAGGATTCATAAAGGGTTTGGGAAATCCCCCACGAGCAAAACGAACGGCGTGAGAACCCGGACGTAGAGGGCGCAGTAACAATCCTGGCTATAATGTATTGGTCAGCTGCCTGCAGTTTTGCAGTCACTAAAATTATGGCGATGCTAAGTATGTAGTTGCAATCACGATACTCCGTAAGGGAAGAGCACTGCACTTTTCCCCCTAACAGGTTTAATCATTCAAAAGGCCCATTTTCCTTACTATATTGAATGTGGTTATCCTTTCAGATGTGGATGTGAGACTGGTGAATGGCAATCGGCCGAATGAGGGACGTGTGGAGGTGATGAGCGTGAGGGATGGGCAGCCCGTTTGGGGGACTGTCTGTGACGATTTTTGGGAGAAACGTGACGCAAGAGTTGTGTGTAGACAGTTGGGTTACCCTGACGTCATTAGGGCGACCATCGGAGCAGCATTATTTGGAAGAGGAACAGGACCCATTCTTGCAGACAACGTACAATGCAACGGAGGTGATTTGACACCTTTAGTAACATCTCATTCTTCTATATGATAACTTCGACGAAAGCGAAGAGAACTAATCTGATCGAAAGGAGCAAAATGTACACAATGTTGCAAACTGCTTTCGGACTAAAATGGCCAAAGTGCAAAATAATCTTCAAAATGGACAGAGCCTGACGTTTCGATCCCAGTAGGACCTTTCTCTTCTGCCTTTGAGAAAGGTCATGCTATAGGACACGTCAGATGCTCTGGTAAGAAAGGCGTTATATTATAGGGGCCCTTAATTATTGCTAGGTCACTTTAAAGACGCCATCAACACGACACCAGTAAACTAACGAAGTGTTTATTTTCTCTCTGGATTGCAGTTATAAGGCAGGTTGTCAAAATTTCATACCGATGTTACGTTCTGTTTGTCTATTAATTCCTTTGTAGACATAAATTTATTGTATACGAAAAAAATGTATTACTGAAGTGGGGATCACAACTCGACAAGCTTTTCTTTTAAGTGATCCCAACCACATAATTATCATCATTGATTGATTGATTG
Organism: Luidia sarsii; assembly: GCA_949987565.1. Taxonomy (NCBI): domain Eukaryota; kingdom Metazoa; phylum Echinodermata; class Asteroidea; order Paxillosida; family Luidiidae; genus Luidia; species Luidia sarsii. The sequence goes on along the minus strand of OX465119.1, from coordinate 2,335,178 downwards.
ATTGATTGATTGATTGAAGATAGCTTATTGGCCAATTCTTGCTTTGCCGTCAGATGAAACCTTAGAAATGACGCCAAGGTGACGTCACTGCATACATAATAATGATATTCTGATTTTTAAAGTGCACAACGCAGAGTTGGATACCTTGTGATGACCAAGTCTCGATACTGAGAAAGATGGCAACGAGTACGGAATCGAATAATTATTTTCTTTTACAGATGAGAGTCGTCTGCAAGATTGCGTGTATGTGACAGACCACAACTGCTACCATCATGAGGATGCTGGAGTTATATGCCAATGTAAGAATCTATTCCAACGGTTCCGAATGTATCGAGAAAAAAAATTCACGCTACCTCGAAAAGGTCATTGCGTAGCACCTTACACAAACTAAATGATGATTTATTCGGTTGAGTGCCAGGCGAATTAGAATGAATCTACTTTATACTTAAGGTGATATACAAAAATGTTGCAAACTGCTTACTGACTAAAATTACCAAAATGTAAATCTTAAAATTTAGTGGGCCTGACGTTTCGATCCTAGCAGGACCTTTCTCAAAGGCAGAGTGGCCTTTGAGAAAGGTCCTGCTAGGATCGAAACGTCAGGCCTACTTTATACTTGTTACGTAACGGATGCATGGTTCATTCCGGTTGCTGCAGCCCGCTAATCTGGGAGTTGTGTTGCTTAATTTGTATCAAGTGTTAAAAGTATAACCAAATTAACACTCGACACAACGTTCATCCAGTAATATACATAAACGCAATGTAAAGATCTTTCAGATTAAAACAAATGACCAGGTAATTATCTCAAAACAATTGTGACGAACTTAAAATGTTCTTTTTTACCAACTCGTAAGGTAGATTGTGGATGCTAATTCTTGCAGACGCTCCATCTCGTCTTTCAGGTTTTTGTTTCAATTGTCGAAACCATTTCTCAATATTGCTAAAACCTCGTTCTTTCCAGTACCAGGATATTTGGGTTGCTATTGGGACTACAGGAGCGATAGAGTTCTGACCGATTCGGATCGTTTGAAGAACCCGGAGGTGGACTCAATCATGTGCATTCAGCATTGCTACAGTGGCGGTTACACGTTTGCTGGACTCAGAAATCACGATGAGTGTTACTGCGGTTCGTCAGACGCCAGATATTATGTGCAAGGACTGCAGTATAGCGGCTGTACAGATACATGTACTGGTGATGAAAACTTATTGTGTGGAAGGGGAAATGCAATCGGTGTATTCAATGGTAAGAAACGAACACAGAATTAGGGTGTTTAGAAACTTTAGGAATCGGGTACTATCAATAACTCCTATAGACGGACAGCACTTATTATAAAAGGCATCAGGACACGGTACTGCCATGGGGTACATGACAAACGGACATTTGTATACATAATTATGTCGTGATCTGTCCTCAACTTTGACCGATTGTTCCGCTAAGGTGCCTGTTTTGTACTTTTCTTTTGTTCTTGTTTGTCACTTTTACGCTCGGGCGCCCTCTGTTGTCGGTCAATATGGTATGTTTGATAGGGCGCCATCATGAGCTGTGATGCTACAATGAGTTTATTATCATTGATTTAAACAGTGTCCGAGGTATACTGCACTGTCCCTGGACTGCCGCATGGTGGCGCACTCACCAATGAGTCCGCCATCTTTGGGTCCTTCTCCAACTTCTCTTGTCCGGATGAGTTCGAACTGGTAGGACCAGCGAGGCTTCAGTGTGTCGTGACCGATGACACCGCTGTCAACTGGAATGGAGAGACGCCAATATGTCAAGGTAATGTAAAACGACGACACGATGACAACGACGGACTCTACGACACGCAGTCCCAAGGACAAGATCAAAAGACGTGACAATGACGCAGACGACATCGCCTCTGCCACTCATGAATATTAATCATAATAGATCATGAATATTCAATAATCTCTCAGGTCCCTCAACTTCAGAGAGTGAAACCACGCCGGTTACGCCAGACTCCGTGAAAGAAGAATCAAGCACAACAGTGAAGCCAGCCGAACTTGGAAAGGCAGACGGTAAGTAGGAAATCAAATAATAATTAACAAGGTTAAAACAAAGATTTGTCTACATAATTTCCTTTTTAGAACAATTGTGACCCGGCACAACGACATGAGGAATATCCCACCAAAACACTTTTTGAGTAAACAACGCCTGAAGTTAAAGTATCTTCACAATTCGATTACAAATAAATTTTTTTTTTTTTTTGTATTTTCGGAAATTGTAAGCATTAGAGGATATTATATTTTGATATCATTTGAAAGCTAATGGTATACTCTTTCACATCATTAGAAAATCTAAAAATCTCAAAAGTGGGGTTATTCCTCATTATGCTGTGCCGGGTCATAATGAACAAAAATCATCAGTCGGCTTATTAATTTTGATTTGGGCCAGGAAATAATGAATTTATGGTGTTTTTCCTTTTATTTCAGGTGGCATTATTGGAGCTGTATTGGGATCCGTTTTGTTCCTGCTTCTGTTCCTCGTCGCTGTTCTTCTGCTGATACGCAGGTAAATAAGAGATTACGGCACTTGAGTAATCAAGTCCTCCACTCAATCCATAACCTCTTATAAATTCCACACTTCCCTTACCATTTACATTATTAAACTAAGTTAAACCTATAATGTTGATCTATCGCTTCCGAATTCCAAGATAAAACGTGTTATTCTTTTACAAAGATTACATTATTTTTATATTACATTTTACGCTTTACCACAATTTACCACAGTGCCCTCAGGGGTGCCGGCTCACATACCACAGAATACCACAAAAACCACACTGAGGTATAATGTGGTATATGGGCCTTATCCTACCAGGCACAACACTGCACGGGCAGTGGCTGACGACCTATATATCACAGGGGAAAAAACATCTGTGGTAAATTGCGGTTATACATGTCGGTTAGGGTTTTAACAAACTGATTCTTTCCAAATGGGAAGTTACGTTCGGGTGAGAGTATTCCCGTTATTAACCCTATTTTGTTTTCTTCCAACTTCCACAGAAGAAGACGTTCCGCATACGTCAAGGATGACATAAACCTGAATGAACTGGACTGTGTTCCCAAGGCAACGGAAGAAAACGTCTACATTAATGTACAAAGTGACTGTGGTGTGGATTCGGGACATGTTTATGCCAGTGTTGAGGGTGGTCCTAGTACAGACCCTTGTCCCTCCACGGCCGATCCCACCACACCCTCGGTCGATGACCCCAGCTCGGAGGAAAGCGAAGGACTCGTCGAAAATCCCATCTACGTCGCTAGCGGCTGCGGAGTTGCGTTGCCATAGTAACCGTCACTTGGCTTTTGAAACCCGCCGCCGTGCACCATTCACATCCACAAAGCTCACGAACTCCAGGAAGTATTGAAATAACATCAAATGTAAGATATAATATTATGGGGAAATAACTGCAATTGAAAGGAGTGTATGGGAAATATCTCGTGTTGTTGCGGACAAGAAAGACCGTTATATACGAACAGCGCCCCCATGCGGCTATCAACAACAATAACAAGCGTACTATAATATATCCATAGCAATACCTCTGATGTCGTCATCATTTATTAGATTTAGAGTTTTTTGGTTTAATATCTTAGAATATTGATATTTAAATAACACTGTATTTTATTCACGTAAATGCACGAGTACTCAAACGCTGAAACTGATGACAATCGTCTCTTGGGTGATCATTTGCATACAATGCTAATTAAACCCGAACCGGGGGTTAATTAAACCAGGCCTACCTGTCTACGTGCAATATCCAGCTAGGATTTGGACTTCAAGCCTTATTTACATATATTTCAAAGATTTGTATAATTGCTTCGGTTATTCAAGATAGTATGCTGTGCATAACTCTTTCGTATTCGTAAAATAGGAGAGCCTGGCGTTTCGATCCTAGCAGAACCTTTCCCAAAGGCTTCTCAAAAACGTCAGACCCTCCGATTTTTTGAGATTTAAATTTTGGTCATTTTTAGTCACTAAGTAATTTGCAACTTTTTCGCATACAACTCTAAATCTTAGACACCAAATAGAGCATTGTCCTACAGATTCCGAAGGCTTAAATGAATGTATTACATATTGTTGCATATAGCATTATTGCAAACACAGGCATGTAGTAATTGTTGAATTAGCGCCACTCCACATGCTTACGATAATGAGCAATTAGTTTCCGATACGAACGCCGTACTTTTAACACCTTTACTTGAGGGTGTTACTAATTATATTATTTTTTACAAACCTCCAAACATTTTGTTAGAAAATTAAAAGGTAACTATTTGAAACAAGGCACAGTGCGTTGTTTTCGTACCTTTTTGTCATACTGTAGGATTTAACGTGATAAAGATGCAGATATTACATAAGCATACTACTGTTGTATGAGTGTCTTATACTTTGCTGCTAGTGGCGAAATGTATTGCGCCCTCTCGTGTTTCGATTCTCGTCAACCGCATCACTGTTAAAGTGTTAAGTCATTGTCCGCCATTTTTTTTTCGTAGTCCCACAATAACCAATTGTATAATTTCTGATCATTCATTACAATACCTAATACATGTTTTACTTTATTCAACTATAGGGAAGAAAGACCAATTGATGCATTTTATGATTATGTAAAGTATTCTAAATGACGTTGTGCTGACGGTAACCACACGAACACGAAATGTGCAGCAGCACCGCAACGGGTGTCATGACAACCATGACGATGAACGTTGCCAAGCGACCAGTCTCCGCCGAAGATTCATGTAAAGGGGCGTTCTTTGGAGGACGACTCTGACGGGGAGGGTGACGTCATCGGTTACCAAGGAACGCTCTATGATTATAGGCCTTCGTTAGAGTTTCATACGTCGTCAAATCTTGGTACGCTATCCGTCCTCATAGGATTGTTCGCATCCAGTGAGGTCAACTTTATAGGCCTACAGGTCACCGCCACAGACGACCATTTTTTCCTGAGGAACTTTTGGACACATCCAAGCTATGGTGTGCTTTATTGAACACATCTCCATGGAAATGGTCTTCCATCGTCGCTTATTGGCTAAACGTTCACACATTTCCGTGTCTTATAAAAAAAAAGCACCCTCTTAAACTTCGGAGACCGACGTAAGAAACGCTATAAGTTATAGTAGCGAACAGCGCCCTCACACTGTCATAATTGACACTACAATAACCAAAATAGACAACATTATACACAATTCATATGGATAGCAAATCTGTCGTCAAATCTCGCGAGATCTCGAGGGCTTTGGCCTCGTCATTCCTGGCCCGTGACTTGGTGCGTTCGGTGGCTTCGGCGTTCGTGCTGCGTTCGGTCTTTCGGCGTCCGCGCGTGCGCGGCTTGCGCGCTCTACCTCCGCGGGCTCTGCGACGCGTTTTACGGCGTCGCTTCTTCCTCTTCACGCTCTCCCGGTCTCCCTTGCTCTTGGACTTTTCCGCGGTCGAGTCGACAACATCATCTGGCGAGAAAAAATATAGCATTCACAAAATAAGGAGGCGAGTTTTACGAGTCCTACCTGACTATAGAATCCCCGTACAGCCCGGTGTCGGTCCCTGAGCAGTAGAAACCGCAAAATTATCAAGTTTTGGTCGCAGCTTTTGCGAATATTTCTGCACGCTACTGCATGGTCGTCAACGTTAAAGTTATAGAGCGCCCTCTTTCGGCGTAAAGAGGAGAGCTACTCCCAGATCCGAAACTCGTGGAATGGTGGCCGTTCTGAGTAGAATTGAAAGCTCTGGACCTGAACAACTCATCAGAGAAAGGATTTTCTTAGAATTTGAATGTCAGGCCTTCTAAAATGTTGAATAGTACACCAAGGTTATTCTAAAAAGTGTGAATTTCGTAGGCTCTTATATTTTACTTGATGTATAGAAACTGATCGTCCGTTCGAGTCTATATTTACCTGGGCAGTGTCTTTGTAGCAGACGACATTCTCTGGACTCGGTGAGTTCTGGGCAGTTCTTGCCGCCGGGAGACGGTTGGTCGGTGATACCTCGTTGCCTCGTCTCCGTACCCCATTTGTAGCCGCAATTCGCTCCTTTCTTCAGACAGGGACCCCAGTTACTCCAATCGGAGACTTCGCAGTCGACTGCATCGGTAATTGGGAGGATGAGAAATGGGTGATTTTTGGCGTTGGCTCGTGCAGACACTGTGGCAATGTTGAAAACTCAAAGGTTAGAGGGCCTGACGTTTCAATCCTAGCAGGATCTTTCACAAAGGCACTGGTCAGGAGACCGTCGTGTCTCCTGAGGACGGGCAGAGTACATACACACTACCTGAAACATTGAGTTACTGGCTCTTTTCAGAGCCACACTCCTTCTCGAAAGAGAAGTGCTACATATGGTGTCACCGCAAACCTACTTACATGTAGTAATTCCACTATGCAAACCTTCAAGTCTTATCTGAGTTACCGGCTCTTTTCAGAGCCACACTCCTTCTCGAAAGAGAAGTGCTATGTGGTGTCACGGCAAACCTTCCACTTAGTATTTTCACCATGCAAACCTTCAAGTCTTATCTGAGTTACCGGCTCTTTTCAGAGCCACTCTCCTTCTTGAAAGAGAAGTGCTACATGGTGTTACCGCAGACCTTCCACTTAGTGTTTCCACCATGCAAACCTTCAAGTCTTATCTGAGTTACCGGCTCTTTTCAGAGCCACACTCCTTCTCGAAAGAGAAGTGCTACATGGTGTCACGGCAAACCTTCCACTCAGTATTTTCACCATGCAAACCTTCAAGTCTCATCTGAGTTACCAGCTCTTTTCAGAGCCACTCTCCTTCTCGAAAGAGAAGTGCTACATGGTGTCACGGCAAACCTTCCACTTAGTATTTTCACCATGCAAACCTTCAAGTCTCATCTGAGTTACCGGCTCTTTTCAGAGCCACTCTCCTTCTTGAAAGAGAAGTGCTACATGGTGTTACCGCAGACCTTCCACTTAGTATGTCCACCATGCAAACCTTCAAGTCTTTTATTTTTAATCTGATTGAAATGTTTACCTGTATCCAGACAGTTGGCGCTCTTCCTGTCTGCCCAGGTCTCTGCCGGACAGTGTGTGTAGCAGGCTCCGTTGTATGCGTAGTACGGTGCGCGACACTGGACGCAGAAGCTTCGACTGACGCACGACTCGCAGTTGTCCACTCGACATTCTGCAGAGGAAGATCATTGCCACGGAGACAAATCACTCCAAGAATTGCTCATGACAAAGCAGGATATGACCCTGAATTGGCAAGGATTCTAGGCGCAGAACAACCGGCCAACTACTGTCTGTCATTTCTCTGCAATGTTGACATTTTTTAGAGGTTTGTGGTTTTGGCACGGGTTGAGGTAAAGCTTGTGTACGGACGTCATCGCGCTGTCGTTTAACAGCTACTGATAGTCGTAACCATGTGATCATGAAGATAAGTGCCCAATTTCCGGACATTCCAAATTTGAGAAATATTACGATGTTTGGGATATTTTGTCCAGAAACTAATTTTCGTGTTTTTTTCTGAAAATACATTTTTTCCCCCACCATGAATTGAGATAAAGCAGGTTGATTTATACTTTCCTTTCTCCGTGAAATGCCCAATACAGGATATGATAATTTGTACCAGGTAACTCCAAAGAGGATCGGCTACCTCGAACCCCATGGTGGAGACCAGACTATTGGTAATGATGTATGGATAGCGGTCTGTCCTTTAACATAGGGGTGACATTATTTGGACCGAGTCAAAAGACCACTCCTGTCAAACATCTTTGGAAACATTCAGCCCCCAGTCCGACGGACATTCAAATTGTGCAGGAATTCACATTGAGGAGGGGAGAGGGGGGGGGGGGACAGGAAACCAGACATCTTCCAGCATGACAGTAATTGTCAGTGGCTGTATACCGCCCTCTATTTCCTGTTGTTCCCCGGCTTCGTTCATTGGGTCTTTCAGTAAGAACCCGTCACGTTGACCGCTTTAATTTCTGTCCACGACTGTTGTCCCGTTTCCAACAAAATCTTGCCAATAACAGAATGCTTTTGAGTGTGAGTTGGCCTCATCAAACCCCGATTCTCACGGAATGCTAAGAATTCTCTAGAAATTCAGCTGAATCATCCACAATTCTTGGGGAGTTGATAGCCGAATTGGCCTGTTTTTTTTAAGCTATTTGTCGTGGGAATTAGGCACGATTTGTCTAGACCGTCTCTGCGCCAATACGGTGACCTTTTCACACGCGTCGCTGTTCCAATGGACTCGCAAGAATGCTTGGCTTGATGGTAATCGTCTCAGAGATTCCGATGGATTGATGATGAGGGTTTCTGCATGAGTCTGCCCGTTACTGATTGCATATTTCCCCGTGTGACATGTGAATGTTACCAGCAGACTGATCGCTAGTGAGTAGTGATAATGTGCAATGATGTTGTCCTCAACAAGGACGGGTTGTTTGGGTTTGAGCCCACTCACTCGAACACCTGTTGACGTCTGCGCTTCTGCTGGCGTAGTAACTGGGAGGACAGGTTCTCCGGCAGTAGCCCTGCTGCTTCATGTTGCTGCGATGCAGGAGGAGAAGGTAGCGCGGCTTACACGTGATGCAGCCGTTGAAGAGCGAACAGGAGTTGCAGCCCTGAGGGCAGGCTACGGAGAGACGGGATCACGAAATAATGGCGTTAGAGGTGCGGTATAGTTGCCAGGCGGCTAGTCTTGGCTCGAGTCGCAATCTTGTCCGAATGGCATGCCTCACGGCAACTTCGCCACCCAAACGATCATTTTCATAGATGTAAGATCTGTATTGTCATCTACGCCCACGTTTACATTCCACTAGCTTCGCACATTGCTTTCCCGTCGCACGTCACGTCCTTGGGCCCATACGAACCACAGCGTCACTACTATCAGCAGGAAAAACAAATATTAAGACCGTTTCCTGGGTAAACATTATGCACGGTTGCCAGGCAACGGACAGATTCCTGTTTGATTTTTTTTGTTCGTTCTGTCTAGCCCTTGGAGGACGCGTGCAATTGAGCATAAGCCTGACGTTGATACGTTTACACGGATCCGAAATCTGCAGTGAAAATGTCCCATTGTGTTATTTCAAAGAAAGCGTAATAGTGTCTATCCAGCTATATCAATATACACAACACACAAGGACAGAATAAGGTCCGATCCATAGCATGACATTCCTATTCTCTCGAAAGATGACATTAATTTTGAAATGATTTGATATTTGTGTATGAAAACCACCACTTAAGTGTAGTAACGTTATACTGATGTTTAACATCACTGACGACGCAGTACCGAAACAGCGAATACAAAACAATAATAATTCCACACACTATAATATGGAATGCTGTAAGATATGAGGAATTGAAGACATAATATCATCGATTGTGTGATTAGAAAATAAAGAGGGCTCGTTTTGAGTTCGTCACTATTGTCCCCAAACAATGACCTCGCATCATGCAGCGAACACCTGTGCTATTTCTGTGCTATTTCCGTCAAAATCCAGTCGGGTAAGTTATTGCAATAAACCTACTCGACTCATGGCAGCGATGCATATACCGACGGGATATAAGTCCACAGACCACGACTAGGCTGTCCTCGGGTGGAAGTTTCTCGAGCATCGACGAAGTAAAGGTCAGAGAAACTTCAGCTGGGCCGCAAACATGTTCGTCTGCGTTGGTTGTGGGCGGCGATCGGGCGTCAAGGTTGGGCGCCGATCTCCGCTTTGGTCTTATCAAGATAGCCACGTGTTCCCATCTGTCTCATCTATGTCTGGTTATTTCCTTCTGACTCTACGGACCGGCCTGCTATAGCTACTAGCACGGGGACTAATCCCAGCGCCTGAGTAAGACGGTCCGTGCTATATCTACGACGGTGTGCGTTGGCTGGAGCCGTACACCTGCTAGCTAAAAATACCCGCGGGAGAGACACGGTGGGTAATGTCAGAACTGCACCGGTTATCTGTAAATGAGGGAAATTACCACTGCGATTGAGAGATAGGAAGATCGCTGGAACTTTTAGACGAACCTGACGTTTTCGACTCTCGCTCGATAAACTTCTGAGAACGGGCCAAATCGAATCGAACAGTCTGGTTCTCTTCACTTTAGAGATTTGTATGATTTGTTTTTTTTCATTTAAGAAAAAAACTTCATTTCCCGAGTGTAAACTTTTGCCAAAATAATGTCGCATGGGTTGTGCAATCCAGCAGATCAATCGACAAATAGACGACTGAGTGATGCGTTGTGACACTGTCATTGCTTCGAGGCGCCCTCTATTGGTGACCTTAAGTGACCTTGACAAGAGAGTAAGGATTTTCCCGATCGTCATTGATACTTCAGGTAGTTAGAACTCAATGAACTAGATTCTCAAGTAGAAGGCGTATCATCCAATCGAATCCGTAAAGGTTACGTGGAAACCAAATTAGACTCAAAAACATTTCAAGGTGAGTTATCACAAGACTGTATCAAAACAGGAATTGGAAAGAAAAATTTGTCCAAAAGAAAAATGCCCCGTTCGAGTAGCCTGGAGAAATGAGGGAGCTGACATCACCAATCTCTCCTTCGCTGCCAAAAGTCCTTAGGCATGGCTTGACGGATAGCATCCTGTGACGATAGACAGAGAAGGAGGAGGGAAACCCAAGGGGGGAGGGGGTAGGGGGGGGGGTTCCCGCGTTCCTCAACTCCTCCACACTCCTGCCTCTCTCTCTCCACTCCCTATCAGTCTCGCAGTATCCCCGAGATCCCCAGACTAAACTGGCAGCCAGTATTAGTCATAACTTTCCCCCCAGGGGTGTCGCGACACTAGACGGCCGGGCCCAGCTCAGGCGCTGCCTTGTTTGCACACATGTAGGTTAACTCGGCTTCCTGGGAATTACAGCGAGAGTCGGTGGAATCGGTCAAGGATTGTCTTAGTCTTATTGTAAGAGGGATCGAGACAGAGAGAGGGGAGATAGAGAGATCGGGAGAGGGAGAGAGAGAGGGGGTGAGAGAGGAGAGTGAGGAGAGATGTGAAGAGAGTCAGTGAGAGAGGTCAGTGAGAGAGGTGGGGAGAGAGGGAGAGGGAAGAGACTGAGGGAAAGGGAGAGAGAGGGAGAGGGAGAGGGAGGGGTGAGAGAGGAGAATGAGGAGAGATGTGAAGAGAGTCAGTGAGAGAGGTAAGTGAGAGAGGAGGGGGGAGAGGGAGAGGGGAGAGACTGAGGGAGAGGGAGAGAGAGAGAGAGGTAGAGGGAGAGGGATATTGGGAGAGAGGGAGAGAGGGAGATAGAGGGAGAGAAAGGGAGGGAGAGATAGAGAGGGAGAGAGTGAGAGTGAGAGGGAGATTGGGAGAGAGGGAGAGAGAGGGAAGAGAGGGGAGAGAGGGGAGAGAGGGGAGAGAGGGGAGAGAGGGGAGAGAGGGGAGAGAGGGGAGAGAGGGGAGAGAGGGAGAGAGATAGGGGGTGAAAGAGGAGAGGGAGAGAGGGGTGAAAGATAAGAGTGAGGAGAGATGGGAAGGGATGGGGGGGAGAGTCAGTGAGCTGAGAGAGGTTGAGTGAGAGAGGGCGAGAGGGGGAGAGGGAGAGAGGGAGACAGGGGAAGGGAAGGGAAGAGAGGGAGAGAGGGGAAAGGGAAAGGGAAGGGGTGGGATGATTTCCAAGAAGTTTGTTGTGTTCGTGGATAGACTATCCTGCCTGTTCCTCTGCAGGTCGGATTACTCATGCATGACAGTTTTCGAACGTCTGGATTAATCCGACCGTGATCAGCGTATTTTTTTGCACCGCTCTGCAATAATACGCACGGTCAGCCCGTGACGAAGAAAATTATAGAAATAATATTCTCACACACTGTCAATCCAGTCCTAATAAAACCCGCCCCAATCCTCACGATTAATCGAGGTCACTTGTCATTCATGAGTGGAGATTCGGACACACACATGGCGACTATTTCGACGTGTTCGCTGACTTTATTCCACGACTCAATCCCAATATCATCGGCTTGAGAAGCGACGAGTTGACCACGAGTTCTGTAAGCGGAAGTACTCTTTGTAAATTAAGAGAAGGACCAATTGTTGGCTGCTAACAGATGACGTCATCTGTTCTCTTCTGTCATGACGGACAGGAAGTCTTTGTTTATGTCATCGGTTCTGAAGGACACTACAACCGAACAAACCGTTTCTTCTCACCTCTGTGTAACCCCGTGTAACTTACTTACTTGACAGCCAACATCTAAACTGAAGCATATTTCTCAACATGGAGGCCTTAGATCAAGCTTGAAGGTTTCACGGTGGAAATACTAAGTGGAAGGTTTGCGGTGACACCGTGTAGCACTTCTCTTCCAAGAAGGAGTGTGGCTCTGAAAAGAGCCGGGAGTAAGCGACTCTTTTCAGAGCTACTCTCCTTCTTGAAAGCGAAAAGCTATACATGGTGTCACCGCAAACCTTACTAGGGTTAGGGTTAGAGTAAAAGGGTATAGATAGGGTTAGGATTAGAGTTGTATATAGGTTAGGGTTAGGATTAGGGTTAAGGCTTCGAGAGAAAGCCTGAGACATCATTAAGGGTTCCCATCTCAAATATCAACGCAACCCTGGATAGCGTCTTAGCTATGACCGATCTGACAAAATTAAGAAAGAAGGAATTATTTGGGGTTGAATATTTGGAAAGTCACCGCCCTCCATTAATCTGCGAGTCGAGGCATAAGCCTCTATCATTGACCGTCCGAATAATCCTGTCTTTTGATTTATCGACCAATCGGACTCCTGCAACATCCCACGTCAGACGGTAATCAAAACTCGTTTCGCCAAACTAAACACGTTTCCCACTTCCTCCGGGAAAAACGATCCATCAAAATCAGACAATTTATCCCCCACGAGCACGAGATGATTTGCCCGCTGTCACTACGCCCATCCACTGACTGGATTTGGACAGTCGCACGAGAAACGGAAGCCTTCGAAGATGATTATTCTCCATATACCGCGCTGACCACTGCATGGCATAGACAACGCGTTTGATCTTCTCCGAATCGTGATCAGAAACGGATTGTTTATTTGAGTCTGGATGAATGTTTGTATTCTAGCAACTCCGCGTGTGGAGTGAGATGACGAATGGTTAAAAGGGATTCAAGAGAGCATCGTTGTAGGGCACATTCTTCAAGTTCAGTCAACCTCTTATCAGGTGAATAATTAATTATAATGACCGTCTTGGACTCGTGAACCACCAAGGTTGTCAGACGACTCTTTAGTCCTTTTCAGACGCTGCTGAAAAGAAAAATCGCAAGACTTGAGGGAATAATTTCCGGGGGGGGTTGTTTACTTTGCAATTTCACGCGGATGATTTGTCAAAGGTCCGGACCTATACGACAAAATCTCTCAAGGGTTCACCAGGGACGTCTGTCACTCTCAAGCACTGGTAACCTTTCACACGATAACACTTTTGTAAGATTTCTCATGCATGAGACATTTTCTCAAGCCTTGAGAGGTTTTTTTTTTTCAACGTCGTGTGAACAGACTTTCAGAGTTAATAATTCGCGACACCCGAATGGATGGGGTTATAATCTATAGTCATAACACTAGGGTTGACAGAGGGTCAAAACAAAAGAGGCGGACCTGGGAGACAGTGGCTTGATGATGTTAGGGAATGGACCAACACCTCCATATACGACCTGATAAGGAAGACCAAGGTTAGGGGAGAGAGGAGGAGGTTCGTGCATCAGTGCACCTACGGTCGCTGAGACTACGGAGATGAGTGAGTGAGTGTTAATCACAAAAACTCGCGCCAGTCATCTGACCAAAGTTATTGCCCGCGACTTGCGATCTGACGAATGACCTTTTTGTTTTGTTTTGAAACAGGATGGTGTCTATAGAAGGAGATGGTTCGGAAGCGGCTTACCTTTCGTTTTGACTCTCCACGTTTCGCCTGTCTGGACTGCGACGATGAGAAGGCTGATGCATAGGGCAGCAATCAGCTCGCACTCAATGAGCACCATAATGAGAGGGAATGTCTGGACCGTGTCCTACGGGTCACCAAAGGGTACCCCACCTCTCGGATAGTCAGCTCTACACCAACTGAGTCACCTGGTCTTTACAAGAGCAGCGATCACAACCTGACCTCTTTTTTCTGTTACAGAATAGATCGGGAGATAAAATGATGGATCAATCCCACGTAGCACTGACAGGGTAGATTTGGAGGGCAACTCTCTTGGAAATTGGAAGTCCTGCCGACTGGAGACCGGGTTACCCTCGGCTATCGGGTCACCCTCGGCTATCGGGTTTTACCCTCGGCTATCGGGTGGGAAACATTCGACAGGGTCGGTGGTCCGGACGGGATTCTCTCCAGCAGACTTTCTCCGTTAGGAAACACGGCACAAATATTTACAGTGAACGATGCGAGGTGTCTGTATCGACGTTGTTGCCATCGGGGGGGGGGGGATGATTTGTTCAGTGTTTCTCAAAGCGAGTTTTTTTTTATGGCCGACCCTAGCTCCTTGTGTATAGGACTACCAATTAGAGGTCTGCGGTCTCGTGGAGCTCACGGTATCCATCGCACCTCGATCGGTGGGATCATGCAGACTGCTTCGCCGTGGAGCGAGCTCTTAAAAGAACCCCGCCGTAAATAATGATCGAGGCGAGAGTGGGAGCAGGGTGGATGACGGGTCGCAACAAACTGGACACCGCAACTGCGAAAAGGCGACCCACTCCGCGAGGCTGAACGGACGGGCGAGGCGAACATCAACCTGGCCGGTGCTGTTTGACCACAAGTTTCGCCTCTCGGGATTCGGGCGGGCTGTTTTTTTTCTTTGGCCTCGTCGCTAAGGACAACCTCCTCCCCCGGTCAGCTTCGCCAGAAATTCTTTTCTATCTCCCCGAGGTGAGCAAACTTCCTCCCCTGCTTAAGCCGGGGCGTTCCTTGCTCTTGTCGTTCACCGCAGGAGGAGGGTCTAGTGGGTGTCCTCTGATCCCGATCTAAGACGTTGACAAACGGGATGATCCCTTGCGGCAATAGATAATAGTGCGGATTATTTTTATACAGTCTCGCATTTTGAGAGAGGCACCGCCTGTGTGGTTACACTCAGGTGTATGACGTCGTGAGAGTGCCCTCGCGCGGACGCACGTACCGGTCTGAGAAACGACTCACGTCATGTTGAGACTAGCCAGAAGGCTCCTGCGTGTCACTCAGAGGATCAGTTCATGTGCACCTGTGACACACACGGCGGCAGAGACAGAGTCCCTAGCCCAGCCAAGAAATGAATCACACGGGTCCGACCGCAGGTATATGATTATGTAATCGCACACACGAAGCCCCAGCGTCAATGCGAAATATCCACTTTCGTTTTGTCCCCGCACACCGTCGAACCAGGACAACAGAATTCAACAGAAACCGATGTTTCAAACACTGATAATTCTCACCCAGTGCTTTGATTTTTTTTAGTCGTGGGGTAAATCCAGAAATCTCTTGGTGCGCCGCTCAACTGACGTGTGTGATTACTGTAGCAACCTCCCTGATTTTTTTCGCGGCAATTTGTTTCCCGTTTTTTTCTTCTTCTAAACAGGTGCAGGGTTGTCTAGGCAGACGAGGGACGCCACGGGTTCAGAGTGTCGGCCACCGGCGCTAGGACTGGCGACTGGAAGGTGTGAGATTCCCTGTCGACACCCGCCTACTCCACTTCCTTGACTGTCCCACTCATGGCGCGACTTCACAGGTTCCCGGGATGGGAGGAACGCCGCCTCTGATTGGTCAGAAGATTGCCGTTGAAGCGAGGACGCAGGCCTGAGATTGACCAATCCGGAGCCGCGTCACGCTGACACCAGGACAGAAATCACCCCGAGATGAGTGCTTCAGCCTCAATCCGAAGAAGATGCTCCTTAAAAACCAATAGAAAAGGTTGCTTCAAGTTGGGAATTTAGAGACCTTAGGAGTAATGGTATTGAGTGGTCGTGCTTTGACCAAGTCCGAATGGTCGAGGAATCACTCATGTATGGCTTTTGACGGCTTGCAAGCTAATGCCTTGTGCAAATTCAGGTCTACGTATAGATAGCTAGCTATACACCTTGTTCCAATAACCACGATGCTCGCGAACTAAACCGCACACTGCATGCACTTCTCCGTAGCAAACAGTGACTGGCCTACACGAGTGTTGAACTCGGATAGTGTACGGGCGGTGATTGGTCGGGTAGTTTTTTTTAACAGTGACGTGGAACTCCGTGCAGGGGGGGGGGGTGATCGAGCTTTGGCAGGAGCGCTGTCGTCGGGTGACAAAATGTAGAGGGAACCAGCGCTGCACGCACGGGCACAATGGCGCACGGCAAGGGTATGGGACAAGCTCCCCCGCTGCGTTTGTCAGCAATTGTTCAAGATCTCAGCACCACTTACCCTTGTGGGTATTGTGCGGCGATATTGTTGTCGATCATCGGAGCCGAGTCGGAGAAGTTTTATTGGAGAGGAATAACAAGGAGGGTCTGTGGAGGTCCTTGTCACTCGCTTTGGGGAGTCCGTTGGACAAATTGATTGGTGAAATTGCGCGTGATTTTCGTGAATGAAACAGCAATTGGTTCGTTTTGTGCTTCGCTTGATAAACTCAAACCGAGACGAGACGGGTTATCCAGGGTCGTCACATTTCACGATCCAAATTGACGTGGGCGGGTATTGCGACGTTTCTTACGGTCAATGGGTGCTCAGAATCCCTGAACACAAAAAAAACCCAATAAGTGGGTCGCTCCGTGACCATACAGCTTCAACAAACACTCCCGACTTCCCCTGGAAACCCAACTGTTTTCTCTAAGGGCTCATTGTTTTCCCCCCTTTGTGTTTAATCGGTTCTAATTCAAACTCACAGGGACGGGTCTCCATGGTGATTAATTGTTCAAACTGGTTTCCTGTCTCACACCCTGTTCCCCAATTTCCCGCCTGCTTTTCCACCCAGTTGGAGTTTGGATAACTCCCACTTCATCCTATTGTCGTTCGGTGTTTTAAGGGCAACGCACCCATTTAGCACCCATGGACTTGGTTCACTTCCGTCAGGCAGATCCCAATCGGTTTTTTTTTTACTTGGCCTAGAAAATGGCCTCGAGTTAAAGATATTTTTTTTTTTTGGACGAGCGGGTATTTTTGGGGGGCGCTTTCTCCGAGGACTAAACAGCTTATCTTAATTCGAACATGTTTGCGCTGAGTATTCTGGGTGCGAATGGGCGGTAGTTTTTGACGGTTCAACGCCCTTCCCAGGTGACGCCGACATTTTGATGAAAGTGAAGATTCTGCCGTTGAGAGAGGACCCGCAATCGTCTTTGACTTGGAGCAGCATATTCAAGGCTATACTTGGGCCAGTTTGAGCAATATTTCGTGTGTAACACGTACTTCAGAAATTGGAATGAAATTTGTAATATTCTATTTTTTTATTAATTACGACGAATTCCCTGCCTTTGAGAACTCCTGCTAGGATCGAAACGTCAGGCCCACTAAATTTTAAGATTTACATTTCGGTAATTTTAGTCAGTAAGCAGTTTGCAACATTTTTGTATATCACCTTA